>CABFPE010000002.1:4216433-4261436 GCA_900660155.1 Hofstenia miamia
GTAAGTTAATGTGGGAAAGTAAAACTAAAAAAGTAAAAAAAAATGCAAACTAAATTAGGCCACATAAATAACACAAAAACTAGTAAAAGTACATGCATGACGTCAGTAAAACACCTTAGTCAATATTCACGGCGTCTCAGGTTAAAGGCCACCCTCTCGACCAATCACAAAAAAGTGGTATCTCCTTCTACCCACCTCTCGACCAATCAGAAAAAAGTGGGATCTCCTTCGAGTCCCTTTAACTACTCTCATTTGTAAACTGAATATTTTTGTCAATTAAATTCAATTTTGTAAGTATGTTTTCTGATGTTTCTTCATCTTTTACTAATCCAAATATATCATCTTCATAGCATTGATAGTAAATGAAATGAATTTACTTTACAGGCATTTACAAAGATATTTGCATGTATATTCTGTAGTATTACTAAATTTTTTTTACGTTTTACCAATCAGCTTTGCATTTTAACAGTATTGTCTCAAAGTTTGTGAGAAACAAATAAATTTCAATTTAAATTTTATTTCCAGTTTTCTTATGATGAGCTTTGAAGAGTTTTATGTAAGTGCATAAAAGATTATTATCAACATACTTGAGTATTTAACATATATATGAAATAGTAAATCACCGACATTAAAACACCAGGAAAACAATCTAATTTAACGCAATAACAGTGTTTAAGCAACTAGTTAATGAAATGCTATCAAGCTCCTGTCGGCTTACAACAATCAAATTGGTAATTGCTTTGTTCCCCATAGTCAACTCAGTCCTCTATTTTTAGGCCTAAGGTAAAGGACGGTGAATGGCCCAAGTAATTTAGCTTGAATAATTCGATATCTATTGAGATTTTTGTGGAGTCTATTTGAAATTAATCATCAAATTCTCAATTGATGTAGCAATTTGTCCCAAAATGTAAAATGCATTGAACAAAAAATGTTGCGAATTCATCCTTTTCTACTCCAAGACCACCCCGCCAAAAGCATCAGCATTTGAGGTCCATATATGGCCCATCTAACATCCCTACAGGAAAATATGAGAATCTGAAAAATTACTAAGTTGACACAATTTTTTATCATTCGAAAGCATTGTTCCACTTTTTAATATAAAAAATTATGATTTATGAACGCAGCATAGTTATTCCTTTTAAGTAATCCATTAACTATTTCTTTAAAAACAATAAGCCCTTAAATTTTCATTGACAACCCTGGTTGACAATGTATTTTTCCCAAAATTTAATCTATTTTTTTAAAGTCAATCTTTTGATTAACCAGATTTGATTGGTGCAAAATTTGTTCAAAAATATTAAGACTGCTTTTGGAACGATCACCCTCAAAGTCAGTAAGATAAAGGGCAATTAACACAGTTGGTACATTGTATTTTACAACTTTAAAGTATACATTTTCAAGAGTTCTAACTCAACTCAAATCAATTGATTTAACATCAACATGTTGATATCAATTCAAATCAACATCAACGGCAACCGTGAATATTTCTTGAGTGTCCATACATTCCACAGTTAGAGCACATACGTACATAAGAATACATAGCAATGTTGCATGATATTGCACATCTTAAAACCAATGTGTATGCTGCTGTAAAGCAAGAATTTCTGTATTTTTGGGGTGTTTCGAAAAAAATAATTGACGTTTTGTTATATCCGTTTTTCCTAGAAATTTATATTTCCAACATTGAATCATTTAACCCATACAAATTTTGCCACTTAAGGTTTCAACGAAAATTTTTTCTTTGATTTCATTAGCACATACATTTTCCAAGAAAACTGGGTACATTTAGAATTTTTAGCTTAAGTACTGTATTTTGTATTCAATAAAATTGTAAGAAGTTTTTCCCAATATTATTTTTAATAGCCTTAACATCAGCTTTAGACTCACAAGCAAAAACAAATTCATTATGCCTATTTGAGAATAATTTATTAATTTTAAAAAACCCTTTGTATCTTGAATTTGTTATTAAGAATATCTTGAGTAACATTTGAAATGTCAGTGCTTGTTATAGGTTCTTCACTCAGTAAGTTTTTGGTTGAACATTTATTATAATAACTGTTTGTTCGTTTTAATGCATTTCTTTTTACAATATTGAAGTAGCTTTCTTCATTATGACTTACAGTATTTGCCAAGATCAATAAATTTTATGTTCAGACAAATAGACTCGTGTCTTAGTAAAAGTGAATCATCTATAGACTTATCTCTTGAATAATTTACTAAGTTCATTAATTTATTTAATGTGTTAACATTTTCTCTATTCATATGCATAAATCGTGAAGAATTTTAATTTGAAATATATACAATAAAAAAATTCAATACACATTCCCACTATTTTATTCAATAAAAATTTTTTATTGATCGACACGAGGCTTTAGTGTTTAATTAAAATACCATGTAAAATATTGAAGTTTCCTCATTATTCATTTTTTAAAAATTCTTTAGTTTAAATATTAATTTCAAATTTTATCGCATTATTATATTGCAACACTTCCCTACCATCATCAATATCGCTTCTCACTATAAACTAACAAAATTTCATTATAAATTCATATAATTATTTAGTTATTTTTGAATATTAATTTCACAGATTAATGTAATTTATAAACCAAACGAAAATCTTCAATGAATAAAGCTATGAAAAAACACATTTGATGTAAAAATTTTGAAAAAATTAATAAACAAAGACTATTATTACGTTATTTGAGTGAGTGCAATTGAATTTGTTGTGATCACACTAATATATAAGCATTACTAACGCGAAATGACCAAAGAGAATGCAAAAATGATACAAGATACTAATTTATTTTCATATTGTGCTAAGTTATGTATGATATATCATGAGGTTTGTTTATCTATTTTAGAAAAGCTTACATTATACGGTAGTTTGCAAAAATTTCTTTTATCATTTTAATGTTATGGTAACATGATGTGCAATCTTTCCCAATATAGTTTATAATGAATTTTGAACAAAAACACTGCAATTACACTTAAGCGCTAAACAAAAATTAAACAATCAAAATTATAAAACTTGTAAACTATAATTTTCCATTACGTAATCAACATTTCAATCTTTTCAACTGCTAAACAATATTATTTTTAGTGGCAATAATGTTCAAGAAAATACAACTAGAAGCATGGTTGTAAAATATCAGTTCTGTCATTTTCGATGCTCAACACTCTTTAAAAGAAATGAGTTATTTTTTTAGATTCTATTTATATGTTAAATGCTTTTTGTAACACACATGTTTTCATGTTGTGATGTGGGGTTATGGTACTGCAGTTTACCACGTCAGATTATGTACAAAATCAACTGCTGCTACTAATTTTTTCTTAGCCCCACACCCACATCTGTAATTGAAAGGACTACCCAAAAAAACTATGAGAGAAATTAGAAATGACATACCATGGTTCTTAATAATGTACTACCTAAAACTGTAAATTCGTTCTTTCACGGTTTCAAGAATAACCTACAATTTATTTAGGATTAGCATTAAGACAACATGGAACTCCTATGTACTTAGAAATTGAGAAATGCTCCTCACGATTATTCTCAGTTTGATGAAATTTAATTTTAATCCAGGTTCTAGAAAATTACGGATTTCAAGTAAAGTTAATTGAAAATGAGTCCGAAATTATGAAAACGATGACATAGCGGTTGCACAATTTACAAGTTTTATTGCGGCAATTAAATAAATCCTAGACAAGAATCGAAAGTTGATCATCAATTGAAGATTCTGTGGAAGCAGGATTGCTTGAAAGTTGCGATCTCCCGATCGGCCTTCTCACACTAGTATCTACTGTATTGAATCTCAGCTTGCGATTATCGTGCGGTTCATCTCCTAAATTCAATTCAATAATAACAAAAGTTACAGTCTCTTTACAATAACTATAAGGTTGTTTACTTCGTATATACGCTAAATTTAAATTTAAATGTCTGATTTGAAGGAGGATAAAATTATCCCACAAATTTTCAAAGCATAGTCCTGTCCAGGTTCACTAAGAGTGAAATACTTAGTCATAATGTTTCACTAAAAATTTTCATGTAAGCCCTAAAAACTAAAACTCATGTGCAAAAAAACTAGAAACGCACATACAGAATAAATGTCATTTTCGAAATTTTAGATACAAAATTTTATCTAGATTGAATATATATTTTATTTTTCTTCATACAACTGCAGTGGAAATCCAAGCCCGGTGAAGTGTAACCCTTGGGTAACAACTCCCACTTATATCCCTGTGACATATAAGAATCGAAATTTTTATGGTAGAAATTCAACATTTTCAGTTTGTGTACTTCGTTGCATTTATATAATATGTAGTACCAAGAACACACTTAATATTTAGTGTGTTCTTGATAGTACGCAAATTAATGTAGTAAATTTATAGGTAATTTTATAAACATAGTTCATTCTAATAATCATTGAATAATTATCCAATGAAAATATCAATTAATTACTTTAATTGATATACATGTAATTAAGTGGAATTTTGTGTACCACTTCCTTATTTTATTAGTGATTCAAACAGTAAAATTCACAGTCGGTCCGACTTATTCCTATCTCTTAGGCATATCGAAGCTAACACTCGTGAATTTTTTGGGTGCCGTTAACTTAATAAGCAAATTAAGGCAAAATTCAAATACAAATATTTACATAACATTTCAAATGGCAAAGAATTATCTCCACCCGAGTGGTACTTGTATGTTTTGCAAAAACATGAATTATGTGGCCACTCCAAATGCAACATCAAAATAGATGTAGCAATTCCTAGTAAATATGATATGGCATAATTTTGTACTGAATTTGTACGCAATCTGTATGGGCCTAGTAAGGATTTTCTGAAGAAGAGGCCGTTAGTGAAATTTGCTAAAACGTCCGAGATCAGTGCAACGTAATGTAGTGTACTGACTACCGTTGTTTTCAAATTAAAATTTGTTTTGTAGATTTTGAATTCCGATATTTAATTCCAAAACGGCATAGAGCTGATTACTTCAATTTTTATTCGAAATTTAAAAATTAGCTGGGAAAGATGCTTCAATCCTCCGAAGTTGTTATTTCAGAACAATTCTCCTGGTCTTCATATCAGGGAATCTTTGTTTTTCTGAAAATTGTAGCTTGGAGCGCTGCAAGGTGCAATGATTTTCCGGTGGAAACTTTTCTGCAGCGGTGAAAAAAACCACTAAATTAATTAAACTGTTGTGCTGGTATCAATTTTTACAAACATTGAATTGTGTTTTGGTGAGATTCGTTGCAAAAGCATATAAGGATAATAGTAGTTAAAATTTTAGAGAAAAGCAAAATTGAAATGATAATTTCATAACACTTCACTTTGATAAATTAATGTTTACATTTATTGTGTTAATATGCGTTTCTCATTGTCGCTTAATAACAAATGCTACAATTGTGAGTGCAATGTCCAATGTGCATTTGGATACTGTGTGAATAAGAACTAAGAAGGGTTGTTGTTATTATTAATTGCTGAATTTAATTGGATTCTCTTGATAGCACAATCTCTTAATCCTAAACAGAGTCGGTGGCTATTCTTTTTTAAAAAAATTTTTAATGGTTTTCTCAAAAAAAATATTTTGAAATCTAAATGCTACTTCGTAAAATGAATAATAATTTAAATAATGAAGTCATATACGGAATAAATAATAATAAAGTAAAACTAATTTAACTTTTTCTATTATCTACTGCATATACGCTGGTGGTCAAATAAATTCATACCAGTCTTAGACATGTAAATCGGGCAGGTCAATTAAAAATCGTAGCAAAACGTTTCGTACTACTTCGCTTTTTGCCTTCCCACGCCTCGTGAAGTTCATCTAGAATTTTCAAATTTTCGCATCGGTTTTTTGAAGCATTTTTACGTGTATTCAAATGCATTCGAAGGAGATTATACATCTTGTAAAGGAGAAATCTGCCAGTGGATGGTCTTACCAACGGAAAGCCAAAGAATTCAAGCTCAGCAAATCCTCCGTGCAGTATATGGTCAAAAACAACTATGAAAAAGTAATGAAGAAATCTGGGAGGAAACCCGCCATCTCAAAACGAGAAAAATACTCGATTAAGACGGAAATATCCCATCTGACGGGATCGGGATTGACGGTAAATTCGCGAAAAATCATCGGCCTTTTGTCTTTTGACTGCCTCTCGGAGCACTGTTTGCCGGGTCTTGAAGAAGATGGGCCTCAAATACAAAAATTCCCCAAAGCAATTAATTCTACTGCAAAACCACAAGAAAGAGAGGGTGAATATTTGCACTCACTGGATCACGACTCGTGTGGATTGGGGAAAAGTGGTTTTTTCCGACAAGAAGAAATTTAACCTGGATGGACCAGATTTTTGGGGCTCATTTCAAGCCAAAAATGAAGTTCCAAAGCGAAATCGGCGACAAGGCGGTGGGGGTGGAATCATGATTTGGGGCATGATTTTTCCAAGCGGAATTATTTCTGTCACAAGGGTGAAAGGGAACATAAATTCCGCAGCTTACCAACGACTATTATCATCTTTGCCCTGTTTTTGCTATTCGACATGATGGGTGACGATTTCGTGTTCCAGCATGACTATTGCAGTGTTCATGTGTCCGCTTCATCGATGAAATTTTTTGAGGAGCAAGGCGTATCAGTTTTGGAGTGGCCCAGCCGCAGCCCTGACCTCAACATAATCGAGAACGTGTGGTCCATGATCTCCAAAAAAGTGTATGACGGAGCACAGCCAAAAACTCTGGGAGAACTTGGACAGAGAAGTGATCGGGCCGTTATAGACTTGAGTCTTCACGGCATCGACATTTTAAAGAAGTTATATGACTTTATTCCACGCAGAATATCTTTAGTTTTGCAGAAAAAAGGAAATAAACTCCCTACTAGCTTTGGTTTTTCCCTATGAGACTATTAGTGCAGGGGTAGGAAACGTTTTGACACAATTTGTATCAATTTTCAGCAAACACATGATTAAGAATGGTACGAAATAATTTGACAGCCAGTGTAGTATTGACAATTTGCTCCAGGTCATATAACTTTTATGTATGTCCTACTGATGAATTAAATCACTTTGTTATTGTATGACAAAGTAGAGTATGATTAAAATCTTGTAGTGCGATGACAGTGATAACATCTACAATGAGATGGCGATGATGAAAAAACCAATATTTGCCACCGCGCAGGACTCTATCTTAGATGTAGGCGAGTAAGCTCTGTGTTAAAAAATGGAAGAGATACTGTCACTTAACAGTAGAAGAGAACAGATGATTTGATTGGCGCATTTGTCACTAACACTGGCGAGGACAAGGGATTTCGAGACCAAGGAAATATAATTAAATCAGTAATCCACTTGTAGATGATGTTGAAGTTCTGTTTTGAATTGCAGCGCGCATTTATTGGTTCTTGACAAATATCTCTATACTCGTGAGACTATTGCTACCATGTTGCAAATTTTCGGGATTTCCGATGCATGATTCAAAATTCCTGAGTGGAGTAGAGCCAAACATGTTAATGAGTAAAGCTTGAGAGCTGCATTTGACGTACAATGAGCCCAAAACGAACCTTGTTTAAACAGCCATTCGATTGCTCTGCTTTTCTAGTTTCAGAAAAAATTACAACATAGTAATTCCATAATTTGAACGCCCTCTATCTGACCCTACAAAATATTTTTATTTTCTTATTCGATATACGATGCTTGTGTTCCTTTATAGTCTTATTTTATATTTGTATTAAATGAGAGGAAGAACTATGCAAAAAATATCCTGAATGTCCTGAGAGAGCAAAATTTTTTAATAAATTAGCTAGCTAAAATGAACCTCATTAGAATGTTCTGTTTAGTGAGCAGAGCCGAAAAAATTTTTGTTTGATGACCAGTCAGAATAGAACATACGGTTCAGTATGCCTCATGTACACAAAAAGCTAATTTGGTGCTGATATTTCATATTTATGTTCTCTGAGATCAGGATTTGTTTGTCCCAATCCCTTTTAGTCGCATTAAGTTTTGTATCAGTCCCGTCCCATTCCAATTCCATGAAAATTGCAGATCTCATGATCCCATGTGGTCCCACGTCACAACGTTATTTTGCCCTAAAATAGTAAAAAATATATACCTTTTCGTAAGGGAAAAGCAAGCGTTTAATGCACCGAAAAAACAACAGCATAAAGCCTTAACAACAGTTTTTCTGCAGTGTTTACAATTCTAACATTTCACCAGTTTTGAACAAAACGGTTTCTAAGCACAACTGAATGCTTAAATCAACTCTTAATTGGGAAGTAATCAGGGGTTATTTGGTTTTACATGGCGTTTGATAATTTATTCAAAAATAATTTATTGCTCGTGTAAATCAATGGAATAGTTACTTTATGTAAAATATTTTGATTCAGTGTGAACCAATTGGTTACTATATATGTAATTATATAGAAATAAATTATACGACAACTAAATTAAATGGTACATCTGAATCAGATGTGAAGGTGTTCGAATCACTTTGAGAAACTTCCTCGTCCTCTTCTGAAGTTAACTTGTTCGGAGGATTTTGCGACAGACGATGATATTTCAAATCAGATGAAGAAGCTGAATATAAAATGAAATAAAAATATAGAAAATGAGTACTTTACCACATAATATCAATAGTGATATGTAGACATATGGATTAATTACTAGTATTTCAATTGAAATATTTTGTATTAATAATCAATATTTTATCATTTTCTAATGACTAGGGGAAGCTTATAGTAGTATATAAACACCAAGCAGTTCATTCCAATACTAAACTCATGTCTGTTCGAACCAGATTTGCAACCGTGCCGTGATTTAGTCTGGGCTATGCGTGCTGCGCAGTCCTAAAATTTATAGAATTAATAAGTGACTGATATTCACAATTTTGTGACAGGCACTTTGTTTTTAGTAATTGCCAATTAAATTTATCTGGTGTCTTTTGCTGGAGATTTTACAGTCTAGGACAGAATTTTGCAGTAAAAAAATTAAATTACAGTTATCCAAACAATTTACAGATAGTAAAATTTGCGTCTTCCAAAATTCATTTAAATATCGGCCTTTTTATCAATAAAGTGGAAAATTTCATCCAGAGATTTACATGGGCTGGACAAAATATTTAAAACGCGCAGCAGTACAAAGCAATCAATTCGCATGCACCGAATGCTACATAATTTATAATATAAACAATAGAGTGAAAAATAATATCTACATTTTTGAAATTTTCCTTTAGTATCACATACTCTTAGAGTTTTCAATTTCAGTGTGTAGCTTTAATAATAAGTTTCCAAAGCACCCAACTTTGGTTTAGCAACCCGAAAAAATTTTTGGCAAAGGATCGTGAAAATAGGTTGAAATAGCGTTTAGATAAATATGCTGGGCCGGATTCGACCCGAACTGGGCTTGAGCAGAAAGCTTCTGACAATGTCCATTTCTGGCGTCACCTAAGGAATAGTATATTAATGAAAAGGTTGATGATAGCCCCATCTCATGTGAACAGCATGGAAATTGTTCGCTCTTCAATGCTGTGGTTCATTTTTTGCTTTCTAATCTTTTTAGTCGTTTATAAGTCATAATATAGTTGCTTTAATCATTTTATCGATTGAAAGTTTAGGTATAGTAAGAACAGTGCTTGTGAGCACGTATGAAATGTGCTTAAAACCCACAGCGCGTGCCCAATTGTGTTTCCTAAAACTAGGCACAGTTGCAGCTTTGGTTTGAACTTTGCATATAACCAATAACATAAGTATTTTGCAATAGTATATGTATATGTGATGAAAAAATAGGTTGTTAAAATTTTTACAATTTTCGTTTGAAATTCCTTACCTACGACTAAAAAAGCATTTATTAAAAACTTGATATTAGTAAGGCTTGCCGTTGTGTAAAAATTTTATCTCTGTTGTGTACACAGCACAACATGTGTGTGTGGGACATAGAAATCCATCATGCCAAAATTTAAAATGTTACCTTTTATGGAAGAAATCTGGTAATTATATTTTGTTTATTATTTTCAAATTTATTAACAAATTGTTTGTGAATTGTTCCTATTTATGCCAGGTGAATAAAGGAAGTGAATTTCCATGAGTTAATTAATATGAGAACGAACTTAGAACATCCTTAGAGAATAATAGGTGACATAAAACACTTTTCTGTGAATTTGATAGACAATTCATTTAATCACTTTTAATCAATTTTAGTTTACATTTGAACAAGAAAAATTTTACAAAACATTCAACTTTGATTGTACATGTGTTTTAGCTATTGCACATCATTAATATTATTCCTTGGTAGTTAAGAAAATTAAAACCTTGCTTGGTTGAAAGAAAATCATATTGTGTTATAAATTTTATTAGTCGTTTTTTTTAATTGCACTTGATAAATTATTCGTACATATTCATTTTACAAATCATATAGCTTAATAAAAATGTATTTATTAGCAAAAGTTCAACAACACTATATAAGCAAAATGCTAGCTTCATAGAAAATTCTAAAAATGTGGAAATAGAACAAATTTATTAATTACCTTTCTTACATGCATATATTTTTGAATCATATATTTGAAATTTTCTAAATTTTGTACTATATTGTTTCCGAATTCTTTGCATAATAAGAAATGAAACTAGAAGAGCGATTGAGATGGCTATAACTATTTGTGCTGTAAGATTTTCAGCAGCTCATAGTTATAATCAAGTTAGAATTTTCAAACCCGATTTTTGGAATATTTTTATAAAATTAGGTGACCGAATTTTAGAATGCAAATAATTCAGTTGTCTTTATAAGCAATTCGAAAGATTTTTGAAATGTATTTACATGTGCATGTATATTCATATTTGTAAAATATAACATTTCAATGGCCACGAGTGTTTCCGTTGAAAGACATGATAAACGCAAAGAAAACTGATTGTGCCCTTGATGTTTGGCTGAAAAATAACCTTTGATAGGAATTCTCGCAATGTTAGCTTTATGAAAATGTTTTCATTAATTTAGCTGTTATAATTTTTTTTGAAGCTTCATATATATAAATAATAATAATCATGGAGTAGTGAATATAATGCATATAATTACCAATATTTGAATCGTAAACTCAGATCTGGCCCGGTCTTGTGAGATTTAGACCCGTTCGCGCTGGTCTTAATTTGTTGGTCTATTTCTGTCCTCAATGACAATAAATGTGCTAAGTAAGTCATTATTCATCAAATTTGGGACTGAAGATATATTTTGTTTACCAAACATTATAAATTTGCAAATATAAACAATATAGACGCAAATGTTAAACCAAATTCGTACTGGTTTCGTCCTGTGCATTATTTTTTGGTCCCAGTCTCGCAGTACTCTAATGTTACTTAAAAATATTCAATTTAAGATGCATGCCTAAGCATTTGACATCCTTGAATTTTTTTTAGTGAATATCTTGCCAATACATTTATGCCTCCATTGTTTTGCGTTGAGCCTGTTGCTTTACACAACAGTGTTTTGCCGCTGTGTTATGCTGTTGGTTGTGTGAAGAAAGCCACACAACGGCAAGCCAGATATTAATACCAGTCATAGAATTACAATCTAATGTAGTTCAGTAAAATGAGTAAATTCTAATTTTATCTATTATCAATTGAAATATATAAATATTAGTTATACACATCATAAATATAAGGCACATACATTTATGTTTAAAAAATGACGGTGGCATAGAAATAGATAATGGAGTGGAATGCATCAAATCAGGAAGAGAAGTTTGGCAAGCGATACCTTAAAGAAAGCAATTATATACCAAATAGATAGAGATAAAATCCTTTTTAGGGGTTTTTGTTGTGATAGTACCTGGGGAAACCTGTTGGTCAATAACAAATGTATCCGATAAAACTGAGTTGTTCTCTAATCCACTGGCTTTCGGCAAATACTCAAAACCTGAAATGATATATAAAAATGATGAAAATGAGAATGTTAGTACTTGAAACAGGCTGAAATGACTTACTCTCAGGCTTTAAATCCACAACTTCTAAAACAAAATTGTATACAGTTGATTCTGGATATTTATAATACATTTGATATGTGGTTTTAAACTTTCCCTTTACAATGTCGAGATAAAATGGGAATAAGTTTAGAATTTATTGTAACTCGAAATTTTTTGTTGAATGCAGAAACGATTAATGCCTTGCTCAATGCTACCATCATTGTTTAACATAACAATAAACACCTAAAGTTTAAAATTCCATAAAAACTTTTCAATGCCAACATTTTCGTATAATTTATTTTTAGCAAGAACAAGACCGAGTATAATCCCATACTCTTTAACTTTGGGATCTTCGAATAGATATGTGTGCAGTTTACAAATCGTTAAAAACTATGGATTTTTTATGTGTTATGGTTTCATCAAATAGAAAGATCCAAATTCTTTTCCTCAAGTAAATACTTAATATATTTGGTAAGGCATGGAGCATTTTCCAGTACTCTGACGATCTGTAGTGAAATAATGTCACATGTACAAAAATATCCTGTATTTCTTCATACAATGGGTAAAAAACGAGAAAACTGCAGTCAATGTTACATAGTTAGAAGTCTGTGATGGAAAACTAAACATAGCTATTTTGTTTATTATAAATATTATTCCCCATGAAATGAACAGTAAAGGATTTCTAAAGAACAATCCTTGGCACAGTTTATTATAATCGCTTAGATTTGAAACTAAATAATACATTTTGGGCATCGAAAATTGATTAGAATAAATTCTTATCCATTGTATTTACATTTATTAATAGTTGTAAGCTAGATTAGAATATTTTTCCCTATTAATCAAATTGAATAACCATGAAATTATGAAAACATAATTTTTAGTTTTTCATATCAAAATGTTGAATTTATCTGGCAGAGATTTCCATTAAGCTATGTTATTAAAGAAGTTGTTGCATTTCTGTGTCATTGAATATTTCTGTGTAAAAATGTATGGATATTGTTTACCCTTTGATTTTTGCCCCTAAATTGCAAATCAGCGGGATTTATATTTATGTTGTCGTTGGTTTAGCCAAGCAAGTATTTTTTCCACTCTTATTGCTTCAGTATTGAATAAGGTTCTAGGATGTATTTTAGAAATATGTTAGAGTTTGGAATTTCATTTCAATTGAAATAAATTCTACCTCTGGTAAAGATATAAAAGCAGAGAAAACAATAAATTAATGATTTACCACTCGAACATGGTCAAGGGAGTAGCAATCAATGACTAATATTGAAAATATTAATACCTTAAAAAGACACAGAACACGATTCATTTTAATTTAGTTATAATTCCATCAAAATTGACAGATTCCTCATTACCCATAAAGCATATAACATGGGAATGTTAAATCAATAGCTCTGCAGCCGAATATGACATATATATTTGAAAAAATAAGTTTTAAAATTTGTGCTTAAAATCGGCATGGTGCAATATTTATAGAAGATGATTCATTGTTATCTAAGTATATTGAAATTACAGTTAATCAATATTGGTTTTTGCTTAAATTCCTATATGTATCTCTAATGTCAATAGCCAACCTGAAAATAGGTACCTATTATTTCTATTGATAGTTTGAATTGTATAAGGAACAACAACTAAATTGATTTGTGCTGGATTTATTATGCGATTAGAAAAATTAGTTGATATCTATAGAAATTTAGTTTTTATTAAATGGGTAAAAATGAAATTCTGAACTAAATACAGGTGTTAGAAAGGTACGTTCAAACTGTATTTTTAAAGAGATAAAAATATTCCAACAATTTTATAAACCTGTCACAGTTTCGTCACCAATGCGAATATTTTAAAGCTTAAGAGAACTAATTTATGTAAATATTCTTGTTTGACATGCAAGGATGGTGTATAGCATTCCTTACTATGGTGAGCAAAAGCTAAGAAAATCTGGTGTTGAAACAAATTGCATGCATGGACGCGGTAAAACGCATTTGAAGTAGCATATCCTGCAAACTACTTTTTATTTTATAATGTGAATTTTTTACATTCATGAAGCGCAAGGGCTCCGTGAACAATGTTCGATCTCATCAAGGGATGCAGAGTATCAAGAATTTGAGAACCCCTAGTTTTAATCTTCATTGAACCAAGGATGGGTACACACTGTGCCGAAGTGAATTAAAACTGATGCTGATTTCAAATATGCATTACGAAACGCGTTGTTACATAATTGGTAGTGCAGTTAGAAGTGGCTACATTACTAAAGATTTATAAAATAGCATAATGTATTTTCCTTATTGGGTAGTGTACTTAAGATAATATAATATATTCACTTACGTTGTTTACGACGTTGCTTATTTTTTCTTTCTAAACATAAAATTAATTCAGCACAAAAAGATTTCAAATACTCTTCTTGTTGCGACCTCTCCAAATGAAAACCACTGACACCAAAATGAAGAAAATGACAATTAAAAGAAGAACTAAAACGACGTAAAACGTTGTTCCCGCAATTGATACCGTGTCACTAATTTCAGCTAAAATACCATTTTTACAGAAAATATCTCTACACAATTAAAATAACAAGAGAATATTTGTCGAAAAACTAAATATTGAAGGACAATACATCAAAGGCGTGCATTCCTTTTATCTTCTGCAAATTCCTTCAAGCAACTGAAGAAAATTATTTCGACTTAATATTTGCTCAACTATAAATATGTGTACATTGAACATTTGGAATTTAAATTACTTAAGTTTCATATTTTTAACTGTTAATCTTTAGACAAGTTAATATTCACCATTTAGATAGTGTTAAGTGCTGCATTTTTTAAATAATGTAAATTTTCTTGCTGAAAAATTGAACTATACTGCATTTGGAATAATTTTTTTAAAACTTTTAAAAATATTAAGAAAATAGACACTAAAAAATGCATTTTATGATCTTAGATGATAAATTTTTTAGATTTTTTTTATCGAAAATTTTTTGATTTAACCTGTCAAAATCAAATTTGAAAACCTGACGGGGGGACATTCCACCATGTTTCATCATGAAGTTATCCCATCTGCAAGTTTAATTGCTTTTTTCTGATAGTAACTGCAATTCGATGCATTTAATCAATTACTACAAGCACACTGCGTCTGTAATTAAAACAAAAGGGAGGTGTCTTAACTATAATTAGTTGGATAAATTTTGAAACATCTGGTTACAGGATTACAAAGATGCATTGGTTCAAAATGTACCAAATATTTCTTTTGTATATTTGACTTAATCAAAGTGTTCACTAAATTAATGCACGCTTGATCGTCGTTGCAAAGACTTTTGTCCACGATTGTAGTACTATGTGTGTGTGTTTTTGATCTGATATGATAATTATCAGTTCAAAGCTTCTATTACTTCTTTTATGTACTGTAAAACTGAATTTAACAAATGTGTACGAATATTTTAACATTACGTTCTCATTAGGTACATATTAATTGAAACATGAAGTTGAATTCAAAATTATAAATAACATTTCAATTTGGTAGACCAATTGACATTTGTTGTACATGTTGAGTAATAGGTTAACAATTCTGTTCTAGTAATAAATAATTGTAGTAAAAACTTTCAATTTGTGATCATTAAATTGAACTACGCAATATTATGTGGAATTCAATTCATATTGATGTTAGTTTTCTAATTTAAAGTTCATGGTATATAAAACAGCAATATAATAGGTTGACAAAATGTTTGGTACGATGGGCAACAAAATGCCTAAATATGTTGTCTTTAAGTTTATAATGTTTTAAGTCATAAGGATTTGTGATTCGACAAAATACAGTGGCTACTGCGTTTTATTGTACTCGATAAAAATCTTGTTTTAAGCTTTTTACACCACTTTTTTTCCTTGCATTCTAACCATTGTTTCTTTCATTGCAATAACACAAAACGCTTGAAATGGGAAAACCATTGCCTGATTCTATTGTTTCGCAAGTCGTTATTCTGCGAAAACAACATTATTCATGGAAGAAAATAGTAGAAGTTCTCGATTTAAAAAGCAGATCTTCAGCCCAGTCTGATTTTGCAATATATGAGAAAAATGGTACATTTACAGCTGGTAAATCAACGGGGAGAAAGCAAAAATTGACAAACAGAGACGAAAATTTACCGGTACGTCGTGTGAAAAATGACCCAAAGCAAAGCATAAGGCATTTCACTACTGAGTGGAACAGTTTTTCTTGCAGTTTGACAGCAGTCTCGGTTCGAAATATTCACAGAGTTCTGCATAAAAACGGAATTTTCGGCAGATCAGCCTCCAAAAAACCCACTTTGACGAAGAAAAATACCCATGTCAGGTTCCGATGATGCCGACAAAGAGTCAACAGAACAGTTGGCGACTGGGAACGAGTGATCTTCAGTGACGAGACCCGGGTAAAACTCACTAGCGATGGAAACGTATTTGTTTGGCGAAAAAATGGTACCCGATTTTCAGATGCACACGTTAAGTCAATGTCCGCAGATAGAAGTTCCATTATGTAATGGGGTGCGATCCGGTCCGATGGTAAAAAAGTTTTATATTCTTGCCCGAATACTCTTAATTCATCAGGGTATTTTAGTTTGTTGGAAATGCAAAAGAGGAGATTCTTATGCCTGGGTACGTTTTTCAACAAGACAATGCACCCATACATAAAGCCAAAATAGTCAAAGATTTTTTCGAAGAAAACAACATTGAGGTTGAAAACTGGTCCCCCATATAGCCCTGATTTAAACATTATTGCACCATGTGGGCAATTTTGAAGCAAAGTTTGAAATCAAGTTATTTCTTGGGAGAACCTGGATTTTGTTTTTCGAACAATTTGGAGCTCGATTTCTGTGCAAACAATAGAAAAATTATACGAAAGCATGCCAAATAGAGTGGACATGGACGATGTATTAAATACTGGAAACTGTTTTATTTTTTTTCTCTATAGTTTTCTTATTTTGAATATAGGTGTACGTACCATTTTGTCACCCCAATGTATTTGAATTGAAAAGTTTATAGTAACTCTATAGCTTTATGAACCCTCTTTCCGGAAATGGATGCAAAAACGTAGCAGACATCCCAATAAATTGGCGATATTTGCATAAACATGTATAATGTAATAGAATTTATAATCTCATATTTCGATGCACACACATTTTAGATATTGAACAGAATAAATATTTGAATTCACAAAATTTTAATCATGGGAAACATAGTACTGCTGTATAAAAATCTAAAGAAATTTTGTATATATATATATATATATATATATATATATATATATATTTGTAATAATATTAGCTAGTTGTATTCAAGTACAGTACATTACTACCAAGTAAATGTCAATAGCCTGGTTCAAGTACGGCAAGAAAACATATTCGGATAATGTTAAAAAATCAATTTTTTTCAGCAGGAGTTAATTTTGGAAGTGATAAATGTCTCCACAATTAATGAAACTTGCCATTGAATGGTAGACCCTCTACATATACATCTGCCTTTCAAATCTCTCGGAAACAGAATTTAATAATAGGAAAAAATAATTGGGGTGTAAAATTTACTGCAAGTAATGGAAGGTCACAAAACATATGTGAATTTAATTGGCTTTGTAATTATATATCACACATGAGATCCATCTTAACATATATTTAACGTCAAATAGCCTGTCCCTTATAAAAGTCAAACCGTTTTTCCACATTTGCAAAGACTTTTACCCAACCTATTAAGAAATCTTTAGCTAAGGATATATCTATTGGTGAGCATGATAGAATGCTATGCTGAAAATTTATATTAAAGCTTACTGCTTTGGCTAAAGTAGTTGAAAATATTAACTATTTTTCCATAAAGATTTGGAATTTTTAAAAAAATTTAAGTTCCTTTAATACTAAACGTTTATGTAGTTTCAAAGCCGTGGAAGCAACAACAAACTAATGGTTTCTTTATATGTGGCTAGATCCCCCAAAACGTAGTAAGGTATGATATCTCCAAAATCAGAGATCGCTGTTCAATAACGAAATGAAAGAGCAGACAGTTTTGAAAAAATTCTGGGCACTTAAAGTTTAAATACTTACCTGGTGTTGTAAACGTGATTGAAGAGGTGGACTTTCCGCATTGATGAACTTCATTGCATTCATGAATGTAGAAACTGTAATTTGAACTCCATTGTAGAGAATCCAGAAAAATACTATACAACTCTTCTTCTTCTAATGGAACATCCATAGTTATTAATTCCTTTGTGTGCAAATGTCTAAAGATTCGAATATAGTAAAAAAAACTACACTACGTTGTAGAAATTCACATTTAAATTGACTTTTGCGTCTTTCAAAGGAATTATTTTGTTTTCAGCCGTCCACAGGTCAGCCCTTAACATGTGAACCACCCTACAACCAGGAGTTAGTTTTTTGACAGTCTTGTTTTTTATTGGCAAAATGAAATTTTCTAAATATTGAGCCATCGCAAACACTAACTCCGAATACGCATAATAAAAAATGAGAAAACAGCCAATTAATAATATTTATGCTAGGAATGTAATCAACTGACTGATTCAATTTTAGAAACACTAAATGATTTTTACCTTAAGCTGCCTATAGTCAATTTTATAGTACAAACAGTCTTACCATATTTCCCAAGAATTTTTCCAAGCCTGTTTCCAAATTTGAAAATATTGAAGCATGGGTCTGTCTATTGAGGACAATGCTTTAATGCAATGTTGAAAATTTCTATTAAAGCGTATTGCTGTGCCTGAAATTCTTCAAAAGATGAACAAAATTTCTTTGAAAATTTCGTATTTTGGAAAAAGAATAAGTCTCTTCACACCTAATGTTCATGTATTTATAAAAATTGAGCCCATGGAAGCAACAAAGAAATTTGATTGTTTCTTGATGTTTGCAAAAATATCCCAAACCTATTGAAACGTGGCGTGCGCAAAATCAGAGGTCGGGGTCAGATGGACAGTGTTAATAGTTTTTGAGCNTTTTTAAGTGCTCCACGCGTTAAAATAAAAGAAAAGAATACTGTTAACGAGGGGGTACTATAAAAAACGATGGGATAACTGAGGTGACATTAACCGCTAAAAAAATGTCAAGCTAAATTTGGAAATGAAAACCGATAGCCAACCAAACGGTAATGACGTAAATCAGGGTATAAAAACCTTCAGAACTTCATAGAAAACACACACNCCAAATTTGAAAATATTGAAGCATGGGTCTGTCTATTGAGGACAATGCTTTAATGCAATGTTGAAAATTTCTATTAAAGCGTATTGCTGTGCCTGAAATTCTTCAAAAGATGAACAAAATTTCTTTGAAAATTTCGTATTTTGGAAAAAGAATAAGTCTCTTCACACCTAATGTTCATGTATTTATAAAAATTGAGCCCATGGAAGCAACAAAGAAATTTGATTGTTTCTTGATGTTTGCAAAAATATCCCAAACCTATTGAAACGTGGCGTGCGCAAAATCAGAGGTCGGGGTCAGATGGACAGTGTTAATAGTTTTTGAGCTATAAGCGTTTAAAAAATTTACACAATTATGAAAAATTTTCAAAAATCCCCATGCAGTTTAAGGTTAATCTGTTGACTAGCCTATTTTTTCTCCTCCCGGATTGCATCATTTACACTCTTGGTGGCTAAACGCAAACATATAGTGAAGTTTTGCATTTTTCTCATGCGTGTCTTTGTCTTGTCACCATTTGAACTTAGAAACATCATTGGATGTATCATTTATATCAAAGTGTTCTTTAATTAAGTTTAAGAACGCTTTGATTTATATATTTGTAACAGAAAGGTTCACATCCGGCTATGTCTTCCGCTTTAGTTAATAGGGGAAGCTTTCATAGGCACTGTAAAGCGAACACTGGTATTTTTTGAACAAGGACACGAAAGAAACTTTTAAAAAATTAAGTGTTTTAAATGTTAAACAAAATTATTTATTTACCATAGTTTGCCTAGAATGTTTGGAAATCTAAACGATTCACGTTGAATATTAAGGATTTTAGAATCAGGTTATATGTGGAATTCCACCCGTCAGGTTTTCCAAAGTGTTTTTAATTGGATAAATCAAAATATTTTCGGTAAAGTACATACAAATTTTAAAAACTAATTTGTGAATTGCATTTTTAGGATCTATTTTTTCAATATTTTCAACAATTTGGTCATTTACCTGATCATTACTAAAATATCCCCGTCAGAAAAGCTTGCGTATGCCCCTGGTAAAACAAAAAGAATATGAAACTGACAATAAACTGAAATTGCTCAAAACTGAATCTATTTATGCAAGAAGTATAACATGAATTCAATAAAGCTGAGATCGGATAGGAAAAT
The DNA here is from genome assembly GCA_900660155.1 of Hofstenia miamia. Classification (NCBI taxonomy): domain Eukaryota; kingdom Metazoa; phylum Xenacoelomorpha; order Acoela; family Hofsteniidae; genus Hofstenia; species Hofstenia miamia. The sequence goes on from CABFPE010000002.1 coordinate 4,236,660, forward strand.
TTCAGGCTTGATCGAATGGGATTCGAACCTACTTTTTCGAAGAAATCGATCGCGTAGTCAGTTAAAGCTACTTTGAATTTAAAAACTTAGAATTTGGATTTGCTCACATAGGATTAGATTTCATTTTTCGGATCACATCCGATTCGGATGGTTTTTTCTAATAACACATAGCATTGATGTACAATGAGATTCAACTAATCAAAGCAGCCACAAAGCGAGCATTAACAGTGAAATAAAAACAAGATTTACTTACTTAATTGAAACCTTGAAATACGAAAACGTGCCACCGTCATAATTAGCTTTCCATTCTAACGATACTTCTTTTCCAGAAATGTGTTTGAGCTTAAAGTTGAGTGGTGTGCCAATATCTCCTACAATATAGAATCAAAACGATGTTTATCAAGGAGTGCTAAATATTAATCACTTCCTATGTTTAGGGACTTTGCAGGAACACGTAGTCCCACGTGATTTACTGGTCTCAATTACAAGGAATAATTACAATAGCTATCGGCAATATTTTTCTAAATAGAACCTACTTCGTCAAACCAGAAAACTTTATTGGGCCTGGTATTAGATGGGTGTGCTATCAAAATCAATAGACTAGTAAATGCAACTCAATGAAATACTTTACTGATCATTTGCTACAGAAGCTAGTGTTCACATGTATGTAGAGGTAATAATAGCTAGCTTGTGGACTACACTACATGATACACACTATTAGTATGATAAGAACTGTTAGATGATCATATAGATTTATAAATTAATGCTTGTGATTATCTTCTGTAACAACTAACAAATAAATTATTAAAACATAGATGGAAATAACCAGTGTCGTCAATACGAGTGTTATTCCAATGAGAATCCCATGTGACAGCACACATGTGTAAAGACTAAAATATGCTAGGAAATTCGGTAGATAGTTTAATGAGAACTGTTACTATCACATTACTTTCACTACGAAAAAGAAGCAAATATTGTTTATGTGATAATCTTAAAATTTTGAATGATGCATAAATGCTGCTGAAAACCCAGTGGATCACAGATGATCATTGCTGAATATAACAACTCCTTGCACTAAGCTAGAGAGTACTAGTCATTGACTTGGATTTACAAAGGTTTATTTCAAGGGATTNATATATATATATATATATATATATATATATACATATATATACATATATATATATATATGTATACATGTATATATATATATATATATATATATATATGTAAACTAGCCTATTATATATAAACTATTACTAGATTCACAATGAAGAATGTTCAGCTCATTATGTATATTGATGAATTTATGTGTACTTCGCAAGCATTATACATCAAGTAAAGCATGACGATCAGTAACTGTTAAGCCCGTGGAGGAACAATTCCTTTTGCTTAGACCACAACTCGCTGACACGCGAAGCAGCTTTCCTCTAGCTTTGTCAACAATGGTAAAGTAAAGCAACTGAATATCCCTGGTCACCCGTTTGGGGCTTTGCAATTCAGGGCTCAAAATATGTTTTTCTAACAGGATGTTGATGATAAAGTGTTAATATATTAGTTATGGATGTCAAGAATATTTACCATATTGCAACATCACTGTGAATTTCTATTAGGAGGGTTGAAACATGGTAGAATACGACCCATTCAATTATTTGCATATGTCACAGACAGAACCGGACTGGGTATTTGTAGCTCTATCTAGCGTGCACATCAAATGAAAATGCAAAATTTAAGCATTCAGATGTTTAGTTGCTGCATAAAATACTCTTCTGGTTACAATATCGAATAAGGCTGAACTGCTTAGAAGGCCTTGCTTGTACTATGAGAAAAAATCAGGCTTCTTGTGGGGTGATATTTTTGGACCCTCAACGCACACCACATCACAAGAATAAAACTTTGCCCTGCAATTCCACACAGTGGAATTCTTGAAAAATATATCAATACAAAGCTTTTGTAGACACTGAAGATTTTATGTATATTTTAATATACATTAAAATACAGAGAATTATAACAAAATTTAAAAGTTAATCACTATCCTCACTCTAGTTGTATTCAGTAACGCTGTTCTTCAGAGTTTGTGATTTGATACTAATATGATTCGTTAGATGTCACAAAATATTTTCTGATTCATTGTAAATCATTGACTCCAATACACTCGTCTCACCTCAATTCAAATTGCAATGAGAAATATATTAAATGTACATGGACTTAAATTTAATAACTACATGTCTCATCTAATCGTATTCAGCAATGATTAAGTTTGACTAATAAACTATGCTTCTCATTGTTTAATATACATTAAAATACAGAGAATTATAACAAAATTTAAAAGTTAATCACTATCCTCACTCTAGTTGTATTCAGTAACGCTGTTCTTCAGAGTTTGTGATTTGATACTAATATGATTCGTTAGATGTCACAAAATATTTTCTGATTCATTGTAAATCATTGACTCCAATACACTCGTCTCACCTCAATTCAAATTGCAATGAGAAATATATTAAATGTACATGGACTTAAATTTAATAACTACATGTCTCATCTAATCGTATTCAGCAATGATTAAGTTTGACTAATAAACTATGCTTCTCATTGTTTAATATACATTAAAATACAGAGAATTATAACAAAATTTAAAAGTTAATCACTATCCTCACTCTAGTTGTATTCAGTAACGCTGTTCTTCAGAGTTTGTGATTTGATACTAATATGATTCGTTAGATGTCACAAAATATTTTCTGATTCATTGTAAATCATTGACTCCAATACACTCGTCTCACCTCAATTCAAATTGCAATGAGAAATATATTAAATGTACATGGACTTAAATTTAATAACTACATGTCTCATCTAATCGTATTCAGCAATGATTAAGTTTGACTAATAAACTATGCTTCTCATTGTTTAATATACATTAAAATACAGAGAATTATAACAAAATTTAAAAGTTAATCACTATCCTCACTCTAGTTGTATTCAGTAACGCTGTTCTTCAGAGTTTGTGATTTGATACTAATATGATTCGTTAGATGTCACAAAATATTTTCTGATTCATTGTAAATCATTGACTCCAATACACTCGTCTCACCTCAATTCAAATTGCAATGAGAAATATATTAAATGTACATGGACTTAAATTTAATAACTACATGTCTCATCTAATCGTATTCAGCAATGATTAAGTTTGACTAATAAACTATGCTTCTCATTGTTTAATATACATTAAAATACAGAGAATTATAACAAAATTTAAAAGTTAATCACTATCCTCACTCTAGTTGTATTCAGTAACGCTGTTCTTCAGAGTTTGTGATTTGATACTAATATGATTCGTTAGATGTCACAAAATATTTTCTGATTCATTGTAAATCATTGACTCCAATACACTCGTCTCACCTCAATTCAAATTGCAATGAGAAATATATTAAATGTACATGGACTTAAATTTAATAACTACATGTCTCATCTAATCGTATTCAGCAATGATTAAGTTTGACTAATAAACTATGCTTCTCATTGTTTAATATACATTAAAATACAGAGAATTATAACAAAATTTAAAAGTTAATCACTATCCTCACTCTAGTTGTATTCAGTAACGCTGTTCTTCAGAGTTTGTGATTTGATACTAATATGATTCGTTAGATGTCACAAAATATTTTCTGATTCATTGTAAATCATTGACTCCAATACACTCGTCTCACCTCAATTCAAATTGCAATGAGAAATATATTAAATGTACATGGACTTAAATTTAATAACTACATGTCTCATCTAATCGTATTCAGCAATGATTAAGTTTGACTAATAAACTATGCTTCTCATTGTTTAATATACATTAAAATACAGAGAATTATAACAAAATTTAAAAGTTAATCACTATCCTCACTCTAGTTGTATTCAGTAACGCTGTTCTTCAGAGTTTGTGATTTGATACTAATATGATTCGTTAGATGTCACAAAATATTTTCTGATTCATTGTAAATCATTGACTCCAATACACTCGTCTCACCTCAATTCAAATTGCAATGAGAAATATATTAAATGTACATGGACTTAAATTTAATAACTACATGTCTCATCTAATCGTATTCAGCAATGATTAAGTTTGACTAATAAACTATGCTTCTCATTGTTTAATATACATTAAAATACAGAGAATTATAACAAAATTTAAAAGTTAATCACTATCCTCACTCTAGTTGTATTCAGTAACGCTGTTCTTCAGAGTTTGTGATTTGATACTAATATGATTCGTTAGATGTCACAAAATATTTTCTGATTCATTGTAAATCATTGACTCCAATACACTCGTCTCACCTCAATTCAAATTGCAATGAGAAATATATTAAATGTACATGGACTTAAATTTAATAACTACATGTCTCATCTAATCGTATTCAGCAATGATTAAGTTTGACTAATAAACTATGCTTCTCATTGTTTAATATACATTAAAATACAGAGAATTATAACAAAATTTAAAAGTTAATCACTATCCTCACTCTAGTTGTATTCAGTAACGCTGTTCTTCAGAGTTTGTGATTTGATACTAATATGATTCGTTAGATGTCACAAAATATTTTCTGATTCATTGTAAATCATTGACTCCAATACACTCGTCTCACCTCAATTCAAATTGCAATGAGAAATATATTAAATGTACATGGACTTAAATTTAATAACTACATGTCTCATCTAATCGTATTCAGCAATGATTAAGTTTGACTAATAAACTATGCTTCTCATTGTTTAATATACATTAAAATACAGAGAATTATAACAAAATTTAAAAGTTAATCACTATCCTCACTCTAGTTGTATTCAGTAACGCTGTTCTTCAGAGTTTGTGATTTGATACTAATATGATTCGTTAGATGTCACAAAATATTTTCTGATTCATTGTAAATCATTGACTCCAATACACTCGTCTCACCTCAATTCAAATTGCAATGAGAAATATATTAAATGTACATGGACTTAAATTTAATAACTACATGTCTCATCTAATCGTATTCAGCAATGATTAAGTTTGACTAATAAACTATGCTTCTCATTGTTTAATATACATTAAAATACAGAGAATTATAACAAAATTTAAAAGTTAATCACTATCCTCACTCTAGTTGTATTCAGTAACGCTGTTCTTCAGAGTTTGTGATTTGATACTAATATGATTCGTTAGATGTCACAAAATATTTTCTGATTCATTGTAAATCATTGACTCCAATACACTCGTCTCACCTCAATTCAAATTGCAATGAGAAATATATTAAATGTACATGGACTTAAATTTAATAACTACATGTCTCATCTAATCGTATTCAGCAATGATTAAGTTTGACTAATAAACTATGCTTCTCATTGTTTAATATACATTAAAATACAGAGAATTATAACAAAATTTAAAAGTTAATCACTATCCTCACTCTAGTTGTATTCAGTAACGCTGTTCTTCAGAGTTTGTGATTTGATACTAATATGATTCGTTAGATGTCACAAAATATTTTCTGATTCATTGTAAATCATTGACTCCAATACACTCGTCTCACCTCAATTCAAATTGCAATGAGAAATATATTAAATGTACATGGACTTAAATTTAATAACTACATGTCTCATCTAATCGTATTCAGCAATGATTAAGTTTGACTAATAAACTATGCTTCTCATTGTTTAATATACATTAAAATACAGAGAATTATAACAAAATTTAAAAGTTAATCACTATCCTCACTCTAGTTGTATTCAGTAACGCTGTTCTTCAGAGTTTGTGATTTGATACTAATATGATTCGTTAGATGTCACAAAATATTTTCTGATTCATTGTAAATCATTGACTCCAATACACTCGTCTCACCTCAATTCAAATTGCAATGAGAAATATATTAAATGTACATGGACTTAAATTTAATAACTACATGTCTCATCTAATCGTATTCAGCAATGATTAAGTTTGACTAATAAACTATGCTTCTCATTGTTTAATATACATTAAAATACAGAGAATTATAACAAAATTTAAAAGTTAATCACTATCCTCACTCTAGTTGTATTCAGTAACGCTGTTCTTCAGAGTTTGTGATTTGATACTAATATGATTCGTTAGATGTCACAAAATATTTTCTGATTCATTGTAAATCATTGACTCCAATACACTCGTCTCACCTCAATTCAAATTGCAATGAGAAATATATTAAATGTACATGGACTTAAATTTAATAACTACATGTCTCATCTAATCGTATTCAGCAATGATTAAGTTTGACTAATAAACTATGCTTCTCATTGTTTAATATACATTAAAATACAGAGAATTATAACAAAATTTAAAAGTTAATCACTATCCTCACTCTAGTTGTATTCAGTAACGCTGTTCTTCAGAGTTTGTGATTTGATACTAATATGATTCGTTAGATGTCACAAAATATTTTCTGATTCATTGTAAATCATTGACTCCAATACACTCGTCTCACCTCAATTCAAATTGCAATGAGAAATATATTAAATGTACATGGACTTAAATTTAATAACTACATGTCTCATCTAATCGTATTCAGCAATGATTAAGTTTGACTAATAAACTATGCTTCTCATTGTTTAATATACATTAAAATACAGAGAATTATAACAAAATTTAAAAGTTAATCACTATCCTCACTCTAGTTGTATTCAGTAACGCTGTTCTTCAGAGTTTGTGATTTGATACTAATATGATTCGTTAGATGTCACAAAATATTTTCTGATTCATTGTAAATCATTGACTCCAATACACTCGTCTCACCTCAATTCAAATTGCAATGAGAAATATATTAAATGTACATGGACTTAAATTTAATAACTACATGTCTCATCTAATCGTATTCAGCAATGATTAAGTTTGACTAATAAACTATGCTTCTCATTGTTTAATATACATTAAAATACAGAGAATTATAACAAAATTTAAAAGTTAATCACTATCCTCACTCTAGTTGTATTCAGTAACGCTGTTCTTCAGAGTTTGTGATTTGATACTAATATGATTCGTTAGATGTCACAAAATATTTTCTGATTCATTGTAAATCATTGACTCCAATACACTCGTCTCACCTCAATTCAAATTGCAATGAGAAATATATTAAATGTACATGGACTTAAATTTAATAACTACATGTCTCATCTAATCGTATTCAGCAATGATTAAGTTTGACTAATAAACTATGCTTCTCATTGTTTAATATACATTAAAATACAGAGAATTATAACAAAATTTAAAAGTTAATCACTATCCTCACTCTAGTTGTATTCAGTAACGCTGTTCTTCAGAGTTTGTGATTTGATACTAATATGATTCGTTAGATGTCACAAAATATTTTCTGATTCATTGTAAATCATTGACTCCAATACACTCGTCTCACCTCAATTCAAATTGCAATGAGAAATATATTAAATGTACATGGACTTAAATTTAATAACTACATGTCTCATCTAATCGTATTCAGCAATGATTAAGTTTGACTAATAAACTATGCTTCTCATTGTTTAATATACATTAAAATACAGAGAATTATAACAAAATTTAAAAGTTAATCACTATCCTCACTCTAGTTGTATTCAGTAACGCTGTTCTTCAGAGTTTGTGATTTGATACTAATATGATTCGTTAGATGTCACAAAATATTTTCTGATTCATTGTAAATCATTGACTCCAATACACTCGTCTCACCTCAATTCAAATTGCAATGAGAAATATATTAAATGTACATGGACTTAAATTTAATAACTACATGTCTCATCTAATCGTATTCAGCAATGATTAAGTTTGACTAATAAACTATGCTTCTCATTGTTTAATATACATTAAAATACAGAGAATTATAACAAAATTTAAAAGTTAATCACTATCCTCACTCTAGTTGTATTCAGTAACGCTGTTCTTCAGAGTTTGTGATTTGATACTAATATGATTCGTTAGATGTCACAAAATATTTTCTGATTCATTGTAAATCATTGACTCCAATACACTCGTCTCACCTCAATTCAAATTGCAATGAGAAATATATTAAATGTACATGGACTTAAATTTAATAACTACATGTCTCATCTAATCGTATTCAGCAATGATTAAGTTTGACTAATAAACTATGCTTCTCATTGTTTAATATACATTAAAATACAGAGAATTATAACAAAATTTAAAAGTTAATCACTATCCTCACTCTAGTTGTATTCAGTAACGCTGTTCTTCAGAGTTTGTGATTTGATACTAATATGATTCGTTAGATGTCACAAAATATTTTCTGATTCATTGTAAATCATTGACTCCAATACACTCGTCTCACCTCAATTCAAATTGCAATGAGAAATATATTAAATGTACATGGACTTAAATTTAATAACTACATGTCTCATCTATTCAGCTATTCATATATTAAGTTTTACAACTAAGCTACTCTTCTTTTATTTGCAAAACATAATAAGATAAATTCCAGTCCAGAAGTTTTTTTCTGTTTTACTACAATATTTTTTTTTTGAGGAGAGTTTTCTTTTGCCCCTGGTCCTATTATAAGAACAAAATAAATTCTACACACCACCTTCACCAAAAAAAAAAAATAAAAAAATAGTGTTGTGGAGATCATCTCCTCACCGCAACGACTCATCTTATATTTTATACAATTATATAATAAAAAAAAAAAGAAAAGAAGAGGAGATTATATTAAAGACACAACAAAAGAATATAATATCATCAAAAATATTATCATAATTTGTATAATATGATGAAAAAAAAAAAATAAAATATTTTTCTTCTCATCAAAAGTTTTTTCGATTAAGCACTGCACCTCTTATTATTAAAACAATAATTCTTATTATTTTATCTTATTATAATACAGTGGAGGCTAAAAAAAAAAATCCTCCCACCACAAAACAAAATAATATAATAGCCAAATTTCACTCCCACTCTCACGGCAAGCCTGGAAAAATGCCTACCTTGGAAGAAATTAAAACCGCAGGCCTCCAAAATAATTATACTCTCCAAAATTTAGAGATAAAAAACTCTAGTGGGCCAGTGGGCGTGGTCAAGTTGTGTTGTGTAGAAGAGAAAGACAACATATTGTGTGTTGAGACAAAAATCTTGTATACACCACAACAATATATACTTGTAGGTACATTAAACTGGATATATCTATGTCTCACCTATATGTGTATATCTACATATATCTATTTATATATTTATTTATATTTATATTTTATATATTTATATATATATATTAATATATATACTTATGTGATCCTGTTTGTGCACTTTTTTGTGTTTGTATATCCATGGTGTACAACTGGATTATTATAGGTCCTCCATGTACACATTTTATAAAAATATACAAACTTTGTACAGAAAACGTTTTTTCAAACAGAATTTAAATGTATTAATATGTAGACATTAATATATGGCAAACAACTTTTTCTAATGTTTTTTTCATAAAATGAATGACATTTCAAACTGTTTCTCTTAACTACGAAAGGTATACATAAATATGAAATAATAAAAATTGCCACAAAATTTTGCTTGTAGAGAGATCCTATGTAATAGTACAGACACTAAAAACATCATTTGATACTGCCCAATCCAACAATTCAGATTATATAGGGAATAAAAAACTATGAACTGAAGTGTACAAACCAGATATATCACTGTAGTAAAAAAGTAATGAGAGCCATCCACAAATTTGAATTTCAAAGCAATGTCTCCAAACCTATAAACAAGCATTCATCAACAGTTCTATCCATAGGATCTTTGATATTTGTTCAAATTATGAAGAAATTCTTCAAGAAATTTTATCACTTAAAAACATTCTATGAAAAAATCATGTGACAGAATGCAAGCTAAAAGGCATTCTTATCAGCCTCACCTAAGTTAAAAAGGTGTAAACTGAAAGACACCTATTCTGACAAAGTCTAAAATAGTGAATTTTATTTTAATTTTATTTAGTGATTTTTATTTGTAAAGTTTTATAAATGATTATTATAAAAAGAAACAGGTTATAAAAGATTACAGCAAAAAATTGTTTGCTGAAATTTATTTGCTTGACTTTTTTATCCAAAGCAAGCGAAAAGACAAAATTTAAAATTTCCTTGATCATCTGATCAAAGGAAAAATTAACAAATAGCACCTGTAAGTAATTCTAGTGATGTTAGGAACAGCTAGAGTCCTGAGGAAAGCTCTCAGACTCCCTGGAAACTGGTGAGTTCCCCAAGCTGAGAGAGATACCAGCATGAAGCTGTGAGAAGCAAGGAAAATAATAATAAACTTTAATTAAGCTTACAATACAGTAAACTACACTACAAACTGCAAAATAATTAATAACATGACAAATATCGATCTGGGAATATGGTCTTTGATGAGAATAATTTCCCTGGATTGTTTTTTCTTAATTTTAATGTAGCATATTCAGTTCACTTTCTAATGAATTGTTTTAGTGGATGTTTTTGAGAGTATTTACTGTGTTGATTTAATGCTTTGTCTTTTGCTTAAATGATGTTAAAAATATATAAATTTTTAGTAATAAGTTTATATTTAAATGCTTTCTTGTATATGTTGTTAAGCTTAGATAAAGATGTTTCTGATTCACCTGCATATACTTGTATGCCGTCAATTATATTAGAATTAACTAGGGAATTAAATAAAATTTCAGTTTCATCTTGATTTAAAAATCTTTTTACTTTTAATATTATATAGAAATTTCTCATTGATCTTTTATAAACTTGAGCAATGTTTTTTAAATGAAAGCTTGTTATTTATTGTAAATCCAAGATATTCCATTGTGGTTACTGAGGAATAGCAATCAATTTTAGATATATTATCAACAAATTTTCTCTTCAATGGTATAATCATTTCCAGTGACTTTCTATAATTAATTTCAAATTTGTTTTCTTCATACCAAGATTTGATCTTATTAATTAAATGTGTTAAGTCTAAATTTTCAAGAGTTGGAAGACAAATCAGTGTATCATCAGGATACTTAATAATAGAACCATTTGTAATATTTAAAGAGTCACAATTTAAAGAATCAATACATATATTGAACAGAAATGGGCCACAAACGGATGGTGCATAATAACATTGATGATGACCAGGGCCAAGGAAAAGTTGCATTTACTATAACGCAATTTTTAATGCAATTTTGCCTTAAATTCATTTTAACGCAATTTAGGCTGGATTTTAAAGTGCCATTGTACAACGGCGTTCACAATCCATGCACGTGGAGAGTGAAATGAAAAGGTGAAAATAGACAATGCAGGCCAAAAGCTGCTAGTTGATAAGTGATGATCTGATTTTAGATTACAAAGTGTATACTAGTAAAGCTATTCGTTTCAGTCTTAATCATTGTGATATACATTTGATTGTGCCATTGGAAGAGCAACTGTACACAACGTAGACAATGGAGTGCGTGAATAGAAATTATTGTGTGGAATGCTTGCTTTAATTTACAACAGCAGCGATTGGCATGCAGTGTTGGACCAAAACTATCTCTTGTTAACTTTCAATATTTTTTGGACATTTGGAATGCCGAAAATCAAATCCAGTAGGACTGTTTATGTCAAGTTGCTTCTAGGAGGACCAAATATCTGGGAATATAATTTCACAAATGGTAATGTCTTTTGCAAATCTTTGTTTACTTGTCACTGATTTCGCCAGTTACATGCTCAAAGCCGGACAAATTCTCAAGTATATTTATGAAAAACTAACGCATTCACCGTGCTTAGCTTATGTATTACACCGATTTGTTGAGTTCATAAGATCTCAACACCTGGTTGCAGACGAATATATTTCATACATGAATAAACTTTTGTTGAAACGTAAGTATTCAAAAATATTACCAAGTTGGCATTACCTCCTCAACCGGTAACAACAAGATAGTGCACTTGGCTTTAAGTGCATTTTATTATGCAAAACACTATGGTGAAATCAAACTATTTTATCTGAAATTGATGACGATGGATCATGCGCAGTACGAAAAATGAGGCAACTCATGGAAAGCAAAGAGACACAATTGAAACTTGAGCTGATTTATTTATCTGCCAATTTTGATTATCTTCTGGGTGCTATTGAACTTTTGCAAACACGTCAAAAGCTCATTGATGCAATCAAGCCTTACAATGAGGTCAGTTAAAAAATAACCCAGGATCATTACAAGAGGAAGTTTAAGGCAATCTCTAACAGGAATACCGGTTTGAAAAAATTTCAAGGGAAATCCAGCTTGGTGAGTGGCGAGACTTGGTTTCTGGAGAAGAGAGTCCAGTCAGTGCTTGTCTACCAATATGCGCCGATGGTTGGCGCTGAAGTTGAACGTCTTTTCTCTAGTATGAGTCAAATTTTGATTTCTCAACAGCTTCCCCTCACATTTGAGAACGTGAAACATCATTTGATTATTGGCTGGAACAGCATGGATTTGTAATAATTCATTTTCTTTTATTTATTGTTCAAAACAAATTTGTTTTAGACTATAGTTTTTGATGAATTTTAATGCAATATTTCATGTTTTTAATGCAAATTTAAGTTTTTTTAACGCAATGCTTACCGCACTATCAATCTATTTTTAACGCAACTGTTCGTCTTCCCTGATGATGACATTCCTTCTACAACATGATGATTCATTATTTAATTATACGATTATAATTTAAATGATTAATTTATCAGCAATTAGTTATTTTGATAGCTCTCTAAAGAGCTTGCTTTTGCTAGTCAATTAGTTCATTATCACCTGCTTGGCGTCGGTCTAGTGCTATTTGATTCAGCAACATCTTTGTGCAAAATCACGTTACCTAAGCACCTCGTGGGTATTCATACATACAATTCACATTTATATTAAAATATATTCAGTTATGTATGAAAGGGGACTAATGGTTTAGGAAACAGCCTTGCTGATAAATGTTATCAGAGAACGAAATGTAATTATTTTACCAAATTTATAATTTTTATAAGAAAAGTGTCCAATGGGCCTGAAATTTTTTGCTACTCTTTTTAAGGCAATTCAAGCTTGCACACCGAATATCATTAAATTTTGCTGCTTGAAAGATACTAAACCCTATTTTCATTAATTGATGTATGGAGTTTTTGATTTTTCGTCATTTGATATTTCTACAGTATCAAATGGTGACATATATATGCTTTTGAAAACATTCAAATTTCCGACTAGAATATTATTATGTAGCACACTAACTGATTATATCGTGTTTGCTAAAACAAAATACATTGAAAATTATTATTCATGCGAATGCTCTTTTCTGACCAATACTTCTAAAATGAACTCTGAAATTCCCATTTTTATAGGATGAATAGTTTTAAACTTGAATAAAATTATAAGATCAATAACAAACTTCTAGATTTGCAATTATTTTGAGGTTATTCTTCAGTTTTTGTCAATATTCACTGCGCAGATGTATAATGATACATGAATTAAGCAAACTTAGTGAGGTTGAGTGTGTTTCAATTTTAGATTTTAATAGGCAAAGTTTGCCCAAACAGCCTATTACATTAATATAATAAATTCGAATAAAAAACTCAATTGCCACATCCTAAAAGTTTTGATATTTATGAAAGGGCAAAATCCATAGTCAAGAATGCAAAAAATTTCGCTAAAATAAAGTAAGAGAATGGAGCGAGCTGTTGTGAAAAACAGGAGATTAGTTCCAAGTGAAATTAAACAAGAAACAGATGCAAAATGCAACCCAATCACCATCATACGATACTTACGGCAACAAAAAATGTTTAATTAGAAGCGTCTTCAAATTACCAGATTGACTCGTCATCAAAAGGCGGACAATCTGGGGAATGATCACCCACATCAAACATGGAGTATTGAAACCTATAAGAAAGTCATATTTTCAGAGGAAAAGAAATTTAATCTCGATTGTTCTGATGGTTTCGAATTATATTTGAATGAAAAAAGCAATCCTCGGACGTTTTTTTCACATGTCACTGTGGTGGAATGCTTGTAATGATATGGGGTGAGTTTTTCTGCAATATAAATTGGGAGTCCAAGAAGGTGCAGGGTCATCATGAGAGCGAAACTAATCACTAATGACTGAAGGTAATTGATTACGCGGATGTTAATGGTTCTTCTAAAATAATACTGCAATTCGTTCTGCGCATAGCATAATAACCTTTCTAAAGGAAAATAATTTGCAAATTTTAAAGACATTCTGCATGCTCACTGGACTGAAGGCCAATTAAAAATGTTCATAGATTAGTGGCAAGGGATGTTTATTGGGATGGAAAACTATGTGGAAAAATAAATGAATTGTGAAGTCATCTTCAGCTCCTGTAGGTACATTCTCCTCACGTCACTGAGTAAATGATTGCAGAGTATGTCCAAAGCATTTATGAAGTTATCAAAAACCATGGAGGTAGAACTCATTACTAAATTAACCTTAATAAGAACATGCAGACATATTTCGACTTACAAAGTCATCGTCAGTTTTACAAATTATTCCCCCTAAATTTACTAGATTTTACAATAATAATTATAATTTTTTCAATTTTAAAAAGTGGCAAGTTTAATTTATAAATATAAGATAAGATAAGATAAGATAAGAGATTCTATATTCAGATAAATGTTTACAATTCAATAACTGATAATTTATCTGAATAGCGTCATAAATTACANATATATTTAAATATATTGGCTACCGGTTTTGTTTTTTTAATCATCTTCAGTACAAATACGTGGCAATAAAATTTTACACTTACTGCATTAAATGGCGTTAAGAGAAGCATGCACTTAAAACATGTTCAATAAGTTATTATAGCTTAGTTGATTGTTCTTTAATTCGTTCTTATTAGAGTATTTTATAAACAGGGCTTCGGCTTATTTAATAATTTAATATTCTTGGTTATAAGTATGATCTCGACATTATCTTTAATTGCTTGATGTACTTGTACTGAAGATGATTGAAAAATCGAAACCGGTAGCTAATATTAAATTGAGCACATTAGTTTCTATGTATATGTATATATATATATATATATATATATATATATATATATATATATTAGGGTGGATCAAAAACATAGTTCCTTAAACTGTTACGATAATGCTATTTTTGGATGTATTAGATAGCGGTTGTATCTTTAGCCATGGACACCTTGATATCAAAGCGTCCATGCTTTAGCACAACATTCTACCATCTGCGAGTGACACTTACACTCGGGAATCTGTAGTGTGCATGATACAGTTACTTCAGTCAAATATCTTACATATTTTTAACAAATTCAGATTCTTCTACCGTTTCTAATACCCTAAAATGATTTTTTGTCAATAGGTAGCTTCAAAGTTCAATCTTGATACCAAGAAATTGGCTTGTTTTCTAATGAAAAATGAATCTTCAGAGCATCCCTGATGGTAATTACGGTATCCTTGCGATATGATTCGCTGTCAGAGGCTAACATTGATAAAGACAATTGGAACAGGGAACCAGACGATTAGAGAAGCTTTTTCAAAAGAACACCAAAGAAAAATACTAAATGTAAAAAACTTCATGCCCTCCCCACTTGGGATTTTACAATAATTTTATGCAGGGCTATTTTATAAACAAAAAAGAATACCAGATTTAAATGTATAGTTGTGAAATTGCATCAAATTTACTATTTATTTAAAGTGTATTAGTGCTTTGATGCTGAATTGCTCTATATTTTCCATGAGCTTAATATCCTTCTGAGCTAATTGATTTTACCTAGAAACCTCAGTATACCAACAAATTGTAAGTTTCAATAATATTTTCATTTTAAGTAATATTTTGCTTTTGGATAAAACACTAATGTGTTATAAACTCTAGATAGATGCTAGTATCAAAATTATGATTTAAAACCAACCAAAGGCCCAACTATTGACAATTCATCACAAAACTTGCTGAAGGTAAGGCCAATTATAATCTAGTAGTAGAAAATTATAGTGCTAAGAGTAACAGAAAAACTAGACTTTATCTTAAAGCTTAGTATTTTCTAATTGCAAAGTTTTCCATGAAATTTTATGTGTCAGGTATCCAATTCTCCCAGGCAGTTAAAGACAATGAAGATCATTTACGAAATCAATGTATATATTCTACATAGGATGTCTTCGAGTGTCTTTATACTATCATTTTATCAATTGCTCTTGATAATGAAAGAAAAGCAATATGCTCTATTAGAGTTAAAATTCCTCGAAAATAATCAAAATACAGTGTATTTTAAGTTTCATGTCTATTAACCTTAAACAGCCTAGCGTCCCTTTTAAAGGACAAAATGTTTTTCTACATTTACAAAGAATTTTCTCCAAGCCGATTTCCAAATTTGAAAATCATGGGGCATGGCTAGTTCTATTGGGTAACATACATTAATGCAATGTTGAAAATTTCTATTAAAGCTTATTGCTGTGGCTGAGATTGTTGAATAGATTAACAAGTTTTCCTAGAAATTTTCGAATTTTTGAAAAAAATTTAAATTCTCTCCGTACCTAGTGTTAATGTATTTAGAAGGTTTTGAGCCCATGGAGGCAACAAAGAACTTTTACTGTTTCTTGATATGTGCAAAGATATTCCAAACCCATGGAGGCGTGCCCTGCGCAAAGTCAGAGGTCGCGGGGCTTCTGACTTTAAGCAACGGCACGCCTCGGTGGGACAAAGCCAGTACGCGGATTTAGAGCGAAAAAGAAAGAGCAGACTCTATTCTATCATGTGGTGCTTTCAGATTAAGCACACCATTATCAGTTTTTGAGCTATAAGCATTTAAAATTGTTTGCAACAAAGAGTTGATAGTTTGGCATAGCTTACCTTCACCTTAATAGTTTGTAAAGTTATACACTGTTAAATCTTGAAAATGTAATAAACAAATGAGATCTTACTAATTTCCACAAGTTCTATTGGATCACTTTCCACTCGATTGCTATTAACTATAAATACGCACTTGTAAAAACCAAAGTCATCTGCAGCTACGTGTTCCAATTGAAGGTAAAATGTTTGCACGAAACCATTTTTAGTACCTTCGGGGTGACTTGAACCTGATTTTATATTAAGAGTAGGTGAATATGCATCATATTTAGTGCTGTAGTGTAGGAAATACCATTCGCTGATTTGAGGAAAATACTCCGCTGTACATTGAATTGAGACTGGTGCATGAAGTAAAGATTCAACGTTCTCACTCTTTATCACTTTTAAAACTAAAAATAATTTTAAGTAAATGTTAAAATCTAAGCATTGATGAACTCATGGTTTATAATGATGATGTTCTGATTGCATAAAAAAACATCGGTTGTATATTTCATCTCTTCGATAGTATATGGGTATTGGCAAAAAAGGTCACAAACATTCATGATAGACTAGTAGTAACATTGAATGATACGCATTGAGTCAAAGTATGAAAAGTTGAGGATGCTAAGGGATTTCAAGATGTAGACAATAAATTCTATTGAAACAAGGAAATCGCCCCCGGCTATTGTGGATTAAGAGGCACGACTAGGAGAAGTGATAGCCATGGCAGTACCCTGACATAGAAATGCTGAAAACAAAAAGAAATAAATTTGAGTTAAGAAAGACGATACTGAAATTTTGGAAGTTAAATAGAGTTGACTTAGCTCCAGTATTAGTTGGAGCAACAGAATTTAGGATTACCTAATTAAGGAGAAGCGACGTCAGGTTGTGGGAACACAAATAACAAATATTAAATCCAATCAGGAACTGAATGGCGAATAATGATAAAAAAAACACAAGTGAAACTAAAAATAAGCAAAAATATGCCTTTTACAATTTAGTTGAATCTAATTTATAAAGAAAAAGAATGCAATGGTAATAAAGAAAAAATTGTTTATGCATTATAAAGCTTTGCTTTTAAGTACATTCAATGCCGTCTTTGCAATGGAGACTATTTTACCAGTATTTCGAGGATTACTTCATAACCTTTGCAGATAGCAAAATTCCCTTGCGGTTGTTTTTCGAAACCGCCTAGATCTGGGTCTTCAATTGTGTAAAACCGCAATTCAATTGTCTCCCTGTAACGCTGCAGTATTGTGACGCATCACCACCCTTGATGAGTCTGAAATTTTCTGCAATATGGGTTCTGATGTTAGTCAACAATGTAGTGAAATAATCAAACAGTAAGTTGACCTCATGTTCAGTAAAGCAACGTTAACAAAAGCTAGTATTAAATTAGTTAAAAACTCACATTTGGATTAGCATTTAGGATTTTGCCAGTTTCCTTCAATTCTTGTGTTGATTAAGGCAAACAAAATAAACAAAGTGACTGCGCAGGGATAGGTTGCATACCGGATTTACACAATTGCGGTAGTTAGCGTTAGAACTAAAACAATTTATGGTGCATAGAAATGGCACAGCTAAAGATTCAATTCAACATAGCACTGATAGCAGCATAGGTTTCCGGCTAAACCATGTCTATAGTGTGAAGACATTAACATTTAATTGAACGCATACACCAGTCTAATAGTTCCGTAAACAATATAATAGTACTTCATTTCAAACTATTTCTTAATATATTTTTCAACAACCTGTTTCTAAACTAAAGTTTTAGAGGACTAACATTCTATATGTGTATAGTAGTTTGTAGTTTTTTGCATTTTCATGGAAAATGTACACATTATAATTAAATTGGACCCATTGACAAGATACCTTAGAAATGGATTATTGATTTTTTCATGAACCCTAAAAATCAGTCAGAATCTTTCTTTTAAAATTTAAAAAATATGCAAAACTAAATTTGTTATTGTTATTCCGCAGCAAAATTTTCTTTATGGCGGTGGTTGACAATCAAACTTTTTTTGCAGTGACCATATTTTTACAAAAAACTGTACCGGCCTCATCTCTAACTCGTACTGCAATGATGCCAGAATTAAATGGTCAGTAATGTTTCATGAATGATGGTAAATTTTGAGCAATTCAAACTTACATGCGACGTTTATATCTACAAATCCACTGGTAGTGCCATTTGTGTTTGTTGCATCACATCTGTATCTTCCATTTGACTGTAAACTGACTCGATCAATGTGATACTCAGATGTGTTAGCGTTTGCAATTGAGTTGTTATTGTAATACCATCTGTAATTGTAAGTGGGTATCCAGCCTCCTTTAGCTAAGCAATTCAAGTGGATTGAATTGTCTGGAGAGAAAATGTCTTGTCTTCCAGAAATGGATATTTCTACAACATCGGCTTTCTTTCCCTCTAAATTATTCAGATATTTACAAGTAACCTTTGACAACTAAGGCTAATCATTACACGAAATATTTCTTGCTACGAAATATTTGAAATGAAATCGATTCATCTCTAGAGGAGTTCATTATTGGACTAAGTGCGGATTTAAATTTGCTCCAATCCTTTAACAAAATTGAATTTGTTCCAAAAATTAATTTAATAAAAATGTTATCTAAGAAATTAATTAAAAAAGTAGACATTCATATTTTATAAAAACTCTTTCATGCAGAGGTTCAACATGCATATCAAATTGATCTTCATTGCTGAAGAAGGAGCAACTTAGTGCTTATAATAAAGTAATAGACAATTTAAAATTCGAAAAAAATCAACCTATAAGAGCACAATATTATCAAGAAAAAACAAACCAAAATTGCGTGAAAAGACATCAACACATGGAAGCATTTTGCAAATGACATAAGAGCGCTTCTATATCTCTGGCTTTTTAAACAACTATATGAATACACTCCCAATTGAGAAGTAATTAATTTAAACTATTGCGGCTCAGCAGTTCTTAAAATGCATCTGAGACTAAAATAATGATTTTCAAATAATTTTTTTATTTCATGGAAAATATGTCTACTTTTATAAGCTTAGCATTATTAACGATTCACCGTAAAAATGGATTGATTGATCTTGTAGCATTCATGGTCATCTAAATTATGAAGAATAGTAAAATATATATCTTTCCATGAAGTTGGTCTCATTTAAATGTTCTTGTTATCAGTGATGTGCAGGTAGAGCTTTTTTAATGCCCGCCCGATGAAAATTACTTCATTTTTACGCGCATCCGAGAATGTAATTTTGTTTGCTGCATTTACGCAATTAGAAATTTTCAACAACATTTCGAAGACAATTCATATCCATGTTACATGTTAGTGTCTTTCATCCGCGGGTAAAAATTTTTGTCTTAAAATTGTTTGAGAGACTAATTATTTAAAAGTTGTCCGAAATCTGATTTTTTGCAAAAAGTGCAATGATTCACTAGGTTCTTCCAAAAACTTTGAGGCACATATTTTAGATATCAAAGATAGTTTTTAAGACGCAGAAAATATTAAAAAATGGTTTCGACCTTATGAAAAATCACTAAAAATTATTTTTTATGGCAATATTCACATTAAAAAATGGCAATTTCATATAATGTTTAAATAATTATTGAAAAAGGGGGCCATCCAAATTTTCAAACAGCTTTTCCACACCTTTTGTGAAATTTGGAAATACTCTGATGTTAACAATTAATAAGAGTCAAAGCAAATTTATTGCTTAAAGGTATATAAAAACTATAAACTAACAAATGACAAAATATTTACAAAACTAATTAAATATGCAATATTAATTAAAGGGCAGTTTTAAAAGTAATTTGACCATGCGTTGAGTTTTTTATCTATGCCCAATAATGTTTGCCTACTTAATAGAACTTGTTTTATTTTTTTCTTGAAGTGTTTATAGTTTTTCTCACATTTTATATCAATACTTAAATCATTCCAAGAGATTGAACATTTAAAAGAAAATGAATATTGACGATTATTGATGCTAAAAAGTGTTTTATTTCTTTTATTGATTTTGATGTAATTATTAAGAAAACTTAATGAACTTAATTCATGAATAAATTTGTGAATCATACATAAAGATTGATACTGAATAAAGTAATTCGGGGCCAAAATGTTATATGATGATCTTAATTGCGTTATGGATTCATGTTTTTCAATATAATTAAGTGTTCTAAATGCCCAGTTAAACATTTTTGCTAATGATGAACGTTTTTGCGATGTGAGATTTTGAAAAAGAAATGCACAGTAATTAAATTGACTTAAGACAAATGAATGAATTAGTTCTACATGCGATGATTTTCCTACATGGCGCAAATGGTACAAATATTTTATTCCACATGCCATCTTTTTTAATTTGTGGGAGAAGAAATTATCGAAATTTAAGTCATTGTCTAATAATACACCTAGATAGTTTACACATTTACTTTGACTAATTTCGTTATCACAAACATTAATTTTAAAATTTTTAGTAAGCTTTTGTTGTTGTTTAGATGAAAAGATGATAAATTGAGTTTTGTCAGAATTGATTTTTAGTTTATTATGATTGAAATATGTTACGAGATTTTCAATATCTTTTGTCAAATGTTTGGTTGCCTCAAAGGGATTTTTTGCTGTCCGTAATATACAAGTATCGTCAGCATATTGGTAAATAGTTCCATTTGTCAAGGATTTTGAAATGTCATTGATATAAAGTGCAAAAAGAATGGGTCCTAATACAGTTCCTTATGGTACGCCTAGATATGTAGTAGTATAGTCTGAGAAAATGTGATCAATTTTTACTCTTTGTCTGCGATTCTCTAAAAAACTCATAATGAAATTTATTGCATTGACACTAAAACCTTCTAGCCTTAATTTTTCTTCTAAAATATCGAAATTCATTGAATTAAATGCTTTGCTTAAATCAAGTAAAGCAACCGCTGTAAACAAATTTTGATTTAAATTTTGTTTAATTTTTTCTGTGATTGATAAAATCGCATCAGATGTGCTGAATTTAGGTCGAAATCCAAATTGATTACTTGATAAAATTTGATTGTCATTGATAAATTTGTACATTTGTGCGGCTAGTAGTTTTTCAAATATTTTTGAGAATGGGTGTGTTATACTAATTGGCCTGTAGTTCATGGGGTCTAGCGGAGTAGCGGGTCTCCTTTTTTATATAACGGTGAAATATCAGCTTTAAAAGGGTAGGAAAGTCATTATTTATAATACTTTGATTGAATGCTACAAGCAGGTATTCACCAAAAATATAAAAATATTTCTTAATTATCCAATACGGCAGGTTACTGGATCCACATGATTTATTATTATCTAGCTTATTTACTACATTTCTAAGCTCATAGTAGGAAATTAAGTTGAAACGAAACCGTTCCTTGCGTATATCAGGTTGTTGGGGTGAATTATTAACAATTTTTCGAATTTAAAATTGAATTTACCCATATTTTCAAAATTTCTGTTTAAAATGTTTGCGATATCCTTCTTATTCTTGTACATCTTATTATCATGTTTGATTCCTTCAATGCTTATGTTTAGCCCCTTAGTTTTACCAATGCTTTTATTAAGAAAATTCCATTTTTGGTTAGATTTCTTTAGGCGTTTGAAATAATCCTTTAACTTACATTCATAATTAAATTTGCGGCTCTTTTTGATTAATTGCTTAGCGTGTTCATAATTAGTCCAATTAAGATTGATGGGATCCGATTTCGCGAGCTCAAAAAGTTTATTTTTTTTAATTACCAGGTCCTTAATCAAGTCGGAATCACGGGGTTCGTTAATCANGGTAATTTGTTGGTAGATATTCAGATATTATTTTTGATAGTTCCAAATCATATTGGTCATTCAATAGCTTATTAAAATATATTAAATCAAGTAACTGAAAATAATAAGGTATCGGAAGCATGTTTAAGCGTATCAATTGTGATTTATAATCAAGACCTGGTAGTATCCACTTAAAACATCTATGTTGAAAGGCTTCTAGCTTATCAATTATGAAAGGGGATAATTCCATCAGAATTGAGCCATAACTTAGACATGATAATACCAATGATTTGTATAGAGTTAATTTGATCTTAAAATGAGTTGAGTAAGGAATATTCCGTTTAATATTAGAAAAAAGATAACTGCAACTTTTTAATTTCTTCATATAATGAGTAGACCAAGAAAGGTTTGGGTGCTTCCCTGTTATGGAGAAAGTTTGTGATAGAGATTATTCAGTGTTTGATGTACACAAAAATAGAATTTTTTTTGATTAAAAAATTTGATTTTTGCAAAAACTATCAATTAATTCCAATGCCTAACGCTGATATAAAAAATTAAAATGGCAGCAACAACTAGCTTCAACTATTTTATTTTCTGTAAATAGTTCTCCAAATATTCCAAAAAAGATAAAATTAGTTTATAAAGCACTTCATGATTTGTCAAAAAATGAGTCTATTTACATAGCTCGATTTGACAAAGGAAACGAAATAGTTATTACTGATAAGACTAAATACAGTATATTGCATGATGAATGATATTTTGAAAGATAAATCTAAATTTGTTAAACATATTAGGAACAAAGAAGTTAAGAAGCAACAGTTCATTTTTGAAGAAGAAAAATTTAAAAAAACGCTAATGAAGTTAGTCCATAACAACGAATTCCCTAACTCTAACCCAATGGAGGTTCATAGCACAGGATGTCAACCAGGTAGAATGTATGGCCTCCCGAAGATTCAAAGGAACAACAAAGACCCACCAGTTCGATCAATTTTATCAATGATAAATTCTACAACTTATAAACTATCAAAGTGGCTCTTGATTCATTATTAAAGAAATATATTCCGTTACAGTATATACTACAAGACACAATTGACTTTTTAAATAAATTTGGTGAATATTTTGACAAAAACAAAGACAATAAAAATATATGGCAAGCCTTGATGTAAAATCACTATTCACAAATATCCCAGTGAAAAAAATGTCAAATTTATGTTCAATGATGACATCGTCGAACAAATAGATGGCATTTTGATGGGCTCACCATTAGGCCCTAGCATGGCATGTTTTGTAATTGATATTTTAGAAAGCAAAATTGAATCGTTATCAACAAAGCCAAGTTTATGTTATCGTTATGTAGACGACAATTTTACAATCTTAGAAGATCCAAATGATATAGACATATTCAACAGTTTTCTGAATAACTGTCGAGAAGAATTGAAATTTACACTAGAAAAATCCAATTTTTCAATAAATTTTGACATAACGATAGAAGTTTTAA
Organism: Hofstenia miamia; assembly: GCA_900660155.1. NCBI lineage: Eukaryota > Metazoa > Xenacoelomorpha > Acoela > Hofsteniidae > Hofstenia > Hofstenia miamia. The sequence goes on from CABFPE010000002.1 coordinate 4,260,676, forward strand.
AAACCACCACTACTTCGAATTATAACAATTTAATTAATTCAATCTCAAACCTTTATACGATCTTAAAACAAAATGGCTAGCCACATAAATTAATAAAGAAATTCGTTGACAAAGCATTAACTTCAAAAAGTATAGTATGGAATCAACCAATAACAGATGATCAGAAGTCAATATATTGGAAATTACTTGATATAGGAGAAAGAAAAGAATTTTTAAAATCAAAAATTAAGAACATAAATAAAATACTTGAAGTAAAAAAGATTGTTCCAATACTAACATCTAAGAAAATATCTGAATTTTTTAACAACAAAGCTCCTATTAATAAAATTCTGGTTTCTTCTATTACATATATAAATACAAATGTGAAGATTGTAATCTTCTTACATCGGAGAAGCCAAGAGACATTTTAAAACCAGCATCAATGAACACCTAAGAAGGCATTTAAAATGTGAAATATTTTTGCATAGACATCAAGCAATTAAAGATAATTTCGAGATCTTACTTAGAACCAAGAATACTAAATATGCCGAAGCCCTGTTTATAAAATGCGCTAATAAAAACGAACTAATGAACAATCAACTAAGCTATAACAACTTAATGAACATATTTTAAGTGCATGCATATTTTAACACCATTTAATGTAGTAAGTGTAAATTATTTTACCAAGTATTTGTGCTGAAGATGATTAAAAAATCGAAACCAGTAGCTAATATTAAATTGAGCATATTAGTTTCTATATATATATATATATATATATATAT
>CABFPE010000002.1:4309487-4332139 GCA_900660155.1 Hofstenia miamia
TATATATATATATATATATATATATATATATGTGTGTATTGTATTCATTTCATTCCTTTAAGTTACAACAAAATATTCAAATTTTGATACACCTTGTCCACCACTGAAAAATTATTAAAAGTGCAAACCTATAAAACGCTTTGATATTTGGTTAACTGAATATTACTGATATTATTCGTTCAAAGATTGTTTGGCAACTATTTAATCCTCCTTGGACAATAGCTAAGCTAAACCTAAAAGTTAAATTTAATATAGAATTCATACTCAAAATTATTAGTTTGTACATTTGATAATTAATTCCATGTACAATTCATCAATAACGTACGCGAGTTTCTTGTTTAGGCGTATTAAACTCAAACCTTGACCCTAACCCTACTCCCCAACCAATGCAATTATATTCCATTTCATCTTGTTGATAAATTTTTTGCAAAACACCCAAGTTTTGGGTGAGGGATTGGGGTTAGGGTTAGAGTTTTATACCCATTTTATGACGTCACTCAAACTGGGTCCCCTAAAGTACAATAACGCCCTTTAAAGTGGCTTAAGATGCTTTAAAATACTAAACAATTAACATAATTTTTAAATCTATAATTGTCTTCAAAATGCTTCATATGTTTGTAATATCCTCAAATTGCAATGTATGCACTTACTGAAATTACTTCTTTGATTTAGAACCGATATCTTTAACTGTTGGGATGCAATTATATACAATGATCTATAATTATTGTAACAAGCAAAAATGATATATATTTGGAACCTATATAATTTCCCAACAAGTAGTATGCGAAATCCACATTATAATAACATGAACGTTGTTATCATTACTTAAGTTTACTTATGTGTCATATTTTGCCCCGGGCCTTCGCAAGCTAAAGCCCTGCGTTTAATTGTAGTCCGTCCGCAAAAAGGACCGCGTTTACCAATCTAAGTTTGCTGATGACAATATCATTGTAGTGACCATAATAATACTGTGAACTCATTAATGGAAATACAGTGCTTGTGTGTACAAAATTATTTTATATTAAACGATAGCAAAACAAAACAACTCAAGTCGTGTGAATTTTAGGATTTCTTTTCTCTTGACTCCCCAACACCACTTAAAATTCTAGGCGTTGAATTTAACAATAAATTTCTATTTCACCTCCATCCCCCCACATTGATGCCGTCATCAAAGCCTGTAAATCAGGATTATTTTTATTTGAAAATTCCTTAATCTTATCAACGATTTTATAATGCAGCACTGTTGTTAAAAATTGGAATCAATTAGGCTTGACATTTCATTCGAATAATCCAATGCGATTTTAAACTTTGGTAGTTCTTTTGCCTCCAATATTGCCTCTGATCTTGAGCTTTTGTCTACTTCGTCTTCCGTTAACCATTTTGATTTTAGCCCAACCAAGACATGTGGTATTTCCTTTTCTGTATTTCCCCCTGTAACTTTTCTCCTCATCATAATCATATTGGAGTTCCACTTGAAGCAATGATCAGGCATTTATCCTTGCGTTTCCAAAAAGCTTTTTTTCTTTAACTGTCTTTTGTTAGAAAAATATGATATTCATCCCTTTTCTTCATTCAATTTGCTCCTTCTCATTATACACGTTCTGATAGTTCTGTTATGTTTCATCAAACTCACACCCACAAAGCTCGCTCACAAAATTCTTTTTTCATTCGCATTATCCCTATTGCTATCTACCTGATTACTGCTTTTCACTTAGACTTTTTCTTATTGTAGAATCATTGGTTTGAATCTAGAGAGAACTATGCCATAGGACTTAATGTCAAAGCAGGTCGCTTAGGTGAACATTAACTAGAGCAACCGTGATTCTAACTAAGTAACAAGAGAACACGATTGAACTGAAATTTTTTCTCTATTTACAGATGCTTTGGTGTGTTTTATATACAATGCGTATTAACAATATATACAAACATACAAACTAGTCACGAGTAAACATGAAAAGTGCGTGAGCTGGCCGATACTAGAAAACAGTACCTGCCGATGCTACATTATCTTCTTTTAAATTTAGGTCTTCTCTCTACTCCTTAATCTTGTCTACTTTTGTTCCTCGCTTCAATTGTGATAATCCGCATTCTTTTCTATATTGTAAATGCTCTTTGTTTTGAATTTTATTTCTTTTAATCGCCGTAAAAAGTAAAAATGTCATTTTGTTGTTGTTGTTGTACTTCTGTTTGCTCACTCGCAGATTTGACCTTGATCCTTTTGATTTCATAAAGTTCTATAATTCATACTCGCTCTCTGTTCGTCGGCCCAAAAATGGCACTCTTCAGTCGTTTTTCAATTGTACTTGTGCTCCTGCTATTTTCATCTTGACTCTCACTCCTCCAGCGGACATTGATGTTTTTCCTAGCCCCGAGCTTCACGAAATCTTTGATGTCTTTCCTCTTTGCAGAGCCCTTCTCCCACTTAGTCTACTCTTCTGTCTGATCCTACTTCATCTCATGTGACCTGTGACTGTCCTCGTTGTCGTAAACCTTGAATTTTGTTTTTATATTTTTGTAGTACTTGCTTTCAGCGGCTAATAAAGTCCTTCATTATTTTATTATTATTTATCAAACATACTCACTCTTGACAATTAAGCAGTACCTAATTTTGTGTCGGCCACCTGCAGGTTTGCATAAAATGTTTTAAGCACTGTTTAGAACAGTGTTTTCAACATATGTCTTTTGCACTGTTTTTTAAATGATGTTTTTCTGATTCGTTAAGATTTTATATGGAAAATAATGTTGGTATAATACATTAGTAATTTTATCACAGATTTTCATCAGAAAAAATGTATGAAATGAAAAATGAATGTTAATAACATTACCATTAATTCAGTGTCTGCTACTATATGCGTTTTTATATCAAACAGCAAAAAGTGCGGCGTCCTTAAAATTAGGGAAACATTAGGCGTAGAACCGACAAAATGCTACTCAGTGTAGTTCGCATAATAATTACGTTCTAAAGAACATTTACTCCTGAGAGATGTAAATTTCGACAATCAAATTATACTAATTATTTTAAAAAATAGCCTAGAACGGAGTATTAAGTTGCAAGTCCCATATCTCTTTCTAAAAATACGAACACCATTAACTAATATAACAAGAAACATCTAATATTTCACATTGTTTAATTTTTTCGTGTATGAGTTCCATTTTTTGCGGCAAGCTATAAAGTATATAAGCAAATTCATTTTTAAATACATTTGATTATCCAATAAATACTATCCATAAAATGGGGGGGGGGTGTGTTTCTGTAACATAGAAATCATGTTTACCAGTTAAAAGCACTAAACATTATTTTTGAATAAACAATAATGAAAACACAATTTTCAATATTGTTTTCATCATTATTCTTTATCACAAAGTTCAAACACCAAAATAGTTTTTTAAGTTATTGACCAATGTTCTTCAGTTTTTTTCTACCGAGCGATAAATTGAATGTTGCGGAATAGATTCACTGGTCTCACAGATCACTCGTCAATTCGTGAGCAATTTGTAGCAATATATTGTACATCTTAAACTAATGGATTACCTTTATGTCGTTTTTTAATTTGCTTTAGTAAAACAATATCAATATGGAAGAAAAGCCGAGTACTTCTGAAGGTTATATTCGCAAAAGAATTAAAGATAAGAAGGTTCACTATGAAGAAAACATCGTAAATGGTTTGTTTTAGTTTGTTATAGTTAAATTTTGAGTTTGGGTTCATAGGGATTTATATTAGCAATCATACAATATTATAGTTGGCAATTAAACTAACGAAAATAATACAAATCCGTCCTTGTATACTCCACGAATTCATATATAATCATTTTCCAAAATCATTTTTAATAATTTTATTGACATTTTATCATCAAGCTATGATGCTACAATATTTCAAATTTCACATTCCTATTGAAAAGAAAAATATTTTTTCTAATTGAATTTTTCAAACTTGTGTTGAGATCGCTTATATCAATTTCCAAACATATTTTATGGCCAATAATTGTAAATTGTCAGAAAATAATTTTCGATCTTTGTACATAAATCCTTGTTATTCTAAATGATATGAAGACATGAGAGCAACAAGGGCCTAAATCCGAAACAATAGAAATCAAGTAAAAGGCAAAAAACTAAATAATTCTTAAGTCTTTGGTTTTATTATCATGAATATGGTGTGGAATAAAAGAGATGTATACTATATAATGAAAAAACAACATAAAACAAATTTATTAAAAATATGCAGAAGTTGCGGGATAACAAATGTCATTGGAGTTGGGCCCTTTTTCAAATTATACTGAGCAATATGTATACAAGTTGCTAAATTAGAGTTTAAAATTAAATATAACATGTTTAAAGACATATACAATAATTTTAAAATGAATTTTAGAATTAATAGTATTAAACAAAAGTTTTAACAGAGCTTTTTATTATACATTTTTACTAGTCTTGTCATATCTTGATTAAAAAAAGCGAGCGAACTACGCAATAATTTCTGAGTAAAGATTAGGAAATAATAAGCTTCAAAGTAAAAAAAATCTATAACAACTTTTCTGCTTACTGAAATTTCCTGCTACTATCACAGGTCTTTGGCCAAGATACATACCGCAGGTTGGTAGACTGATTTTCTCATTTGGTTTTATCAGTCTGAATGAAACTAGAACCACGTCACTCATGCCAGATTATACATGCACATCATTCTTACGATCCTATGAAAAACTTAAAAGTGTGTACTTTGAAATTTGATATTTGACATTGTCTTTCTGAATTAACTTTTTAAAAAAAGGTCCAAGGTGTCCCTGAAAGTCCATGATATCTTCAGGGGTGATACAGATGACTTCAAGCCGTTCTTCCACAATGTCCAGCCATTCAGTGAACATGTCCACTGATTCTTTTTTGCGTTTCATTCGATTAATTGCTGCAAGGCAGAAAAATATCACCCCTTATTGGTAACTGATGAAAGATCTCATCAAACTTACCGCTTGTAAAAAGTGCAACATGGCATTGTTGTGGTGTTGACCCCTACATCCATCACTTAAAAGATAAAGCTTCTTTACTTTATCAGCAATTTTGCTATTGATATAGTGATTGAGGCAGGAAATAACCTCATTTCCCCACGTTTTGCAACAGTTTCTGGCTACGTATACATTGTTGACTTTTTGATGTGCCAGAGTATATAAAAAAATATAGAGCCACAGTTGCCGGGAATAAAAAATGTTTTCTACAGGCAAATGTGGAAATGGAATATTCTGTTCAAAGTCACAACAAGCATTTCAACATCTTCTGATGTTGATGCCTTGTTTTCAGTTTCCTTTAATTTATTGTAGAAACAATTTGCCTTCTTCTTGTGTAAGGCCTTCCCATCACTAATTTTATTTCGTCATTAACATTTTCTTTTTCCAGCATTAGCCATGATTAAGGAAATGGTGAGATTATTTACCTTTATTTACCTTTGTAATTTAAATACAACAAAGGCCCATCTCCTGGAATTGGTACTATGTTGCCGTGATACCAAAATTTAGATAGTGTTTGTACTGTGTTTGTAAATGGAGCTGGGCCTTTATTAGATAGATCTTGGAATAGTAAGAAAATGTGAAAATGTAATTTTCACAAAATGTGGCTTTGGGCCCTTGTTGCTCTCATATCTTCATATGTTAATATATATTTAAATTGCAAACGTATAAAATGAGTAAAAATATTTACTTTGAAATGTTACGCTATATATAAGGCACTTGGTAATAGAAACAATGTATTAATGCAACAATGTGTTTGTTTGTTTAAATTCCTCTTTTGGAGGTTAGCAGAAAAATTTAAGTACAAAGTTTTTCTTATTCTCAAAATTTAAATAGTTTTGAAGTAAATACTTTGGGAACATTTTTTCTGTAAAAATTAGTGTCGATCTTTTCAACCCTCCCTGGGCGATACTTTTAATGGTAACTTTATGTATCATATTATGGTAACTATAATAGTAATTTAAAAATGTAGTTACATATACAGAATTTAAATTGAGATTCAACAAGTTTGTAAGTTTATTTGCAATCACACGTCTTATATCTATAACAAAGTAGTTATTATGCAGAGGTATTGATTTAGAATGCCTGAAAGTTGATTATTAAAAATGCGTATTTCTACAAAGCAATAAAATGTTTGAGCTCTCCATATAATGCATTATTTTCATGTTGCAAGTCATGAAAAATTTACACGGCCCATTTTTTCGTTTTCAGATGCAAAAACAATAATATATAATTGCATGGTTTATTAGTGATAGGAAAAACCAGAGGCCTAAATTCATTATAAAGAACTCAAATTTGTGCATCCAATTACAAGTTTCTTCATTAATATTAGTCATAAAAACCATCTTAAAGTTGAAAATAAGCTAATTTGAATTTCAGATATGTCTATGATAACTTGAATGACCCTTATAGAATTTAGGACATTACAGTGTATTAGGATGAACATATTATACACTTTATGTTATAAGGTACACATTGCACAAGTTCATTCTCCTAAAGGTTCGACTAAAAACCACGATAATTATATTCTAAATACAGCATAAAAATAATGAGACTAGGATGAATTGTTTATAAAAATATTCAAAATTTGTATTAGTTAATTAATAGACACAAACTGAGAAATTCCTTTTCACATTTTGGAAAAGTTTTATACAATTTGAAGAATATAATATCCTAAAACCCACTTTCTCATTCATGGCTGTAAGTAAATCAAAAAATTTACATTCCTCTTCAGCTTAATGTCAACGATGGTCAAGAATTTTTCCTGAAAAAGTGTCGTAATTCTGATCATCTGAAAACAGTATTATTATATTGCTTCGCAAGTTTTTTGCTTGGTCTCAATTCCATTATAAAAGCAAACATTAGATTTATGGTTGGATCGACTCGCTTCCAATTCTGAAGTGTTCTTTAGCTTGATTAATTTTTTAATTGCTATTAACATAGATTTACCATATATTATAAAGTGTTTAGCCGAAGCTTCAGATATGGCCTTGGAAATGTTTAGCAAAAATTTTGCGTTTTAGGGCCATTTTATTTTTGTTTCACATTAGTTACACAATTGACTCAATAATGTTTTAGATGAAGATTCTGCTGATGATGCTCCTTTGATTGCTACAAATGTGAAACGTAAAAAGCGAAAAATATTTTCACGTGGAATCTCTTTGGGACACTGTGATGCAGCACCATATGGTGGTAAAATTTTCCTTGCAAGAAAGAAGAAGCCCGATCCATGGTGGGTGACTCTAATTGAAGTGAGTGAATTCAGTCATTTGCAATAAAATTATTTTGTTTGTTTAGGCTCTCGTTGTAATTTTCTGCATTATCTTCGCAATTTACGCCTATTTTTTTCTTGATAACGTTATCTTTCACATTCAACATTCGTACGCTTGGTTGGGGCATTCCCACTCACAGCATATTATCGGACTACGGTATTTAACTGGTATGTTCTAAAAATATTAATTATTATTCTTTGTATAAAACACGTTAGCTCTTAATCTGAAGCTATCATTACAAAAATTATATAAATCCTATCTCGTTTTATCAGATGAATTCTTTTTATCACGCTACAATAATTTAGCAAATACACTAATAAGATATATATATATATTAAAAACAAAACTTAAATTTAACACCGCGTTTCACAACTTAGCGTTGCTTCATCAGGTTAAAATTTAATGCGGTAATATAATATTTTGCAAATTATCAATTTAAAATACCCAAAGATGATTATTAATTTGATTTTTCATTAACGTTTTATTCTATTTAGACTATTCATTCGGCTATACAACTGTTTGAATTTGGATGTTGAACTATTATTTTAAAAATTCTTTCTTTTGATTTATGTTGATATTGATTGTTTACATGCGTCTTTTTTTATGCTTATTAATGCGTACTCCACAATCTCTTGAAATTTGTTCAATGTATAAAATATTAAATTCATCACAGCTGTATTTGTAGAGAGATTTCTACATAATTCCGGCAAAATTTAAAATTTATTTTTCAGCTTAACTCTCTATTATAATTTCTATTAAGGGCTATACATGGAGTTATCATTCGATTACAATAGTATGTGGTGAGTTTAGAATAGCCCCTCTAGAAATTTATAGAATTTTCTATCTTATTATAACCTTAGTTTTTGTATTCGTCCTCATGCAATTGATAATCAATAATAACAATTATTTTTGCATGATTAAACTATTTTATTTATGCTATTCTTTTTTGTAGATCTCTATTCTCTTAGATTGCAAATATCATTGTTCGCTGTCATTTTCAATAGCAAAAAATGCGTTATCAATCGTGTTTTCAAGTTGTTTTGGCCAATGAATTCTCCTGGCCTAAATCACCTTTATTTCTACCTTAGGGAATGATTACTTGACGAAGTCTACTCAAAAGGAAGACCAAAGTGTTTAGCAGAATTGAAAGGGAGGATCTCAAATGCAATTGATTCCATCTCTGCAGAAAAACTTCTTTAAGCAGTTTGTGCTGTTTTGGCCAGTAGTCCGTTGTTGCTTGAGACTAATGATGCACATTTTGAAATATGTTTTGTATAAAAATATTAGTTTTTATTGATTATCAATTGCATGATGACGAAGGCAAAGATTAGAGTGAGTATCAGATAGAAATTTTATTTCTAGGGCTGTACTAATTTATGAAAACTCAACACATGCTATTATAATCGAATAATAACAAAACCCCATGTATTTAGAAAAATTTTGATAGAGAGTTAAGTTGAAAAATTTTAGTAAGCATAAAATTCACTTTAAATTTTGATCGGAATTATGGGACACCCTGTACAACAACATGTTTCATACATTTATGGTAATTTCCAATACATATTTTTATCTTCACTATTTTTTGATATTAAATTTGTATCTATTGCTTTCCTGATTAATTTATTCACGAAAATATCAATTTTCTCTAAATAGGAATTTGATTGTTTTAGTGCATATGCGTACATATTTTAAAAATTTTAAAGTCAAAATTTAAACAACATTTGGAATTAGGTAAAAAAATTTTGAAATTTACTTTGAGGTTAAATTTTTAGGTCAATATTTTTGGAAGAGAAGCAATGTATGAATGATTTTCATAAAAAGATCTGAAAACCATATAATACAAATAATGGACATTTTTTAATAGTAAAAGATTATTGGTTTTGCACTTAAATTGTAAACAAGTAGGAGAAAACCTATACCTATAAACCTAGATCCTTATTTCCAATTCTTTTAGGTTTTAAAAATATAGATTTCTTGGTTAACATGGGAAAATATCACTGCACAATTTTTAATTATTAAAATAGAGAAAATTAGAGCAAGTATTTAATTATTATATTTTCCAATGTTTATAAAAATAACATTACTAAGGGTGTCATTGTTGAGAAAGCAAGAACTTGTATCAATAAGGCAATAATGCAAAAGTTAGTGCAAGCCACAAATTACTGAATTGGACTTATAAAATGCACTGGAATCTGAATCAACCTCAATTTTGGATGCTTCGTTGAAAATTTAAAACTATATACTACATCTATTACAAGTCTTAGTAAATAATTGGTGCAATCAGTTCATTAAATCTTACATAATATGTATTGCAGAAAATAGCAAGTGCTCTCCATGGAAAGGTTCTTCATAATGTTAAAAAGCATGCTTAAGACCATAAAAATTCTAAGTATAATGTGTGCAGTTCAATATTGGTCCTTCTTACTACCTAGTTTATTATGTTTAGTATAGAATACACGAATTTTACAAAAGCTAAAAAAATCTTTACATTAATTTTTTTAGGTAAAAATGACGTTTTTAAGTAAAAATAGTCAAATTTTGGGTCTCAATTTTTTAGGTAAAGAGATCGCCCTACTTATAATTATAACAATTTATTATTCTAAAGGGTGGTTTATCTTTGTTCTTATAAATTTTAGCTAAACCATACAGTTTTGTCATCCATGATATTGAAAGCTTTTATATTGTTCATTAATTTGATTTAGACTTTTGAGATTGTGAAGGTCTGAATTAAATTTATCTTCAAGATATACAAATGGATTTTTCGTTCTTGATTTACTTTTATATTCAATAAATTTTTATTTATGAGAAAGCATATGATTCATATTTTGTAAATAGTAATCATAGTTGACAATAACAAAAGAATTTCCTTTGTCAAATTTTGCGATGTATATGTATATACTTTCATCTTTAAATAAATCTTTTAATGCTTTTAGCAGTTTGTGTACCTAATATAAATTTATCCAAAAAAATTGAAATCAGCATAAAAAATTTAATGTTATTATATAGTCAAAATCCCATTACATTGATAAAATTTACATTAAAACTAACAGTATATTGGGATTTGTACCATGTTTGAATTACGATTTCTCTGAAATTCGGAGTGCCTACATGTACATACAAAACTTTGTAATTAAGCTGAGCTTTTTATGCTGAATTTGATTTTCTATAAATCTTGCATATCTTGTATATGAATAAAGATGGTTTTCAGAATGCCCTTCGCAGGGGTATAGGTTGAAAACTAAATGTATAATGGAAAAATTGAGAGAAGACACCCTGTGTGTGTAATTGTCATAGATAATATAATTATTTTCAAGTATATATGAGGTAGGTATTTGAGATATAGAATCATATGAGCATATCAACTTTATCAAGTATGTTAGTCGCAGCAACAACATGTAATGTAAATGTCGTTTCTGGTAAACAGGATAAATGCATTTATAAATTGAATATCCATTGCTACATTTCTAGTTTATTCATACACCTTTTTTAGATAGCTAAAGGTAATTTAATATGGCACTGCTTTATTCTATTTTAACATTTCATTTAACAAGATTTTATAACAATTAAATAGATGTTTCTCTTTCAAATTTCTTAGCTGTTAACTCACATTGCTAATGCACTATTTAAAGTACGCAGTCTTTTCTAGTTGAAATCGCTCCTGTGATCTATAACACTTTCAATTTCTTCAATTATGTAAAAATTATCTTTATCCTTCTAATTTAGCTTTATATTTAGGAGTTGGTACCAAAAAGAATAGAACTCATGCTATGAAGTGGTTCAGGCGAGTGTTTGATTTTAAATAGAAAAATTGAAGCCCTCTTTGTAGTACTTTGTGTTAAAGTTTCTTTTTTAGGCATGCAGCTGATCAAGATCATCCCGCAGCCAAATTTAATTTAGCTGTCGGTCACCTTCGCGGCTATCACGACTCACTTGAACCAGGGTAAACATTCTCTTTTAGTTGCATGCAGTAAATTGAAGATTTTCAAAATTAAAATATGAAACTTTCTCAACTATTGGTTTTCATTTACAAGACATATGCTATAATGAATTTCAACCACTTCAAAAACTGAAAATCACTTTACAAAGTTGCTGGAAATATTTATTGCAATACTAACTAAAAAAAGCAGTTTTACGTTGTGTAGTTCATAATTTGAAATTTAGTAATTAGTACAAAATTGTGTACACTTTCAATGAAGAGATTAACCTCCCCTGCAACATTTATAGAAATGCATCGATTTGGATTTCGTTTTTTCAGTTCTTTCTACAGTTGGTGTTTTTGCGTTAACAAAAATAATAATGCGTTTATATTTTTCTTATATTGATATCAAGCTTTAATTGTAACTAATTAATTGCAGAGTTTATGATTTCTGGACAAAGTCTCTTCGGTTTGATTTATCTTTTCAGATTGCGGGAAATTTACTAAGCCAAATAATTTCCTTTGATAAAATATTCAAAAAATAAATAAGTGCATTTTCCAATTTTAAGAAAATTACGTATTGCAGTAAGTGTACTTAGTTTTAAATATAATTCTTCAACTATTGTGCATTGCTTCAGCTAAGTCGTGATAGTTGGGTTCATTTTGTTATATGTAGAGTCCATAGCAAAGTAGTGATTTTGGATTTGTAATTTAGCTTCAAATTACGGCGAAAATATAGCAAGTCATCTTCTCCTGTGTATAATAGATGTCCTTTGTATCAAACATTAAATAAATCCGAATGCACAAAGGATGAGGACCATTTTTGCTCTAAAATATTTAAGTCAAATGCAAGGATACCCATTCAGCTTACAATATGATTAAGGCAATTTTCTAAAGAAATACAACATGAATGCTTCACACTTAAATTCTGCCATAAAGTTACTAAACATACATGTTTAATAATTTGTTAGTAAATAACTACTCTTTGATAGTGCCTTTAAAGGACCATTGCTGAAAGCTGATGACAAATCCTCGATTTTATCAAATTTTTCACTAATAAAAAAGTGATACACTTAATAAGCTTTAATAGCTTAGTCTAAAGTCCAAAATACACTTACTATACTCATTTTTGAGACACTTGATTTTTAACACCCCTGACTAAAGGTATTCCAGTTGCCCAGAACATTATTAAGCTTGCTTTTGACTAAAAAAATTTTTATTTTTAACAGCCTAATGGATTTACATATTTATCCCATTCCTATTTATCTCTTAGGCATAAATAGTTACATACGTGATGTTTCATTGTATGGCAGTAATTGTTCCATTGTTCTTCAACAATTGGAAAAAATGTGGGAACTAAAACATAAACTGCTTTCAAATATTCTCGCAATTTGTTAAAAACATCATTAATATATGCAAATTTTTCTGTTACAAGCCTTTTTAATGCATTTGTTTCTTGTCAAAAATAAATATATTTAGGGATAATATTCAATCTTCATTGTTTCGCAAAACAATCACACTCCATAATCTTTGTCACAGAATAGATAAACATTTGTTTTTTTGAAAAACAACCGGTTCATTTGTTGATCACAGTGAAAAAAATTTCATCCTCTGATTTTCATAAATTTTACTTTGAATAATGTCAGGTACAATTCAGACTGCTGAATACATACTTGACTTTAATCATGATATGTGCCTGTGAAGCTTACCAAGGTATTGATGTAAATACCTTTAGTCATAAAATGCGAATAAATAATAATAGTAACTTTAAAAATGTAGTGATTTTGTAGAGGAACCATTTCAAAAATGAATCACTAGTATATACAGTTTGTTAGCAATGCCATCATGTAATTCATCCTTTCATTTGTAATTTGTATAAATTCCTCGCATTTTAAACGGAACAGCTTTTTCAGTGTAACCAGCATAAATCCACTGTTTGTGCATCACAAAATCTAGTTCAAATGAGTCTGGTTCATGCCATATTATATGAAATTGGAAATATTAAAATGTTAGTCTCTAGTGAAATAAAACTGCTTGTTGCATAAATGTTGAATATAGCAGCTATGTGTTATTGCTTTCATCTCAACACCTCATGCATTTAAGTTAACTAAATGAACAATATGTTATTAAATGCTGCGCTTCCATAATTAGTTACATTTGTAAGACAGGGATAAATTGTGTTATTTAATGTGATTTCAAACTAGAGAGGTGAACTGAATTGCATAATTATATCTGTATAGTTCTGATATATTTCAATTACTTACTTGCGGTGTAGGCGTTTTAGGTATGGGACAATTTCAACTCAGTCCTCAACCCTTATTGTGATTAATATTAATAAAGCGTCAATATTGAGAACAAAATTAAAGGAAAGTTTTTACAAGACTTCATGTGATTCCATTGTAGTTTATTTACACACCAAATCAACATCTTAACACTTTGCTTTGGTACCAGCATATTTGCCTTAATTTTCGACAAACTTTTCTTTTAGAGAACCTAGAAGTTTATTGGAAGATGCCGCATCAAGTGGTGTTGAAGAAGCACATGATGTGCTCAAAAAGTACTGCCATCGTGGTGGAAAATGTTGATTTCATTCGAGTAGCTTATGTATATATTCTTATTGTAATTGTAAGTAGTGATGTAAATATGTAAAATGTGTGAAAATGTATCATATATCTAGAGTGTAGGTTGACTTTAAATTTTCGCTATTTTGTAATAAATCTTTAAAAGTGTGTTCTTTCTATATGCACAATAAAATATATAATTTTAAATTGTTTTGTAAAAAAACCTGATGTACCTATAAAATAAAACATAAATTTACGTAGCTAGTTTGAAGATTTTGTGATTGTATCATCTAAAGTATGATTTTTTATAATTGACAGAGTTGCCGAGTTTTATCAAACTTGAGGACAATAACTTGTCGGCGAAGGTGTGGTTTACTTATTAAAGTTACCTGTTAGTAGAAAATTAGTTTCAGATAATGACAGTTTGAAGTAATGTATGAAGGCATCACCAGCAACATATTGTTTTTTTTAATAAAAACAGACTAAAAGGTATATTTCGCTTAACTTGAGCATCAACAATTTACAAAATTTTCCCTCTAAATATGCATTATCTAATCAAAAGATATGATGTAATTAAACATTGATTAGAGGTATTTTGGCTGATATATGTAGTCCTCTTTGGTATTAATCTTGTTTGCATTGATTTTATGTACATACTTTTGATTACTTTTAAATTTTTAGGGATGGTTGATCTTAAAATTTTGATATTTTTCTTAATTATTTGATCGTGTTTTCAACCTGGAGTCCTCTATATTTGATCTTATATCAATGTTCATAATTAGTGTGATTATTTTTTAATATTTTGTTTTTAACCAAAATGACTTCTAATGATTTCTTAATACTTTGATCTATGAAATTATTAGGATATTTATTCTTCTTTAATTGTATCTTAATTTTTCGTATTTCTTGATTAATTGTTCTATATGTGCTGCAATTGTCAAATATTTGATGAATACATCATTTAATTATATTTTGTAATTTAAAGTCGTATTTGAGGTGTAGTTCAATAACATGCAAAATATATTTCGACTTACAAAGTCATCGTCAGTTTTACAAATTATTCCCTCTAAATTTACTAGATTTTACAATAATAATTATAATTTTTTAAATTTAAAGATTATTGAGAGTATTTTTATAAAATCCTTGCAACCAAGTTTAAACACAAAAGAAGACTATATTTATAAATTAAATTTGCCACTTTTTAAAATTTAAAAAAAATTATAATTATTATTGTAAAATCTAGTAAATTTAGAGGGAATAATTTGTAAAACTGACGATGACTTTGTAAGTCGAAATATATTTTGCATGTTCTTATTAAGGTTAATCCTGTGTCTGTTTGTTTATTATAGATTCCAGTTTCAAATGCATTTTTTTAGTTATTTGTACATTCAAAACATGAAATTTGTTCTCAGTTTCAATCTCCTTTCTAACCTCAATATTCTTGTCAATTAAATTCAATTTTGTAAGTATGAATAAGAAATATCTATATTTAGAAATTGTTTGAACAATAATGAACACTGATAACAATTCTGAAATATGAACAAAATATAATAAAATTAGACAAGAAATATTTACAAATAATAATGATAATTAAATTGGGTTATGGCAATGTTAGTTTCTATTAATAGAGTAATCAGGATTGTAAAATTTATGACCTTGCCATTTCAGTCTTTTTATATTAGAGGTGTAAAAGTATTTTTTAATATCAATTTTAAAGTTTCTTAATCTATTTATTTGATGGATTTTGTTAGTTCATTCCATATATTTATAGCAGTGTTTAGAAATGAGTTTTTCATTATTCACTTCTTGTAACTAATTAGGTCATTATAATGCGTTCTTTGTTTTGTTTATTAATTTCACTGTGTGACAAAATATTTTTTACAATTCTCTGAAAAATATGGTTACTTGGTTTGATAAAAACTTTGGAAACTACTGGAGCTGCTTTTAAAAATCAAATTTTTAAAACTGAAAGCCATGAGCAAGCTTTAGATTTTCCTATCTATGGTAGTAAAGGTTTTGACAAAATTTCAATAGAAAATGGTTATATTTGTTAGAGATGCACATAGTTACATTTCACTTTCAGGAATTTGTATCTTATCAAAAAATCGTTATAGTATGCTACATTTAAAAATGATGTATACTATACCATAATTAATACCTTTGTACATTTTAGAGGTAAATATTTTATTAGAACTGCTGAGATTTTGTCTAGCAACTTGACTTTATTTACTTTACCAAAGAAGCATGGCCTCCAAAAACAATAAGATTTGCAGTAGTTTGTGAAAAATCAAAAGATGTTTATGTCCAAATAAGTAAATTTGGTGTATTGTCTGTACACAATTTAGTAATAGAAGAACCATTTGTTTCCTTAAATAATATATATTTTGACACAACTGATCTATTTTGGAATGACATTGAATTCAACAGTAGTACTGGTGACAGTGATATTATTAAAGGAATGAAATTTGATACTGAAGTTAAAAACACATTTAATGCTGATTTGCAACATTGTCAATATAAGGTAATTGGTACACAAGTATTCTTTAGAGGAATATGCCAAAGGAATAAGCACAACTTGCAAATTCATGCAAATATAATAAAATTAATCAGGAATTTGTATATAGTTTAGAATATAATAAATTAATATTTGGACTAGCTACATCTAATGGTATAATTCAGTGTGATATTTCACATGTCAATGGTCCATTTTGTCTGTTTGCAAGTGATGCAGGGCCTATAAAATGGATTAGTTTGCAAAATTTGACATATTTCTTTCCAAAGAAAAATTATTGAAATAAATTTTTTCTTTTTTACTTTTATAGAAAATGAGTAAAAGAGTTCAAATTTTAAGTGAACCAATTATACTGAAAACAGTAAATAATACCAAGACAGGATAAAAGGAAAAAAACTTATGATGTGCAATCTACAGGTTGTTCTAAATTGAACGAAACAAGGAAACGTGAATTAAACAGTCCAAACGAAGTAATTAAGTATGTATTACATAACTTTGAAATACAAAAATTTAATTATCCTAAGCTAAATCCTGTGATTCTCAAGTCTTGCTTAGCTTACCAACGTCTTTATATGGTTAATTTTGAGAAGTGGTATATTAGATAAATTCGACCAAGAAATTAGCTTGATTGATCCAGGAGAAGGATGTTTAGCAAACCTATTTCAATATTTATTTTGAGGTTTCCAATGTTGTCATACACATTCAATTCTTCATGATCAAATAACTAATAAATGGATTGCTTGGAATGGAAGCTATATGATCCCAAATTATGCTCCCAAATTTGCAGATTTCAACATGTTCTAGATAAAACCATTCATATAGATAGTCTTTTGAGTAGGTGGTGTAATTTTGCCTCTTTTATCACTAAAAAATCAAAACTTTCAAAAAAACATTCTATTGATAATTCTTAAAATGAAATTTAGTATACATCATCACTAACAATATCTCATTTCCTCAATTTAGCAAGGAAAATTCCAGTTTGTCTCATGCTAAGATTTAGTCTTGCAACTAATGAATTCAAATCCTTTTGAGAAGAAAAATGCAGATCTTGAGAATTTGTGTTAGAAAATCCATTATCAGATTGGCTCACTCGTACCTTGAATTTTTTGTAGTTTAGACATGCGTACTTTAATATCAGGATATTTAATTATTGAAGGTAAATGCTGTAAAGTACAGGTTCACAAAATGTGTTGATAGCAGAATATACAAAAAACCCCTTCTTCAAAATGAAAAAATAACTATCGCTATTGTGGTTTCTCACTTCATGCTAAACATGAATAATAGAAAATGACAAAGGTTGGCGATCTTCAACTAGCCAGGACTCTAAAATAGTATGGCGGCTGGAATATATTACTTGGGTCAAGATTCAATACCCCAAAACATTTAATATACTTCAGCATATTTCGTTTGCCTCAACCCTATATTTGTAATGGGTTGATTCTCAAAATGAAATATGAACAAGTGTAACAGAATGAATTCACACCAGTCTGTTACTTCGAGAGAAGACATGAATAATTTTGTGATATGCAGAGCATGGTCGTTATATAATATACAAGGTGCATGAAGGTATGTCAAGAAAAGTTTTACCCATCCTGATACCCAATGTGACTCGACAACAGAGTGAAACTGAGTTTAATGAATTATTGTTGAAAAAGAATAGCAGAGAATGTAAAATTTCAATGGTCCAATGCGTACGTAGTCCTAGACATTAACTGAACAAAATAATGCAGGCTTTCTAAAATTTAGAATACAAATTACTCAACAATATGGTTTTGCATATAAAATGACGTTCAAATTCGTAATTCTCGTTCCAAAATTGCCTGAAATCAATGAAAACATTTAATCAACTTAATTTTATGTCACAGCATGTTATTTTTTCGGAAAGAAAGTCATTGTTGTTATATGGGAAAATATTATTAATTATTTTGAAGAATATATATATATATATATATTCAAAGTTAATTTACTGAGATTCATATAATTATTTGAGATTATAATTTAATGATATTGCATACACTAGAATAATTTATTTATCTCATTCTTGCCTAAATTACATTGTTTATTCATAATGTTTTCTTTGTTATGTTGTTTAATTAATAGAGCCTCACAGATCTTAGTGTGTGTTGTTTTCATGGCTATTTCAAAATTTTCTTTCTTTAATTCATGATGGTGATTGAATATTCCTGTTTCAAGTTGCCCGTTAAGATGTTTTTAATGCGAATACCGAAATGTCTGTTTAGTCTCACCAATGTATAGCTTGGTACAGCTATCACAATTATATTTGTAAACGATGGATGAAACTAAACATTCTGGGATTCTATCTTTATTCATAAATATATTATCCGTTTGTAATGATGTAAAAATAGGCCTAATTTTAGATGATGTTAAACTTCCATTTATTTTTTTAATATTTTTCTTAATAATATATTGTTTGTCTTCAATGTAAGGTAACTTCCAGTATACATAATCTTTACAATCATTTGTCTTTATCTTGTCATATATTTCATAATTAATTTAAATTTAAACATTTAGATGTTATTTCTCTTAACATTTTATTTGGATAGCCATTTTCTTTGAATGTAGAAAATAATACATCTAGGCTCTTTGTCAATAGTTGAAAATTCGATGATATTTTTTTGAATCTTTCACATAAGCCCTTTATTGTATTGGTCTTGTATTATAAAGGACAATAGGAAGTGAATGGTATATATAAACCTGTATTTGTTTTTTTTAAATATACTTGGGATGTAATATTGCTATCATAATTTTTAATTGTAACATCTAAAAAGTTAATTGAATTTTCTTTTTCTTCTTCGATCGTAAATTTGATATTTTCAATTTCCAGATTTATTTTCTGCAAAAAACGATGAGCTTCTTCTTTGTTATTAAAAATGGCGAATTTATCATCTACATAGCGTTTACAAATGAAAATTTTTTGTTATGGAATTTCGATTCTATCATGTCCATGGCAAAATTTGCCATTAATGGGCCTAATGGAGAACCCATTGCCATGCCGTCTATTTGTTGGTAAATTTGATTATTAAACATACACTAGAAAAACCACTAGAAATGGCCTGCTTGAATACGTCTTTCATTTTAATTAATCTGGCAAGTGTTGAACTTGGGGTTGAGGGCCTGTCCGTGTATATCATGTATTCAAAATCTCACGCTTATTTTGACCAGCGTGTATCGTGTATGTATCTCAAAATTGTTCGTGTACGTACATGTATGTATCTAATTCAGTCATTCCGTGTATTTTTTCGTGTATGTATGTATACACGACAATACACTGTACCAGAGATTAAACAATTGATTACTTCGAGCACAGCTGCAATTGCTTTGTCACCATATTCAGGTGTTGGGCATTGGAATGCATTAATCAGATGGGAAGCATAAAGTTTAGCGACACCAGCAGCAGCAGAATTCCTGGGAAAGCTTTTCACACATTTAATCAGAATGTCTTTGTTTATCACGAATGGCTCTGTGTCTACAGTACCATAATCTATTTTATTTTTTGTATTATTTGGATGCTTTTCCTTCAGTGCATGAAATGTTTGCTCATAGATGCTCAGACCATCAGATCTTAGGGCTGCTATGGCTCTACGAAAACTGCCCTCGTAACCAAGCTGTCTACTCTCTGAAAATTGGATGGAACTGACAGAAGATGATTTATTTTTAAAGTTGCCAGAACTCGTACTAGAGTTAAGCATAATCACCATTCAACCAACGTTCTATGCGGCTCTTGAGATTTGACTCTTCGTATATAAGGTGTTTGGAACCCCCACGAGGAGAGCAGAGAACACAAGCAGGCAAAATAAAAATCTCCACCCAATCATTAATGAAAATTGTTTCTCGCTTAACTAATAAAAGAGTGAATCAAAGCTTTAGCTCAGAGAATACGGAAGCTGATTGGAACAATCGTTCTGGTAGGAATAGAAAACATTTCAATATCAGAAAGTGAGGGAAATACAAGCGTTACTTCAGGTGAACGAGGCATTAGCTCTGCACCTTCACATCTGGGACCATTGACAGTCCCGAACGTTTACACAAATCAAAAGCAAACATACTACAAAAGTTAGTATTTAATGATAGCAATGAAAGCTGCTGTGTGAGAGTTGTGTGCGAATTGGATTGCTGAGCATCTTCTGTTGAAAAATATTCTTCATCAGATCCAATTCCTATAATTTCATTTAAGGATGTTTCTTTTTTTTATTTGTGCGTTGTGTTTGTTTCATTGATATTTAGATTGTATATGTTCTCTTGATGTTATGCTATAAATAATTTTCAAACCGTTTAATTTATTAAGACAAAAACGTACATTCATAACATTGTAGTTTCCTAAATTTAGAAAAACTTCATTGAAAGCATTGCAGATTTTTTTGTTATTCGTAATGGACATATCTTTACAGTATATTTTTTCAGTTTTCATGTTTTTCTATTAAATAAATTGTTAGTGAATTCCCAATAATTTTTTGGGATGAAAGATTTTGATACTCTAATTGTGAATAATTATTTCTTGTTTTCCTCATAGCAACATGGCGTAATTTCGAGCAATTTTGTCATTATGATTTCCTTTGTTTGAAAATTGATGTAATTCTTCCACTTCTGTTTATTTTGTTCAATTAAATCAATGCATTTGGAATCTGATGTTTCTTCATCTTTTGTTAATGCAAATATATCATCCAAATAGCATTGATAGTAAATGAAATGGATGTCGGATGTTGTAAATTTGTTCTTAATCTTCATTGCTAAAGGTAAGAGTTCTTTTGTTGTGTTATTCTCCAGATTGTACATTTTTGTGTTAATATTTTTAAGGAGTTCAATTGCAGCATCAATGGATTTTCTCCACGAATAGGTTGTTCTTGAATTTGTTTACATTTTCTTTAAGCAGAAATTAATTGTTCTGCTGACGCTGCTCAAAATTCAATAGTTTGTATTAAATCAACTATTTACAAATATCAGGCAAGACAGTTGATAAATCATGCATTTGAAGACATCGAATAAGAATTTTGTGATTTACAATTGAAGACATGTCAATAATAGCCAAATTGAGATAAATTACAAAGTTTTTCAAGTTTGAGAAAATTAGATTGGAAATTTAGATCAGGAAATTGCAGCTGAAGCATTTAAATTACTGTTTTTAAAATTTAATAATTCTATAAAACGCCATTCGCATATGAATATGAAACTGGCCTCCATTTGAGTGCATCGGCCGCCAATATATTTCAAAATATATCACTATTAAATTATACAAATTACATTTGATTTTTGCATGAATTGATTGCACCTAATTAGAAAAAAATCATCTTTCATTTACAATTCCTATAAATTTTCAAATTCCTGTCAAGCAAAAACAAATGGCTACCGTATTCTTATTTAAGAATTTGTTCAAGGAATCCGTGGGATAAAACATGCAAAAAAATCCCTGTCCCAGATAGGAGCCTCGCTAAAAATATATTGTTTCCGGCACTGCTTGAATAAAGAAATATTTCTGATTGATATTTAAGGCCACGGTTAGACTAGTGATTGGTTAAAAAGTGATCTGTCACATTTGAAAGAATTACACGTCTAACCACCCGAGATGACTAGAGATGTGACGATCACAAAGAAATTGTGCACGCTCAATCTATTAACTAGTTCTGGTTCTGCTCTTACTATACTATAATTATTACTAATATATTAATTAAAGGGCAGTTTAATATAGCCCTGAATGAATACAAAGTTCATCACAAAAGTTCATTCAAATTATTAAGCAATGAAATTCTATAATCTACTAAGTTATCATTTAAACCCTGTCTAAAACATCGACTTATTACTTCTGGAGATATTGAAAGCAACTCAGGACCAATCATTTCGGAAAATATAATTAACGATTTCAAAAAATCATTAAATTTATTTATCTAATTGCTAGAAGTCTTAGTGCAAACCGCAATGAATTTATGCAAATGGTAAGTAAAATAGGAAATAGCACAATGGGTGCGTTCGCGCAACGCACCGGTTTTGCACTAAGTGTCAACTAGAGCATTCGCGCATCCACCGGTTTGCATTTTCAGTGCCCACTGAAACGCAACTGTAAACAGCGGAAAGGTTTGTTTACTTAACAATTAAATTTCGTGCACACTACATTCGCTGTGGCAGCGGTAGTCAACCTAATTTACTCTTAACCAATCAAATGTTGCTTATTAACAAGCTCCTTTCTTATTCGCCTATTAATAAAGTCGATTTATCGACCTAAAAAATTCAAAAGTTTGTCTTTTTAGTTAAATACGTAATTTTTTACCTAAAGATTAGTATTCAGCACCTATATAGATTTTTTTTGCATACAGCGCACAGTGTATGCATTTCAAAATTTTGTATCAAGAGCGCAAATTATATATATATATATATATATATATATATAT
>CABFPE010000002.1:4344284-4368163 GCA_900660155.1 Hofstenia miamia
GTTATTCAACGCCAAAAAACTCAAATTATTAGCATTATAAAACGCCAATCCTGTTTGAGTTGGCAAAACACTTTGTGGGGTTTTCGTTTTATTGTAATGGACATTTGTAACATATCTAAAGGGCTAAAGAAAATCAAAAAATATTCATCAAAAATTATAAATTTTCTGGCGTTATATAATTTATTATAGATATCGGCCGTTCATAATTGCAGTATGATATGATTTCATGAGAACTTTAATAATGCGATATTTTTTTAACTTGTACAACTATTTTACCATAAAATTTAAACTTAATGCTTATATAATATCACATGCAAAATTTCGAAATTTATCTTTTCAAGATTAGTTGAATTATGATTGATTTTGACACTTCTATGGAGGATATACTTTCCCCAATCAATTTATCTGAGAATTTTAATGGTCAAATTTCTGAAAAACTAAGAAGAGTAAACCTTGATATAGAGAAATACGGGCCGCAATTGAACAAGCATCCATTATATGCAAGAAAATAAAAAACTAATTTTTTTTATCTCAAGCTATTCCTGAAAGTGAATATGTAACAACAACTTCTAAAAAAACATTGAGGAATACATCGATTTTCATTTAGTAAAATTTGAAAATTTCTCACCGAATAATAATAATATTGGATTTAACCGCAATTAATGGCGTATACAAAAGTAAAATAACATATTTAAAAACAAAAAACGGCAAGAGAAAAACAGTGAAAATTAGATGCGATGATGACACGAGGAGCAATTGCAGAAAGGAAATGAGTTGCATTTAGATAAAAAGCCAAATTCAGAGACAGCATGACAGAAGAATGCGTTGTTTGAAAAGATAGCAGGCGACCACAAATCGAGTTCAAGATTAGAAATGATTAAATTAGTTGGTGGAATTACACAATAGAAAAAGCTATTGGCAGAGCCCACTTTGTGAATGCGAGATAAAAGAAAACGAAATTTAGAAGAGGATTGTGAGTCACTGATAGAGAGAGAATTTCAGCAAATCAAATACATCGAAATCATAGAAGCAGAGTAGCAGTTTATTGAGAAAGTTCAGTTCAAGGAATTTGAGATACAGCGAGATAGGCAAAAACCTGACTTTTAAAATAAAATGAAGGAAAGGTTTATTAACAGAGTAGATTCAGCAAAGAGCCCGGGGTCAAAGACGATCAATTTTAGTTGAGAAGGAAGGGTTGAGCTACTAACACTGTGATCCAAAACATAAAGCCCTAAGACAATATGACTTGAAGATTTTTAATTTGGTGGAGGAATTAGAAGAACCGGGCATAGTGGATTTGAGAGACTAAAAGATAGAATAGAACATTTTAGCTTTGTGAGAAATACGCATAGTTCAGGACAGAGCACTGGAAATCAAAATACCAAGATTATGAAAATAAGGTTTGAATGGAACAATGACGTCATTTAAAAAGAAATCAGGAGAATGGTTTTTAAAGGAAGAGAATTTGAGCTGTTAAAAGGAAGATATTGGAAGTTGACCATAAAAGAGCAGATTGACAGTTGGTCCGATTACTTTCGAGGTTAGAAAAAAATATGCGTGTGTCATCAGCATATAGCATGCATGTAGAGTTGAAAAGCAGTGATTGCTGGCCTAAAGTCATTGATGAAGATTAATAACAAAAGAGGACAGGAAGTTCATCAGAAAGAATAGAATTCGGACAGATTGAGATCTGTTAGTGAGATAACTGGAGATAAGAGACAAAAAGGACGAATCACAACCAAGAAAAGGGCGCTTCGAAATTAAGTGCGAATGTGGAACTTTTTCAAAGGCCTTTTGGCAAACAAGATAAACAGTAAAAAGAGGTATACTTCTATCGAAATGAGAACAAGCTGTGTCAAGGAAACGTAATAGAGACGCTTACTTTTTTAAAGTTGATGGAAAAACAACATATTTTGCAGCGAAAATGAGTTAATATGTAGTTTAATTCCGTTCCACTTAGTATTTTAAATATTCTTGTTCATAATTTTGGTACATGTAAAGATTAAATTGTAACATTGAAAACAGTAAATTGTGTTTCATTTCTATATTTTAAATAATTAAGTAAATTTTGCCAAATAAACTGAAGGATAATTATAGAATTATAAAAATAAGTGATAAAAAATAAAAAAAGAATTTTTTTTAAAAAAATATAGGTAATTATTATTCTGAAGGCTTAGTATCTACTATCGAGAAGGCAAAGAAATGCCATTAACCAGAGTTTATAGCGTAGTAAGTAAACAGCATTAGTACTTTCAGCGAAACAGTGTTATAAGAACGAAAAAAATATATATATATATATATATATATGTTTATGCTTTTGTGTCTCAGTTTCATTTTTTAGTGATTCTAGTGAACACAAAGAGAATACAGTTCAAACTATTTTAAGTTTTTATTTGCATTGCTGTAGATATACAAGTTATTTACAATATATGCAAAAAGTACCCAAACACAAAATCCATGATTTTCTTGAAGTCTTATATAAACAAAAAACCTAAAACATCATACTGGCAACATCATTAAGTATAAAACAGTAAAGAACAGTTACAAACATTCCATCTGTGATAGGTCATTGTGTTAGTCACATGTCTCATTAAATACATAAAGGTCTTTAATAGAAACCTTCTTTATGATTTCTTTTTCTTTTCCAGCATCCATAATTTTTCAACGAATGAATGAATTGGCTACTGTATAGAAATCCTGATTTCATAATCATATCAGCGCACAACTGCCTGTTTCGCGCTTTTAATTTTGCGTTTTTAACATGCTTCTTGGTTCGCATGGTTCCTCTGGTCGAATTTAATCGGCACAGAAACGACAAAATAGTATTTAAATTTAGACTCAGAACATTCGTTTGTGCGGATGGGACAGAGAATATAAATTAAAAGTTGCAGCAGATATATAACAAAATGCCTAGATTAGATGCTTGGATCAGTTTTTACATATATATTTTGAAAACTATTGCTCCTATAAAATATTTAAGAATTTGGATGATGATGATGTAGATCTTCATTCATATATTTTGTATACATTAGGTTGCTGAAATAGTTAAATATAGTTGATTGCGTTTCAAGACTTACTGATTTTTTTTGCCGTGGTCAAAATATTTTTCCTGGTTCTTAATTAAAGTAAATAATAAATTGCAGCAGTCACAACTGTTCGTGATCTTTATAACTGGGATCAGCGCATGTATCAAAATTTAAAGAAGAAAAATGCTTCACGTAAAAGTCATTATCTCATCGTTCAGAGCATTTTGCTTTAAAAATTGTGTTACAAAATGCCTTACGTGGGCCTTTCGCCCACGTCAATATTTCATAATAATGAAATTTATAATAGTTGGGGTATATATATACCCCACAACAAGCTAAATATGGTTAAATACATTGATGAAAAAAATTGGTAGAACTGGCTCAACAAACTTAGAAATTCTAAATTAAGAATTTATAAATTTTTCTTGCTGATTCATACACATTTTATTGTATTCAGGTCAACACCTTGGTCGGAAAGAATTGGTTGCTGAAGAACTGGATTGAGCTTTAGAAAAAATTACTTCGGTAATGAATGTATAAACGATTACGAAATTTAATATACGCGAGTTACACAATTAAATATTACATCAATCTCCTGCCACATACACTTCTTGTTTAATCAACAATTATTGAGATTTTCATGATTGCAAATATGAAAATGAATGAGTGTGTATAATTCCACTAAAATTAAAGGCTAGTATATAAAAAGCATTAACACAAAAACAGGCATATGCAATTTAGCTTGAGATTTGGAGGGCGGTTTTTATTATCTTGGAGTTGGGTACAATAATGCATATTAAATATATAATAGTAATCATTCTCCCTTGCTAGTGTTTAATAGCTATTCTACAAGTTACCCCAATAATTTGCTCCCATGCTCGATCAAATCAGGCTTTCACTATGTTCAAGTCATGCGATATGATGCAATTAGAGCTAAATTGAATTATAACAAGTTTGTTAAACACATTTA
Organism: Hofstenia miamia; assembly: GCA_900660155.1. NCBI lineage: Eukaryota > Metazoa > Xenacoelomorpha > Acoela > Hofsteniidae > Hofstenia > Hofstenia miamia. The sequence continues at coordinate 4,348,281 of CABFPE010000002.1, forward strand.
GCGAACATCCTTCAAGATTGTGTTGTGAAAACTGGAATTTTATTTAAAATCGAGATCAAATTCATCCTTCATACATACAAAATAATATGACAATATTAGGAATTACAACACTAAAATTTCAATAAGGATTAAAAATAGAAACCTGACTACACTGCACCTATTTCAAAAAATGTAATAATTAACAATACTAGCAGTTTGCCAAAGTACATGATGTTTGATTATTGTGGTTGGTACTTTTTATCAACATAGGAAATCTTGAAACCGACATAGGGAACCTTGAGATCGACATAGCAAATCGTTATGACAATATGAACAAAAATTTAGCATGAATGAGGTATGAAGATTAATAACATTAGATGGGTCAATTAAAATTTTCTCATATTTACATTAAAATATTTATCTGAGTTTTTGTTATGAAAGCAAGTATAATATTTTATCATTTAATCTAGATTACAACTCAATAATCAACTGCTAAAACTAAATTTTGATGTCTCTTTTGATATAATTGATACGTATACCTCATTCATGCTAAATTTTTTGTTCATATTGTCATAACGATTTGCTATGTCGATCTCAAGGTTCCCTATGTCGGTTTCAAGATTTCGTATGTTGATAAAAAGTACCAACTGCTAAAAGACAAATTTCTAAAACAGATCAGTTGGTACTTTTTACCGACATTTAGAACTTTGAGGAATGAACACAACAAAACTTTTTGACAAAATTTGCTAAGAATAAGCATGAATGAGATATAAGTATCAAATACATTAAGAAGAACATCCATTTTGTATTTGGATTAAAAAAGCAGTGTTTAAGAGCTATAATCTAGGCTAAGTGATAAAATATTATACCTGATTTTAAAAAAAATATTCAAAAAATATTTTGATGTACATATGATAACATTTTGAATGATCTAAGGTTCTGCATGTCAGATTGAACATTCCTAGTTGGTAAAAAGTGGTTGGTATAGTATTTCTCAAAATGTATACCAAATATCTCAAAACGAATACCCAATATCTCAAAATGGATACTGTTTTTGCTGAGCAGTAGAGGCATATAAATAATAATGTACAATTGATATTTCATAAGTTCAAAATACCAGTGATGAAAATGTTTGTTATGCATTGATTGATGCCACATGCCTCCTAAGCTGGGATATTTTAATGTATCAGGTTGTGTGAGTCACAGAGCATGTTGTAGCAATGAGATAGCATGTGGATCATCCCATGATAAAATATCATAGAATTTGGTTGAATGAGTTGTGTAACAGATTGATTCCAGTTCTGTAGTTAGAGTTCTAGTGAATTTCTATAACTTGGGGTTGATCATTTGAGTTGAAATAGGTAAAGCATTGCAGAGAGAGTTTTCTTGTGAAAATGTTGAAGAATTTATAATAAAGGCATAGTCCCTTTAGAACAATAAGTAATGTCATTCAAGCATCAATATCAGATGCATGAGCTTCATCTTCATTGATTGTAGTTTCAGGGTAGAATATATTAAAGAATCTATACAGATTTGTGTGAGACTTAACTTTGTTGATGTATATTGATATGTGCTTCTGTGGTTAGATCAGGTTTGTTTATCTTGGCTCACATCATTGTAATAATTTCAATGCACTTTGTGACATCATAATATTTGAGTGTGTTTTGAATTAGGTTAGTCCACAGGAGATTATTCATACCAGAGAATATAATGACTGTTTTGGATGGAAGTTTTGTGAGTGAGTGTTTAAGATGATCAATTTGATCAGATACAGGCTTACTTTTGTGGAATATGTATTCTAGAGTAATGTGATTATCAGCATATAAAAATGATGTATCATTGTTTCATATGAGTTTTTGTTGACTCTGTTTGTATTTCTCATAGTGTAGTGTTTTTACAAGATCACCAAGATTATTAATATACTGTTCTTCTTCTGTTAGTGGACTGTGTACATGTTGGTTTTCTTATGAGTAGATCTCCAGAATGGTTTGGATAATAGAAGTTTGTATGAGTGGACTGGGGATGCAGTAATTGTATTCTGTCTCAATAGCTTCTTCCATGAAGATATCTGTGGTAGGAGTAATGTCCAGTTTGGCAATCCCTGTGGAAATAGGATAGTTCACCTCTGCTTGAACTATGTGCTTCCATAGGGTATCTGAGCTGTAGTGAGCATGAAGACATTCAATTGTTGTGTCTGATAAGACAAGTTTAGAAGTTGTGCATTCCACATCAAAAGCAAGTTGTGAGTGTGATTCAAGTAAATGAGCTATATCTATTTTAGTCCAAGCTTTGGTGATACAAGTTTTCATATAAGAAATGCTGTCACTTTCTTTCATAACAATGTATTGATGATCTACTATTGTTGCATCAACAGGGTAGCTTTAGTAATGTGTATCAGATAAGTGGATGCATCTGTTTTAATCCATTCCAGTTTTGGTGGTAATATTTCAGTGCCAAACTTTTAAAGATTATTTTCTTTGATTGTTGTTTGATGGCATGAAGTCAAAGGTATCTCTGTTGACAGTATGATGTCTTCATTCATTTTGCAACTGTTGTAGTGCTGAATGGATTGCTTGATGATTTCTATCAGAATGCATTTTGTACCATCTTTTCTGTATTTGAGGGTAGCAGTTAACATATTGTATGACCTTTCTGGGTAGAACTTGCTATGATAATTAAATATAATTTTGTTTTTCATTACTAGGAGACATTTACTTGATTTATCATACTAATCAAGCATCAATTGCTGTTGGTGACAAATGAGATGAGTTGATGATAACAGTGTGTTAGTATCCAGTAGAGAGTATAATTTTGTCACAGGTTGCTCCCCAAATGTATTTTCTGCATGTATCTGATAGCATGTGAATGTCTCTCATTGCAATTGCCAGTTTGTTGATTATGAGTGTGATTGGTAAGGAGCCAAGAGGGTTTTCCTTGTTGATGATATGTGAGTAATATTTTTCAAAAAGATTAGTGAGGTTTGTTTGTTTTTCCTGATGTGAAATCAGTAGGGATGTTCTGTATAAAAGCCAATTCTTTAATCACATGAAGATAGGAATGACTGAGATTTTGTGGTATTTGCTTTTTCAGATGGAGTCCTAAGTTTTGTAAGATATAAGAAACTCTAAGTTAGATGTATCACAATTAGCCATGGTCCTTATTTGGCATTGACATCTTGTGCTTGTGGTTCCTCAAAGAAAGCTTTTTTGAAATTCATTTTATCTTGTGCTGTTGTAGATTCACTCAGGGCCTATTTTTTCAATTTTATTATTTCCTCACTCTGAAAATAGTGTTACATCTTTTTGACCTCCTGATTCCATGATCTGTTGCTACCTATCTGTATCAATTTCTTTTCAATCAATTATTTGTATTTTTGAGTGTGGCTATTTGATAGTGTTAGTATTTGTCCCCTTGATTCAAATTACATGTGATTGCTTGATTTTAACTTTGTGAGCAAAATTGTGTTTTGTAACTGTAAACAATATCCAGGTAATAAGTTACAGATTTTGTAATAAATATCTGAGTTTACTGTAATGAAGCACACAATAAATTTGGCTTACTTCAACTGTGTTCAATCTTTTTCATTTAATTATCTACTAACCCCTTTTAGATTCATTGTCAAAGACTTATTAATGATAATTATTGCATAAGATTCAGCAACAATTCAGAAAGAAACTGCACTGGGTATGGGGCGACAAATAGCTCCTTAATGATGACAGCCTGAATCATTGTTGCTTTAGGTTATGATTATGTGTAGGGAATAACATCTTTTATTTGATCAATTTGTACATGCACTTAATAATTGACATGTTACAAATATACTATGCCACTGGCAAATGTGAATGCACAGTAAATATGTGCCTCTTGTTTATTATTTATTTACATGAGCTGAAATAAGAGAACTCTGAAATAAATTGCTTATTGAGCTAGAAATTAATACGTGAGACACAAAATTAGCACCTTGGCAAGTAAGGATGGCTTCATGGATATGGCTTTAGCATGATGCTGTGTGAATTGGTCACTGCTGGAAGTCTATTCTCTATGGATAATTTCTGTTTTTCTTAAGTGAATCTGTGAACCACCAATGCCTTTTCTTTTGCTTAATTGTGGGTCATTCTCTACAATGGTAGCCTTTGCAACCTTTGATATTAGTTCTTGAGTTTCCCAGTATTGCTTGAGTAGCCAGAGCTCCCCTGAGATTCTACAAAATTATTAATGCATGTACTCATTGCAATTAAATGAAAGGTTTATTATTTCTACATGTAACTGTACACCTAACTTAATGCAGGCCACAATTCAGGCTTGCTTACTGTTTGAACTCTACTTATTGAATCAGTACTTGAAGAAGTACTCCCAATTTGTCCCTGGAACTTACACAATCATTATTATAAACATTGTCAATCAAAAAATAAATTAAATAAGAAAAGAATTTAAAATGAATTCAAAGCTAGATAAAAAATCTATTGAAACATTTTTACCTTGTTTCTCAGTTTTATTCATCTTAAATTATTACCTGCCCCTGTTTACAACATAATATCACACAATCATGTTTCCCTCACAAATTGAATTGAGCAACAATACTACCTAGCACTAAAGCAAGTAGACATTAAACTGTCATTGCAAACTAAAATCAAAATAAATGGTTATGTCATGTTGATGTCATTATGAGTTACAAAATCAAATAAAAATATATGCACAAAGTCCCTGAGTGACTCTATAATATTTGGTAATAGTTGAAAAAACCTAATATGCATTCTACATCTTTGTTGTTATTAGATGGTGTAATTTTTTTGATGGTATCATGGGCATCTTCCTTAAGGCTGATTTTTCCATTTTTCCATTTTTCTTCTGTAGAATCACAAGGGAGTTCTGGCTACTCTAGTGGTACTGGGAAACTCAAGAGTTAAGATTGAAGGTTGCAAAGTTTACTGTACCAGAGAGCAACCTGCCTTCCAACAAAAGAAAGAAACATTGGTGGTTCACCAATTTGCCTAATAAATACAGAAATTCCATAGAGAACTCCAGCAGTGACCAATTCACACAGCATAATGCCAAAGCCATATCCACAAAGCCATCCTTACTTGCTGAGGTGCTAATTGTGTGTGTCAAGTTGTAATTTCTAGCTCAATAAACAATTTATCTCAGAGTTCTCTTATCCCAGCTCATGTAAATAAATAACAAACAAAGGTCACATAATTGCTGTGCATTCACATTTGCCAACAGCATAGTATATTTGCAGTGTGTAAGTTTATGTGCATGTATGAATTGTTTGAATAAAAGTTGTTATTCCCTACATGTAATTGTAACCTAAAGCTACCATGATTCAGGCTGTCACCATTAAGGAGCTATTTGGTACCCCATACCCAGTGCAGTTTCCTCCTGAATTGTTGCCAGATCTTAAGCAATAGTTATAATAACCAATCTGTGATGATGAATCCAAAAGGGGTTACTAGATAATAAAAGCAAAATAGATCAAATGCAGTTGAGGAAGACAAATTTATTGTGTGCTTTACTACAGTAGTCTCAGATATTTATTACAAAAATGGTAAATTATTACCTAGATACCATTTACAGTTTCAAACAAAATTTCCCCCACAAAGTTAAAATGAGCAATTAGGGTCTGTCTCACTTCCCCCAAACTCATTTCTTCCAAGTCTGATGTGACAAAATATTAAATACCATTAGAGACACAATTTCAATGAAATTGTAATTATATATTTGAATAAATATATATATATTTCTTTAAACTTCATTTTGATTAGTTTTCTATGTAGTGAAGATTCCTGAAATACAGAATTACAAGTAAATATATGTAAATATGTTCTATAATTATAAATGTTGAAGTTTGCCATTTGCATTTAGTAAACATTGAAAATCTGTTTAGATTTAAAATTTAATTATGTTCATTATTTTTGTAGTTTGTACTTTATTATAATAGGTAATAATTTTTTCACATTCATTTGTTATTTGTGTGCTAATTTTTTATTATATATCTGATACATTTCTTGTTCAGCTAGTATTTGTTGTTTTTGCTGGCAGACTATTCTATTCCTTTTAGCAGTAATAAAGCATTGTTTTAACTTTGAAAATGTTGAATGTAATTTTTTTATATGTATTTTACTAGAATGTAAAATTAGCCTGGCAACAATGAGTGGGAGTCAGCTCTCTCATGACATCCCTGCATTAAAAGCAGTTAATACTTGAGTATATTACTCAGGGGGGACCAGGAATCTGGAAAAATTGTAATAATTCATCACATTGGTTTGCTATTTACAAATACAATACAGAAATTTTATCATCCAGATGTTAAACAAATCGCTAATGTTTTTAATTATTATTTGATACTGATATGCCTGCAGGTATATTATTCCAAATTTTTGTTTACAAAAATAAAGGAGTGAAGCATTTCAAAAAGCAGATCTGACAGGATTTAAACCTGTAATTTCCATATTAGAAATGGTTGTGTTGTCTTGCACTATGAATCTGTAAAATGCTTTATAGAAATAGATAAGCTACTTGAAATTATTCTAAGGTAAATATGACACAAAACAAATTAGCATTTATATATTAGCTACAAATTATGAAAGTACACAGCACAAGGCATGCCAACACAATTCTTTAATCATCAGGTTAGATCTAAACAGTGTCAGGGGTACTGTGCATAATATGTAAACAGTCAATTCTTATAATTATAGCACATATTTACATTTATTTACTTGTAATTCTGTATTTCAGTAATCTTAACTACATAAAAAACTAATCAAAATAAAGTTTAAATAAATATCTATATTTATTCAAATATATAATTACAATTTCAAATTGTGTCTCTAATGGTATTTAATATTTTGTGAGGTCAGACTTGGGGGAAATGAGTTTGGGGGAAGTGAGACAGACCTGAGCAATCACATGTACTTTGAAATGAGGGGACAAATAATATTTCTATCAAATAACTACACTAAAAAATGTGTAGAAATTGACTTAAAGAAATTGATACAAATTGCCAGCATCTAATCATCAAATAAGGACGTCAACAAGATGTAACACTATTTTCAGAGTGCCAAATAATAAAATGAAAAAATAGGGCCCCAAGTGACTCTACAAGATGACTTGAGTAAGTGTAAGATTTTATCAAGTTTTTGTAAGTGATCTTGTATGGTTTTCAAAGCTATTAAATGTAGGCTGCAATTCCTTTCTCTAATTTGTAATACTTTGGTGACATATTGTTGGAATGTCATTTAGAGCCACTTGAATAAGCCATGAGGAGTTATAAAGGCGGTTTTTTTGATGTCATATTTACACATTGGCACTTGCCAACAGGCTTTACATAAGTCAAGCATTGTGAAAAATGAATTCTGACATGAAGTGTATAGTATTTGAACAATTTGAGTAAGGGATAAGTGTCTTTTTTGGTAATATTATTAAGTTTGTGGAAATCTATGCAAAATCTGTATTTGTCGTTTTGTTAAATGAATACTGTTGGAGATGCATAAGAGCTTTTTGATGGCTGGATAATGCCATTATTTAGGAAATCTGTGATGATCTTAGAATATTCCTGTTTTAGGTTTTTTGTCACAGGGCAGACTGGTTGATGAATCTGTGTGTTGTTTACTATTTCTATGCAGTGTTCTTCTCTGATGGCTTTCCCTTTGCTGATGGCATTGAAGTTGAATATTGTTTTATGTTTTTGTTTAGGGAGTCTGCTAAAGAGCCACTTAAGTGAGGGTCTGTCAGTAGGTGATGTAATCAATAAAATAGGTTTTGGCTTTTTCTGCACAACAGTGATTACTGGTGAAGCATAGATTTTGATGTTTTCTGGTGTAATAGTGATCAACTTGTTACTTTTGTTTAGTATTGCCATAGTATAGGTATCATTTCTGCATTGTAGTATTGATGCTAATACTACTATTTTTTTAGAATTCATGCCCTATTGTTGGTTTATGACAATGTTGGTAGTTATGGGCAGGTCACTAGTAAGAGTGATGAAACACCAACTGAGGGTTCTATTTTTTCTGTTTCTAAAAGACGTAACAATATTGTGTGCAACTTGATAGTTTACAGGTGGGTTGTTATATTTTTATTATCCAGATTGATGGTTATGGTCTTATTCATGAAGTTGAATGATGTTTTTCAGGGAAGTGCTTTCCTAAAATCAATTTATATGGTAGGGTATGGTTAGTGGTATCAACCACAAGACAGTTGTGATTAAATTTGTTGTTATCAATTATGAATTCAAGGTGTTGTGATTAAATTTGTTGTTATCAATTATGAATTCAAGGTTATCTATTTTCCCTTTAGTGTTGAGATAATCACTAGAAGCATTGACTAATCTATGGTTGTGTGATGTGATGGTATCTCAATGAATGCTGATTTGTTTTGCATAGGTGTCAGCTATAATCAACCCTGAAGCACTGGTATCAATGATTGCCTGCATAACTATGCCATTAATTGTAACAGGTATAGTGTTTTTCTGTAGGTCTGTTGTTACTAAAACTGTTCCTGCTCAGCTGGGAATCACAGGGTGTTAAGACTACTAATCTCAGTGCTAAGGAACTTAATGGCATGACAGAAGGTTGCTGAGATGACCATCATAGTGAGTGACCCACATTCTAACAGAAAAACAAGAGTATCAGTATTTCACCATTGTAAAAAATAACAGTACAGATCCACCAAGCAGAACTAGACTTCAATGATGACCAACTTGCATGGCATCACACCAGAGTGTTATCCACAAAGAAGATTTGAAACTTGCAAAAAGTGCTACCCTATATGTCTCTAGTTGTTAATTTCTAGCTGAATAAAATTTTTCTCATTAGTTCTTATTTCTCAGCTCATGTAATGATAACAGCATGTAGTTGCCATGCATTCATGTTAGCAAGTGGCTTATTATCATCATAGTGTTAGGTGTTATTGCATGTTAAAGTTGCAAATGATTGATAAAAATTTGTTATTCCCTAATTGTAATAGTGTAATTGTACATGTAACTTAATGCTGTCCATGATTTGGGCTGCCTACCAGAATAGAATGGGTTGTCATCCTAAACTCAGAGGAGCAACTCATAAATTGTCACCAGAAACTTAAGCATCTATTATGATAAGTAACATAATGCCTAAAGGGGGCTAGCAATAATAAAATGAAAAAGATCAAACACAGTTGAAGTGAGACAAAGTTTATTTGATGCTCACTACAGGTGTCTCAAGTATTTATACAAAATTTCATAACAATTACCTGCAACTGTTTACAGAGTTACATTCATGTTTTATTATTAGAGCAATAACATGTTGCATGAAACATAGGGGACAAAACTACACTTGAATCAGTGAATTTGAACACACATCATTGTGATGTCACTAGAAATAAAGGTGGAGCATTTAGCTCAAAATTACAAAATCAAAATACATACAAATTAAATCAAAAGGGGCTCTGAGTGACTCAACAATTATAACATTCATCATTGGCTATTAGATGTATTGTAGCTTTGCAATTTGTGCAGATATGTCTGCATTGACTGCAACAATTACAGTGGATTTTATTTAGGTTTATAGCCTTCAAGGTTTTCTTGGTGGTAGTTGGTTCAATCTTCACTGATGTTGATGGTGTTTCACTTGACTGGATTACCTTTCTTTGTTTAGGAACATATTATTTCAATGATTCTAAGTCACTTGATTATATCTTAATAGATATCCTTTTGTATTTTTCAATTTGAAGTTTGGCCTCAATGGCTTTTTTAATAAATTTAGACAGTTTATCATTAGGGCTGCATTTTTGTTTAAATCTGCATTTTATTTGAAGAGGCATACTGTAAGTAATGTGAGTAAATAAATCATGTGAAGAGTATTCAGTTGAAGATCTACTGAGTAAATACAGTCATTTCACTTGAAGGATGTACTCTTTGATGTGCATATGTTGTCTTATTTAGAAGAATTTTATACTGATTGCACATGGTTGGTGCATAAAAATGATCTTAGAAATTTTGTATTAGCATTGAATAATCTGATTTGATAATATAATCTAAAGTTAGATAATAATTAAAAGCTTTGTCTATTATAAATGTTGAACATTTAGCAAGGGCATGTTCTTAGCCTGCTTTTTCGATGGCTAAGTTTTGCTCTTATGTAAAGAGCCATTCTTTGAAAGTTGGAGAATTTCTATTGGTTTTGCCTGAAAATTTTCTAGGTGACATCTGCAATTTAAGATTTTCATCTGGAGCTATTTGTGGTAATTTAGATTTAATTAGTTTTTTGTCTGTAGTGGAATTTTCTAAGTTTATAACCTATAATTCATTATTTCCAATTTGTTATTAATATTATCAAGTAAAGGATTAATTATAAGTGATTGAGGAAAATTTGTCCTTAGAGGTGTCAGGGTAGTTAAATCTGAAATGGTAATCAGAGAGGATTGTTGAGGAATTGTATTACTTATTGGAACAGGCAGGTGTTAAACCTGATATCCTGGAGTATTTTGTCTTGCATAGGTTCATTTGAACTAGCTGGAGTATTTAAAAAAGTTAGGGTTAACATTTCATTTTGCTTCTAGGTGAATTTTCATTTCCCAAACTTGATTTTGTAGTGCCTTGTTTTTTGCTTTTTCAGAAATCAACCTTTCTGTTAACTGTATGTTTTGATGATTGCTTACTTTAGCTTGTTTTAATAGGTTGTTATTTTGTTCAAGAATGTCATCCAATGTTTCTACTCTTTGTTGTAGAATTTAGTTTCTTTTTTCTAGTGTCTGATTTTCTTTACAAAGGTGTTGGTTTTGTGTTTGTACTTCCTTGAGTTCAGTGTGCATTTGATTTTTTGACATTTGCAGTTTTTTATATTCATCAACAATTTGGATTTTATCAGATTCCAAAATTGTTATTTCTTGACATAGATTTTGGTTTTCCTTTTGAATCATGTCAAACTTTTTATAATTTTCAATTTGGATGTCTTCTATTATCTGTTTCAATGTGTTTATATCAGCTTCAAAGGAGTGAATTTTTTTGGATAAATTGCTCTCTAGAGAGGGTTTTGCACTTTGAAAGGGGGTTAGACTGAGAGGTAGTAGTAACTGGTTTTTTTTTACATGTTGTTGGCATTTGCTTTCATGTAGCAGTGCCTGAGGGGCTTGAGCAGATACAGCTTAACCAATGAGATCTTTGGTTGACTGGTTTAGGCTTTAGGTGTTATCTAAAAAATTTTTTTTGGTATGGATATTTCTCAGCAGCATGATTGTTTAGCCATGTATGTTGCTCCAACAATTATTATCAAATAGAGTTAATGGTAACATGGGAGTTAAGGTAAGGGAAGGGTGCATGGCTGACCCAATACAGAGAACCTTTATAGAAATAGTTGCATAAGACAGGAGTCCTAATTCAAGTAAAGAGAGAGAGAAGCACTATAAGTTCTTGGGTGCAAAGTGTGCCTTACATGCTTGTATACTTAAATTCAGTGCTGGCCTCAGCTTGTGCAATTTAGGTGCTGCATTACATATAATTAACATACCTAAACCTGCCAAAGTGCTGTAGAAATGTTACTTGTAAAGCTGTACCTGAACAAGTCACCCTTGGCAACAATCAGATAATTTAGAAAAGCATTTTAATAAATAACATGTGCAAAAGTAGTAAGGGTTGAGTAAAATCTATTGAAGTTTCAATAACAAATTCAAAGTATTTAAACATAAAAACAGGTGTTTGATAAACAAAAGGAACACTAAAAACATACTGTGAAACTATGAGTAAACACTAACAGGTTTCTTGTTAACATTTTACTGGTAATCAATTAGATCAAAATTACTGAGCAGCAGATGATTCAAACATTTAAAATTGCACAGATTGTCTCCTATTCATTAAGTCAAATGAGGCAATACAAATTCATATAAATAATATTGTACAATTGATATTTAATAAATTTGAAATACTAGTGATGAAAATGTTTGTTATGCATTGATTGATGCCACATTGGCACTATTACTTTTCCTTTGTGAATTAAGCTTGAAAATAAATGTACATCACACTGAATTCACTAAATTACCAAAACAATGTAATTAAAAGAAATTAAAAATGGGCACAATTTCTCTGAGTGACTCTACATTATTGTTGCATAAAAAATCTACAACAATAAATGTATTAAATGAGCAGAATTAGTGAAAATACATTTCTATGTTCTCTGAGTTAAAACAGTATCCATTTAATGTACCAACCTTAAAAAGTACCAAACAACCGATGTGAATGATTTTTGGCCAATTGGCTTTTATGTTTAGTACGGTTTTATTCTATAAAATTTCAAATCTCCAAATTTCTCTCAGAATGGAAAATTTCAGTAATTTGTATTGGGGAAAGGTGTCCATTAAATAACAATATCAGAGGGATTTGAGATAAATTTGGAAAATTTGCGATTTTCAAAGGTTCAGTCCCACTTCCCCCATGTCTGACGTCACAAAATATTAAATACCATTAGAGACACAATTTCAATGAAATTGTAATTATATATTTAAGAATGTAGTGTAGAGTCACTCAGGGATTTTTTGTTGATTTTTATTTATTCAATAAATTTTAATTCTGTTTAGTGATGTTGACATGATGTAATTAGGTTAATTTGAGTTTAGTTTACAATGCTAAATTAATGTCCCCTTGACTTTGTGCTACATAGTCTTATTGCTCAATTTAATTTGCAAGGTAAACATGGTCATATGATTTTATGTTGTAGGCAGGTAAAAATTAGTTAATTGTATAAATATGAGCAACCATGTAGGAATCATTCAATAGAGTTTATCTCATCACAATTGCATTTACTTTCTTCCTTACCTTATCTTTTGCTAATCATTATGTTGGTTATAATTATTGTGTAAGTTTCCAGCAACAATTTGGGAGTACTTCTTCAAGTACTGATGCAATGAGTAGTGATCAGACAGTAAGCAGCCGAAATTGTGGTCCAAATTAGGTTAGGTGTATTACTATGTGTAGATATAATAAACATTTCATTCAGAATGCAACATGAACATGCACTGATAATTTATTACATTTGATGATACTATACCATTGGTTAACATGAATGCATGGTAATTACATGCTATTATTTATTGAGCTGAGAGATAAGAAAACAACTGAGATGTTTATTGTGTATTGAGCTAGATAATAAATTATGAAACAAATAGGATAGCACTGAACAATCAAGTTACAAACTTCTCTTTCCCTGGACCACACTTTGGCTGGAAGCCATATGAATTGGTCATCCTAGATGTTTTGTAAACAGTTACTCATTACATGGATGAATTACCTATGTTTTTTCTATATATTAATTTTTGATAGAATTGGGGTGTTCTAAAGTGGACACTTTTGCAACCTTCTGCCATGACAGTGAGTTCCCTACTGCTGGCATGGTTCCCAGCCCTTGATTCTACAGTAGTGAAGTTCTATAGGTGGCTATTTTAAAGGTAAGAAAATAATGGATCACATAAATTAAAATCAATATTGCCAAATAGAATTCAATATTGCCATTTCAAAAAACAATGTTGCCACTTAAAAAATTATTATTTTTCTTTAAATTGATTTTTTGTTACAGTTCTCTTTATGTATTTTTATGTCATACTTAATAGTTTGTTCATAGAATTTGCACTGTTCAAGTTAATGTTGGAACCTGATTTTCTTATATAAAGCTGTATAATTTTGCTTATAAATAATGTAGGTTATATTGAATTTTGATCTTCTAATGCAAAATCCTATGTTTTACTTGAAATACCTCTTCAGGTAATATTGTAGAATCAGGGGCTGAAAACTAGAACAGAACTGAGGAACTTAGTGTCACATCAGAAGTTTGCAAGAGTGACCATATTGTATTGGCCCTGATTTTAGTGGTAATTAAATAGGTAGACAAAATTAGGTAATTCATACAAGTAACTTGTAACTGTTTAGAAAGGAAACATTCAGGGTGACCAATTCATATGACATCATGCCAGAGTGATTGCAGAGATGAGAAATTCACAATTCATCTGAATGGTGCTACTCTGTTTGTCTCAGCTTTTAATTTCTAGCTCAATAAACCATTCTCTGCTCTTTTCTAATCTCTCAGTTCATGTAATAATAGCATTTAATTATCATGCATTCATGCTAGCCAACAGCATATTATCATCACAGTTTAATTTATTATAAGTGTCTGTCAATTTGAAATCAAATGAGAGGATTTATTATTTCTACACCTACCTGTATACTTAACCTAATGTGGTCCACAATCTGAGCTGTCTCTGTCAAGGAACAAGTTTTCATCCCAAGATCAAATGTGTAACTCCCAAATTTTGCTGGAAACCTAAGCAGTTATAATACCCATTGGGTTAGAAAAACTATAAAACCAGTAAAGAGGGAGCAAAAAGCAGTTTTGGTAACAAATCAATAAATTGCAACATCTCAACAGTGGTTTCCTCATATTTATACAAAATAATAATAACAACCTGGCCTTTGTTTACAGATTCAAACATTCAATTTCCCTCACAAAGTTAATTGAGCAATCACACATTAGCACCTTTCTGACAATAATTATTAGATCGTAAGACTGCTTACGAAATTCATTAGCTAATTTTGGAGTCATAATGACGTCACCACAATCAACTTTAACAAAATTTAGCCAAGATAAATTAAAAAATTTCAAAATTTGCACCGGAGTCGCCGAGTGACTCTACAATATTGCCACCCGATTTTCAAGTTTAAGACACTGTTCTTTTGTTAAATACCGCTTCAGGTAATATTGCCACCCGATTTTCAACTTTAAAACACTATTATTATGCATAATATCGCTTCAGGTAATATTGTGTTCCTCCAGAATTATCCATGCATTGCCTTCTGCCTGTACCTTTTTTGTTTCCACCTACTCTGGTATGCTGTCTTATCTTCTTTAACTCCTTAGTGACCCTATAGGTTTTGCTTCTGATTCTATAGTTTCCTCCACACTACCAGTCCTTTTCCTCTTTTATGCCTTGCCATGTACAACCTATAAACATCTCAATTTAAATTGAAGGCCTCTCTGCTGCAAGTATCTTCCTTATCTCCCTGTCTAACTCCCCAAGTTCATTCTTGTTCCACCTAACTATTCTTGCCGAATATCTCAAAACTGGTATCGCCCATGTATTAATTGTTTTTATGCAATTCTGCCCATCAATGCTGACTTCTGTAGTACCTTCCTTACTCTCCTCTTGCATTCTTTTCTTAGCCTCATCTTCATTTCCTCATGATCTGTTGTCTATCTATTACTCATAAGTACTTGTACCCCTCTTTGATTTCATCAATCTTATCTCCCCTGCTCGTCCTTAAACCATCCCCATCCGTACACTTACCTCTAGTCATTGTCACTGCCGCACACTTTCCTAATCCAACACTCTTACCACCTCCAACACACATCTTCAAAGCAAAGATAAAAGTTCATATCAATCAGATTTGTTCTAAATTCACTCCACGCAATATCCACTTTCTTGAGATCACACCTGTATGCCACGATTCAAATCTACAAAGAAATCCCATCATGCAGCAATTCAATCAAGTCATTCCCAGTCTATCTTCTAGTAACATATCAGTCGTTCCTGTGTTCAACCAATTTCTTTCTTCACTCACTATTCTATTAAGCAAGGTTCATTATCATTTTTGTGCTCTTCAATTTCATAATTTATTAGCGGTGCACCTAAAAGTATTACTACAATTAAGATTAGTTCATTACAATGAATCCAGGCCCTCTCATTTCCGAAAATATGTTGCAAAGTGAAATTGTTAAAGAATATGTTAAATTTATATATATTAATGCAAGAAGTTTAGTTTCAAATCTCAGTAAATTCTATAATATAGTGAGCCAAATTGGAAACAATGCAATATATGTAATTACAGAAATTTGGTTAAACGATTCCAGTAATGTAAAGGCTCTATATAATCCTATTCCTAACGCTTTTGACATACATTTCAAAAATTGAACAGAAAGAGGCGGTGGGTTAATGATATTAATTCCGAAATTTTTAAAAATAAATTTATCAGTGTTTTTGGTGATTTCAATGTGAATTACTTAAATTACTCGGAATCAAAAATAATTGATTACATATGCGATACTTTTGATTTTCAAATTATTAACAAAATCAAGCCTACTAGGCACTCTAACCTAATCGATTATTTTCTTTCTGACAGTACTAATAAGTATAAGACTTTAACATTTGAATCGCGCGGCTCCACTCAGGACGAAATTAGTCAGCACTAATTACTCAGCACCGGTTTGGAAACCTCGTGATTGCAGCCTAATTAAGCAGCAGCTAATCATCAAGAATAAATTATTTGAGTTTGCCAAGTCCAATCCAATTGAATCGAAATTGACCAATTATGAAAACGCCAAGCATGTAATTAAAAAACATCGAAAACCAAATTATGACTCTAGGGTTAAAGATTATTTTAAAAAATTTAAAAAATCTAGTCAAAAATGGAAATTTGTAAACAGAAGCATTGGAAAATCTAAAGGTTTAAATATAAACATTGAAGGGTTACGTGATGATAACACGATATGCAGGGATAAACGCAAAATTGCAAATGTATTAAACAAAACTTATAAAAACATGGGTAAGTTTGAATCAATCGGAAAAAAATTTCTTCTAACACTAAAATTGATTGTAACGTCAAAACTGAATTTCACTTCAGCTTAATTTCATATTACGATTTAAAAAAAGAAGTCCTTAAACTTGATGAAAACAATTCATGCGGTTCTAGTCACTTGCCATATGGGATAATTAAAAAGTATTTCATATATTTGACGAATATTTTCTTTTAGCATTTAATCAGTGTATTATTGACAATCAATTTCCAGATATTTTGAAAAATTCTGATATTTCACCACTATACAAAAAAGGCGACCCATTAGTATTACTCACCCGTTTGCCTAAAATATTTGAAAAAATTCTTGCAGTACAAATTATAAATTTATTAAGGAGAATCGCATTTTATCAGAAAATCAATACGGATTCAGGCCAAACTTCAGCACAACTAACGCAATTTTGTCACTTACCGAAAAAACAAAATCTAATTTAAATAAAAAATTGTCCACCGCGGTTGAATTTCTCGATCTTAGTAAGGCCTTTAATTCAATTAATTTTGAAATGTTACAGTCAAAATTGCTCAATCAAAGTTTTAGCAAAACAGCGACTAAATTTATTCTTAGTTTTTTAAGTAATCGTAAGCAAAGAGTAAAAATTGATAGAATCTATTCAAACTATGTCATAACAAATTTAGGCGTTCCCCAAGGAACTGTACTAGAACCAGTATTGTTTTCTCTTTATGTCAATGATATTTCCGAAACAATTTCTAATGGAACTATATATCAATATGCAGATGATACATGTGTACTAAGAACAGCTCAAAATCCAGTATGAAGCGACCAGACAATTAACCAAGGCTATATATATATATATATATATATATATATATATGTATGGTTTAGTTTGTAGTATCCCACTTTGTTATTTTTTTCAGCAATAAATTTGCTTTTGCTCTTTAAAAAATGAAATTTAAAAATTCAGGTTATTTTCCTATAAAAGACCCAGTGGATTATTGCATGCTGTGTCTCATCATTTATAATTAATAATTATTATGCTACATATTTAATATAAAATTTGTTTCACCGGTCTGTTTTCATTCATTTTCAAAAAAAACGGTTCTCTTTGTCATATTTATAATCAGTTTTATAGTAACTACTGCTTAGGAGGTAATTATTAAAAATAGATTGTGAAACTCCAGTAGTTTTTGCCTGACGTGTTCGATTTCTCCTTCCGCACATGTGTAGCAAATAAGGTACTTGTATAAATATCACTTTGCGTAACAACATATCACAAACGTAAAATGAAGTTCATCATCTAATCATTATTGTTACTGGTAGTAAGTATTTTTGAGGCCGGCCATTCAAAAATTCATTTACCAATGTAAAAACATTTCGTACAAATCGACGCATTGTTTCCAATATTTAGATGTATTCTTAAACAATTATTTATTATAGCAAAGTGTATTATATTAGTTCTATGATGAATAACGTCTGAAATGATGCAAATGGCAAGTATACCTCTTTTTATTTTTGAATTCTGTAAATTGAATTTTAGGGCATCGCCTTTTGTAAAACATTTTGATTATATATTTGAATATATTAATAAAGATACCTGTTTTATAAATACCATTAATTGTAAATGATTATTTTCAGATTCCCAGACAAATGAGCGCATTGCTGAGGCGTTCACACCGAAATGTCTATAAAAGCAGGTATACTTTTTTAAGAAGCTTTTTTTAGCATCTCTTAAGGCATGCAAGTAATGCAAAAACTGGCATATTAATGCTCAACATGGGTGGACCCGAGACTACATCGGATGTTAAGAACTTCTTAACTAATTTATTTCTTGACTCTGATCTAATTCCTTTAGGACGATTTCAAAGGTTCGTATTTGACATTTTTTGTATTGCATGAACATTTTACATTTTTACCTAAGATTGTAATTCAAGCTTGCATGTAAAATTATAAAATAATGTAGTTCTGCTCTTTGTAGCTTTTGAAATTTAACGCCAAAATTCTATTTATTCAAATTGTGAATGATACACCAACTTTTGAAAGTTTTTTTGAACTATATCTGCTAATTTGTAAGAACCTCATCCACAACGATACTACTGAATGTTTCACTGAATTTTTTTAGTTTTATAGCACCATGGATTGCAAAAAGACGAACTCCGAGCATAATTAAGCAGTACGAAGAAATTGGTGGTGGTTCACCCATTAAAAAATGGACAGAATTGCAGGGGAAAGGAATGATTAAGTTACTGGATAAATTAAGTCCAGCTACTGCTCCTCATAAGTTTTACATTGGGTTTCGTTATGTTGATCCTTTAACATCGGACGCCATTAAGTCTATGGAAGCGTGAGTTCTTATTGTTGAAAGTTTTTGAAAATATCTTATAATTTAACCAATGACAGTTAGAATTTTAGTTATTCTAGTTGTCTTTGACTTTAACCGCGTTTGATTTTGATGCTGCTTTGCAAATCTAAATAATTTTAAAACCGGTACGTAAATTAGAATATGAATTAAAACACGATATATTTGAATCACTCTGGATTGAAATTACATCATTTGAAAATTAATCCCATAAAGAACTGATTAATATCACATACAATAAGAATTATCATATTGACTATTTAAAATTTAAGGCAAATGAAATATCCGAAATTAGTGATCTCTACTAATCTATAAATATTTAATAACTTTGAAAAAAATCGTTAAAAGAATTTTGCGCAACATACGATTTTCATTGTGTAAATGCTGACTTTCCTACACGACATGACAATTTAATTGATTACTTCCTAACAAATTCCGACTTAGTTTTTAAATCCTTCATGTTTGAATCATTCAGCGACCATGCTCTTTGCACATATATAAGTAATATAACTACCAAAGTCAATAAATTTAAAATAATTTATGCAAGAGATTGTCTAAATTATTCGGACGAAATAATGGAAACACTTTTGAAAAACATATCGTTCAACTATATATACACATTAAAATCTGGATCTTGGATGATTAATTATATTTCAAAAGAAATTTGCAATGCAGTTAATAAAGCGCCACCAATTAAGTACCGCAAAGTAAAATTAAAAGGGCGCAAGTTTGCTTTATCAAATGCCGACGATAGTGACTCCTTCATTTGCTCCACTAAGCGCTATCCCGCCTGTTGGAAGACATCTTGGATTTCTCCGCTGTTAAAATCTAATCAGCTTCCCTCCTCGCAGGTCACGTCCTACCGCCCAATAGCTATTCTATCTCGACTGTCTATCATCTTTGAACGCCTTGTTTTTCGTTATGTATTCCCAAAAATTCGTCACCTCATCTCTTCCTCTCAGCATGGCAACCTTCCTGGTCGCTCTACGATTACTAACCTGCTC
>CABFPE010000002.1:4368480-4411026 GCA_900660155.1 Hofstenia miamia
TCTACGCGTCTCCTTGTTGGTGGCCTTCTCGTGCTTTGTTCCACTCCATGGAACGTTTCCAGAAACGCGCTTTCAAATGGATTTCCTCTTTGGACTATAAAGACGCTCTGCTGAAATTCTCCACTCTCCCGCTGTCACTCTACTTCCATGCCTGTGATCTCCTTCTGTTCAATCGACTACTGACTCGCAAATTGGATCTTGATCCTTTTGATTTCATTAAGTTCTCCAATTCCTGCTGCACTCGCTCTGATGATGTTGTCACCTTCTCCATTCGTCGTACAAAGAAACATCGCACCCTTCACTCGTTTTTCAATCGTGCTTGTACTGCTGCTAATTACATCTTGACTCGCAACCCTCCAACAGCGATTGATTTCTTTTCCCCACCACCGAGCTTCAAGAAATCTTTGATGGCTTTCCTCTTTGCTGAGCCCTTCTCCGACTTCGCCTACTCTTCCATTTGCTCCTATTTCATCTCCTGTGACTGTCCTCGCTGCCGTAAAACTTGACTTGTTTTTATTTTCTTGTTGTGTATGCCTTCAGCGGCTAAATAAAGTCATTGATTATTATTATTATTATTATACATGAACTAGTAAGTATTAAAAGAAAATTGTTTGATGTCGCTCAAACAGAATCGGCAACAACTAATTGGACTAATTACGAAAAATCAAAGAAGATTATTAAAGAATTAAGAAATAAAAAATCTGCCTTAAAACAAAAAAGGTTCTTCAATAAACTAAATAATACAAACAAAAAATGGCGGTATATTCATAAAATTTTGGGAAAAAGTAAATGACTTTCAACTGATATTAATGAATTAAGGAATTAAAATCAAACTATAACAGAAAATATGAGAATAATAGACCACTTAAATACAACATTTAAGGAGCTTGGCAATTTCAATTTTCCCCAATATAAGAGAAAGACAAATTATAATAAATTGCCAGGAAAAACATATATTTCTTTCAGACTCATAAATGCAAATGAACTAGAAACCATAATAAAAACTTTAGACACAAATAAATCAACGGCAGCATATAATTTTCCAATCTTTATTATGAAACGTCATTTTCATATCTTTAGTGAACATCTACTATTCGCATTTAACCAATGCATTATTGATAATTTGATAATTCAAATGCTTTTCTATTTGATCTTAAATTTTGATTTGTAATTGACATAGTTGATTTCTTATGCTTACACAAAACCTATTTTAGTTTTAAGAAGGTTATTTAAATTTTAAATTTATGTTTAGAATGTTTTTTCAACTAGTGAGATAGCAGCGTTTGTGATATATATATATATATATATATATATTACTTTCTTCACTGTATTTTTCATGTACCCAGTATTTTATAGTTTATTTGTTGTTTTCGTAAATATTATATATTCGTATAAATGCATTTTAATGAATTCCTAAAAATGGAAGAGGATTAAATTTTGCTCATTATTTATTCATGCTCATATGTTTTCTATTGTTTACAGAATCTAAAATATTTTTTGCACTTTTATTCTGGTTTTTGAATTAACACACTTCACACTTTTATTCAAGTGATAATGGGTAGACATTCCTTTCTATAATTTAATAACATTGGCATTGATGTAGTCGTTATATACCTACAATTCTTAATTTTATTATTTCAAAAATACCTTAGATCATTAAATTTGACAATGACAACTGACGTGACTTGACTTAAAACCCGAGTCCCTTCGAAGTTTGAAACAATGATTTGACTCGATCCAAGGCGAAGGAAAAATATGTCGATAAGCAATAACTACAATAACTATAAAAATGTTCACGAATCTCATCCAAATGTTTTGTAAAGATTAGTTTAGTAATGATATATTTAGCAATGTAAAAACACTCTGCAACCGAAATTTTTAATACGATCCATTTGATTTTAAGTAGATGTGAACTTTTTTCTTTCCAAAAAAATCTTTTATAGAAGTTTTTTTATTGAATTCCTCCCTGAACACACATTAATATAATATCGTTTGATTTCACTATGACTACTGGAAATAATATCTACCAAAATGTGGCATCTGTATATTTCGATGAATTTAATAAACACGTCTTTATTCTTAACTTTAAAACTTGTAAGAACAAATTTGAATTGAGAAAAATTACTATGACCAGTGCTGCCTAACTGGATCAATCAAATCTAACAACAATGCTAAAAATGATGCTAATGAGTATATTCTTGCAAGTCTTTATTATATCAATAGTGTTTATCCACATCCATACAAAATGCATTCATGAGTGATTTAAAATTTTTTGAACGGGAACTTAAATTAATTACGAATTCTTTTATCAAACAGTCTTCCTTATTTTCTGATATACTCTAAATATGTTAAGAACTCATTTCAAAAATTTAATTGCTATTTATGGCATATATCAGAATTAAATGCAATTCTTTCTTAGTTTATTTACAAACGTTAAGGACAAAGTAAGAGTAGATATTTGCAAAAATCTTAAGCTTCAAAAAAGTATTATTATTAACATGGTTTATACGCCAATTACAAAAATAAATTGCTCAATGCGTGGTTTCATGATTTCTCACGAAACAGGATAGTAATCCGCAGTAAATAAGTAAGTCTTCAACTGCTTCTTGAATTGTGTATACGAATCCAAGAATTTAAGATTAGTTGGGAGTGCATTCCATAATGTCGGGCCAAAAACGGCAATTGATCGATAGCCAATTGAAGTTTTATAAGCAGGAACGCAGAAATCAACTTCAGTTGACAGTCTACTAGATCTCCTAGTGGATTAATCTTTTCTCTTAGTGAAACAGCTAATAAGGTAGTTCGGTAGTCTGTAGTTGCGACACGCTCTATACATTATCGTTAGAACATTGTACTGAATTCTAGATTTAATCGACAGCCAATGAATGTCATGCATTAGGGGCGAAATATGGCATCTTCGTTGCTTTACCGAGTAAAGGACTCTTATAGTTTGATTCTGTATCTTTTGCAATTTCTTTATCAGCACATCAGGTAGTCCGACGTATAATGAATTGCAGTAATGGAGTCGCGGAGTAAGATAACTAAGAAAAGGTCTAGCTGCTCTGATTCCACGGAGATAATANCAGCTGACTCCAATGTCTCTCATTCCTCCAGGACATGTAGGTGAGCATACACAGCAACCAATATTTCTAAATCCACTTCTGCACTTAGGGTAAACTAAAATATATTCTGTTAGTATTCACTATATCATGGTAATTGTAATCTTTGATGAAAATTTCATTGCGACCTACCTCAAATGGACATATATAAATTATGTTTACATCAGTAATCTAGATATATCAATGAATACAAGTTTATAAAAAGTCTAAGTCCGGTTAGTTCCTGTCTAATTTGAAAATTACTAATCTAAAGTATTTTCAGATTATTGCTTGGCCCAATTATTAATATTGCATTGCCAGATGTGCCACATTAATTTCTAAGCCTCCAAAGATTAATCAGAAATTGTAAACATTTTTCCAAAATCAATAAAGAACTTAATGCATAAATTACTAATTTACGATTGGATTAGAACAATTTCTACAAAAATTCTACATTAACAAATTTATTTTTGAAATTTGAAATTTCCATTTTGCTTCTATCAATAACAAAGTTCTCAGCAATGCAATCCAAAAGTTTTAGATTGAAACATAAAATATATAACTACTATTAAATATTGGAACAGCACATGTTTATAAATCAATTATTTCTACATTTCTTACCGATTAAGCCCCATTTTTCGCAGCTGTTTCCAGGATTAGCTCTACGGCATCTAGAAAACTGGCCTCTATCATTAAACCAATCTCCAAATTTCCATGGATATCCTCCTCCTCTTCCATAACTTCTTGGTTTGAAGCAGAAGGCGCCATCATCCCTGAAACCTCTGTAGCAATTCTATAAAGATTAATGCAATATAAAGCTAATGTAAAGATAAAATTTCATAAATATTTTGTAGTAGTATACCTGCCAACATACAAATGATACACCTTTGTAGCCACTTCGGCATTTAGGGTAGCAAAGTAGACCACTTTTTTGTAAGTTGATGTCACATTGTGATGGAATGGTACCAACACCACGACCGTAGGTTCTTCTCCAACATAAGGAGGTGTATACTGGAGCAACCACTAAGGCAATACACGTAAACAACTGAAGTAACTTCATTCTTGTAAAACGAATGAATTTGAATTAAATTTTGGGGGCTTTTATAGAATCTTCTATTTGTTTTCTAATTATTGAAAACCACTTTAGGCGTATATTTAATAATTAAATTCTTTGATGTAGTTACTTATGCAAATATTGTTTGAAGTTCTACTTAAATTAATAAATTAAGTATTAGTCTAATATCAGATATATCAATTACAATTAATATATATATTTTAATCGCCCCCCCCCTATATGCAATTGATGAAATCTTCTAAAGTATATAATGTATTATTGCATTTTTAACAACTATTTTGATCTAGTGGGTTGGAAAAATAGAGCATTCGATACATAATAACGGTTAACAAGCTCTTTATATCCATACGATGATACAAAACAAAGTTATGCTCCAATCAAAATGTAAAAACAAAAACAAACTCCTTTACAATTAAATTATCTTATGTTCTTCAAAAACGTGTAATTTTTTTGATGATCCTAATAATGCTTGGTGACTTTATAAATTATGCTTAATTTTGCTTTCGAGAAAATTGCATAACTTTTTGCACTTTTTATGCTATTATCTAAGTTGTTCCAAAGTTTGGATTTATTATAAATGAAGGACTTTTCCCAATAGGAAGACTTATTAAGTACAGTTGTAGTAAATGCGTGAGTGCGTGAGTTAAATTTTAATAAAGTCTCTAAATGGAGATGGATGTGTTAACTTACAGAAATACTTGTATAAAAATAAAAACTTTTGTACATAAGTAAAGGTTTGTTGTTTATCAAATTGAAACGTCGTTCAGACTGCAAGGTTAAATGTTGTGGTTAATTGCTCAGTTCTGTTAATGTTAATTCCATTAAGTAAAAAGCGGGCATTCTATAAAATTTGTTTTTCGAAAAAAAGTTTTTTTTTCGCGTTTTGGTAAAAAACTTTAAATTACGGGTATACTTTTCCCCCTATTTCATTTTTCAAATTTTTTTTGAAATAAATTCCCCAAAAACCCGAGCCCCTTTTTATTCGACAATCAAGTATTTAATTTATTATTATTATTATTATTATTTTTAATTACAAAAATAAATTACAAAATTAATAATTGAATCAAAGGCCGTCATTCATGATTTCTCACGAAGCAGGATAGAAATGCGCAGTAAATAAGTAAGTCTTCAACTGTTTCTTGAAATTGAGTATGAATCCAAGACCTTAAGATCAGATGGGAGTGCATTCCATAATGTCGGCCATGAACGGCAATTGATCGATAGCCAATTGAAGTTTTATATGCAGGAACGCAGAAATCAACTTCAGTTGACAGTCTACTAGATCTCCTAGTGGATGAATCTTTTCGCTTAGTGAAACAGCTAATGAATGTCATGCATTAGGGGCGAAATATGGCATTTTCGTTGCTTTACCGAGTAAAGGACTCTTATAGCTTGATTCTGTATCTTTTGCAATTTCTTTATCAGCACATCAGGTAGTCCGACGTATAATGAATTGCAGTAATCCAGTCGAGAAAGAATGGTTGACTGAATTACTAATTGAGCGGAGTAAAAACTAAGAAAATGTCTAGCTGCTCTGATTTCACGGAGATAATATATACAATTGGAACACACAGCATTGATCTGGGATTATCACGCGAGGTGCTCATCAATGGTAAAACCAAGAGTTTTTAACTTGTTTGTAATTGGTATGGTGTCTCCCATTAATTGAAAAGTTTTAGGAATGTGAAACTTGCAATTTCTTTAACAACTAATAACGATTAACTTAGTCTTAGATTCATTCATCTTTAAAAAAGACATGGCACACCATTTTGAAATTTTACTTGTAATTGAATTTACGAATGATAGCGTTTCCTCCTCCAATGAAGTATCAACTGAAAAATAGATCTCGTTGTTGTCCGCATATATGTGGTACATAACATTTTGTGACTTGAGTAAATCAGCCAAGGGTAGCAGGTAAATCTTAAAAAGCAAGCCAGCAAGTATCGATCCCTGAGGTACTCTAAAAAGTGAATCAATTTCAGGGGATTGAGTCTGATTTATAAGAACAGTACATTTTCGATCAGTAAGAAATGACTTTATCCAGCTCAGAGCAAGATCAGTTATTCCGAGTCGACTTTCAAGTATATCAAGTAATATCTCATGGTCAACAGTGTCAAAAACGGCAGAGAGATCAATTGGAAGAAGGACAGTCGCTCTACCTTTATCAATAACCTCGGATATGTCCTGATACATTTTCAACATTGCAGTTTCACAGGAAGAAAATTTTCTGTAGGGTGATTGATAATCATCTAGGAGCTCATAGTCATCACAGTGCAGTTGAATTTGATTTAGAACGACTTTTTCCATTACTTTAGACAAGAAAAGAGAGTTAGCTACTGGCCTATAACTAGAAAATAGTTCGGGATCCAGAGACTGCTTCTTTATATGAGGCTTTATAATACTAGTCTTCAAGCAATTAGGGAAATAGCCAGTATTGAAAGAAAGGTTTACAAATTAACCATTATCGGCGAAAAACTGGGTATCATTTCTTTGAATAGCGCAGTTTTTTAAAGGATCAGCAGGGCTAGTCGCGTTAGATATACTTCTGCATACACACTCGATATCAATTGGTGTTGCCAACAAAAATTTGTCAAGTTTAGTATGAGACACATCAAAGAGCACCGGAACAATATTGGTTACGCATTGGGGTTCAGTACCGGCAATGTCGGAGCGAATGTTGATTATTTTCTGATTGAAAAAATGATTGGACTTATCAGCGAAGAAGCCATCAGACTTTGATTTGGGTAACAGCCTCGGTTTTTTACGGTTCATAGCGTTGTCGATTATCTTGAAGTAGTCTTTGCTATTTGCACATTTTCGAAATTTGTTTTCATATGATTGCTTCTTTTTACCGAACATCGATTTGTTGAGTAGTCTTGATTTCGTCGATATTTCCGTTCTAATGAGCGACGCTGGTCGTTTCCAAGCACGGCAGCTCTCATCATAATAGCTGCAATCATGGTCCACTATAGAAATCGTCCGAAGCGGACACAATCGTTGAGTAGTATCTCGTAGCTTCAACAGAAAGTTCTCGAAGTAAGCGTCAACAACTACATCGTTTTCATCCTCAACATGACTTGTGTCAGTCCAGATGTCAGAATTTTCTAAAGAGTTCATCTAAATGAAATTGTACACCAGTGTGAATGGTTTTAATGTCAAAACATGGAAATACTGATACTACATGAGGAGAGTTGGTGATTACTAAATCCAATATATTTCCAGCAGGATGCGTGGGGAAAGTAACAAGCTGATTCAGATCCAATTCCCTGAGAAGGGCGTTTACCTGCTTAATTTTTGAATCACGGCTATTGTTCATATGCACATTGAAATCGCCAGTAACAATAAGACACTTGTAATTAATCGACAATGGAGTTATTAAATCATAGAACATGTTCATAAAATTAGTAAAATTACCATTTGGCGGTCTATAGAAAATTATGAAACAGACAGTACGTGTTGGAAGAATTAGTAGCACGGTAAGAGATTCGCAGTCATCATGGCATTGGCTTTCCAAAACCTGAACTGACACGGTTATACTTTTATAGATCAACAGGAATCCACCACCGCGACAGTCGGGCCTAAACATGCTTTCAAATTTGTATCCTTCCGGATAACAATGTTGTAGAATTGCACTATCAGATTCATTGGAGACAATTCAGGATTCAGTAATAGCTATTAGATCTAAATTATCGGCTTTTATAAAGTTATTGACATCGTGGTATTTGTTACGAACGGACTGCAAGTTATACGTGCAAAAGCGGATTCATTGTTCATCTAGTCAGTTAAGGTCTACAGATCTTAGCCATTCACGATCTTCTTCTTTGTGGAAAAATCGTCTTACAATGACGTCAGAAGGCCAGAAATTCTCAGACTCTACAGTGGTAGTGCTTTTTTCATCAAACACACAATGGAACGATTTGAAATATGCACCTTCGCGGGTAACATTTCTAATATGTAGTACTTTAACAGAAGCATCAGCACAATAACTTACTATATTCTCCTCGCAGCAATGCTGTGATACACGTCCAATAAACATATGCTTCCTAGGCAGCAGCTTAGCAATACCAGAGAACTTAGCTTTCGATTGATTCGTAGCATCGGATTTCTTCTTTCTAATAATTTCACTGTTATTCTTACGACGTTTTGACAAGCCAGCATTTTGTGAGTTGACTGAAGATGATTACTGTTCTAGTTCGTCGGGTTTTCTCTTACTCGTAGAGTCCATGCTGTTTAATGAACTGCAGCTATCCAAGCCCTAATGGAGAACGGCATGATCTTTCAGCGTACTTGACCACAAAGGATTCGCTGGCATTTTGAGTTTATCACCAAGTGCTTTCTCATTACGTTTCAGTTCATTTTGACTTTGCAGAATCGAATCGATTTTCGACACCTTTTCTTCCATTACTTGTAAATGGCGATGCATGTCATTGCGATCAGATACTATCTTGATACATGGAGTGCAACACCAGTAAATAACGCCAGCTTCAGTTTCGCAACATACATCATCATTGATACCAATGCATTTTCTATGTGCTAATGTATTATTGCAGTTGAAACAACGTAAATTATTATCAGTGAGACAATCAAGAGCGCAAACAAAACACGACCGACCAGTCATGCGTCTAAGCCTAATACAGGAACATTTGATAAAGAATTGGTGAAATGTCAGTATTAAATACACAAATCTAGCTAAGATGTATAGAAATTTTTAGTTATTGCCACTAGGTAAGTCATTCATTCAAATCCAATCAAAGAACTGGTGCACATCAGTTGAATACATGAATAGTAAGCACTATTTTCTACATATCCTCTGCATTAATAATGTAGCGGAGATCTGGTAACAATTTGTACATTTACTGATTTCAATACTTTCTTTGTTATTCTTCATAAGTTGAAATTATGATATAAAAATGTATTTTTGACTTGCAATCTGAAAGATAATTGTATAAATATTATTTTTCAGCAAGCGGTGAGAAAATATGATATTACTAATTTTTTGAGCATTGCTCAAACATGTAACCTAGCTAGATCATGGAATAAGAAGTGTAAGTCATACATCAATTATCAACATTTTAAAAACGCAGTTATATTTCGAAAATAGTTTCTTGACAATTTTATGTTTTTCTTGATACTGATAGCTAAGTGTGGTTTCTTATACATCTTGGCTTTTGTGTAAGTTAGGAGGAAGAGTAAATTGAATTTTGTTAAATATGATTTTTTAATTTACCATGCATTCATTTTAGTGATGGTATTGAACGAGCAGTTGCATTCAGCCAATATCCACAATATTCTTGTTCGACCAGCGGATCTAGTTTTAATGCAATCTACAGACATTATGAAGCTGCTGGTCCATCAAAGATGCGTTGGTCACTAATTGACCGCTGGCCTGTTTCATCAAAATTAATTAAAGTTGGTAATTCGTACTTTGACAATCGTGTCTAATTATATTTTTCATTAGAATCATGTTTTTATGTTAAGTTTTTTGCATATTTAAGTTGTGGCCGGTATATTTTTTATACTCTGTTTTTGTCATCAAGTACATTTTCACGAAACTTCCAATTCCTATGTGTTAGCATCCAATGACGTAATAAATTACTAAGATGGACTGTGTTTTGATATGAAGCATAGTTGTTAGCATATTGTGCAACAGTACGCAGTAAGAATTCGTTTATTCAAAAATTCACATTTACACAAGTATATTTCATTTCTATCGATGTACTAAATTAATCCCTGTATTTGCTTTAATCGTGCTTGTGCTCTCCAATTGCTTTTAACTTTTTTCTCGCCCCAAACTTCAAGAAATCTTTGATGTCTTTTCTCTTCGCTTGCTGATTTCTTTTCTCACTTCTAACTGTTCCTAATCCATCTTATGTGACTGTCTTCGTTGCCGAAAGACCTCATTTTTTGTAATGTTTTGCCTCCACCGGTTTAATAAAATCTAGTTCTCTATCAATTTTATTGACCAAATCTGGATTCAATACAAACATTACATCCTAAATCATCTTATAAACAATATGTGTAATTGTGCATTTCAAAATATGTTTATACAAATGTATATTAAAGGTATATATATATATATAAATGTACAAATTAGTATTAAGCATACAGATATAAATTTTTGAAAAATGCATTTGAATGTGAGCACAGTAAAATTACTAAAACCAGGTAATTCGTCTTTTATTCGCAGATTACCAGTTCATGATGTCCATATAAATAATGTCTTCCGAAGATAGTTCTACTGGTTCTTCAATGGCAATAATCATTAAATATAATAATGTTTCTGAACTTAAATGCGCTCTTAAACATGTCTGAATTTGGTTCATTACACTAAGTGAACGTTCAACACTAGCAGTTGTACATGGTATCGCTAATATATATTTTGCCAAAGAGTTCAAAAGAGGGTAACTAAGATCTTTCGTTAAAAAATCATTTACTGGTACATCTAAGGGAGTGGTATTACATCTTTGAATGCATAAAAGCGAAAACTCTTAACTTCAATTTCAAGTTGTTCTATGTTATTATACAAACTTGGGAATAGCTTTGTCAATTCAGTAATTTTTTCCGTAGCATTAGCATCATCAATAAAAGATTGATATGACGACATAATTGAAGAATTATTTATAAAAACAAATGCACGATGACTAAACTTAAAATTAATAGTCTCCACAACTATTAGCTGCAATGAATGTGATATCGCGTGTGGAGGAAATTATATATTTGGCAATATTTTACCATTCTTTACTGTTACAAATGTCTAAAAGGTGTTCACTTGTAAATTAGCTTAACAAAATTTTAATGTGTGGAGGCGCTTCCTTAAATTTGAAGTGGCATTCAGAATTTCATTCACGCCAACTAATAAGTAAATAAAAGATTTTTTTCGTAGAACTAAAAGAATCCCTCCGCTTACAGAAGACAGATAATTACATTCATAAAAATGTGTCCACATGCTATAATTAAGAATGAAAATGTGCGAATTACTGCACCTGATAATTTTGACCCTTTACGACCGGATATCTATGCACTCAGGGATTATAATTTGAGGATCATTTAAAATGCTTTGCATTTCTTTTAGCAAGTGAACCCGCTTTGGCGATTTATGAAAAGCTTATAGACATCACGTAGTGTGACAAAGTCTTTTTCACACGGTATGGATTTGTGAGTTAAAAGTAAGACAAAATTTAAAACATAAACACGACAATGAACAAAAAACAAATGACGTTTTAATGTTTTGCTCATTAGTGCCACACCACCAACTTTTTCCCTGCCATATTAGGTGCTAGATCAAAACTCAAACTAATTATTATTTCTTTATCAATATTAGCACTTCGAATATTTTTGAAGATATTGTTGTGGGACATGTATCTGGAATTTCGTAAGTACCCAGAAATGTTTCATTTGCATTTCCATTTATTTCAAACGAGCAAAAATGGTCAGTTCATAAATGTTCATGAGCTTGCTATGTTATAATGAGAAAATTGAATTTAATAAATATAAAATTATGGTCTTCGTTACAAATGAAAGTTCACTAAATTAGACATTTTTATATAATATCAAATGAATTGAAATAAGTTCAATACAAATAGCTACGTTGTTTTGCCAAACTTTACATGAAAATTTCTTGAAATATTAAATTATCATTTTTATAAAAAGTTATTTGAACGTAGATAGTAGTAGTTTAATCAAGTGAAATTTCGAAATATTGTAATACTCGCGCATTCAGGACATTTTTGTTTGCAATTTTTGTTTAGTACAGCAAATATTGTCAAACTCCACAAAAATTCGAAACAAAACATATCAGTAAATAACTAAAATATATTGAGGTCAAACCGCCATTGTGCCGTAATACAATCCTCCTTGTTCACGTTTCTCGTTTCATTGCTACCTAATTGCTGTTAGCGAACGATCGTGTGCCTCCCCAATTTCCACCATATATCTAAAGTTGCCAATTCCTTCCAAGATTACAAGTAATAACTTTGATTCTCAATGCATTTATATTTAATAATTTAAAATTATCAAAATATTAATTTAAAGAATGTATCTCAAAAATATAAAAATTCTTAACATCCAAGTTTACCCCATCAAATTGACCATAAGATGTCTTAATAATTCTTTAGGTTTAGTATTGTTTACCTGCAAACAAATGTACACGTGTAAAATCCTCTAATACACAATCATGTCAACTTCTAAAAATTGGAGCTACCAAAAGTTGTCATGGTCGTGACAATGAAGTTTACCGAATCCAATTTTATATCAAAAATCGAAAAAGCAACTGGTCCCAATAGATTACACGGTTTAGTACCGTAAGCTGAGGGGCAATTTATACACAAAAACCGCTGAATTTTTTTACTAGATTAACATTTGAAGGTAACTGAAATGCAATTTTTCCTCTTGGTCATAAAGTAGCCGTCAAAGCTAGCCTTTCTTTGGGATAACTTTGTCACTTGATAAATGTTAGGTATATTTATGTAAATGTAGTAAATAATATACGCATACACATCAAATTTATTAATATCTAATGAAATTTGAAAGCAGTATGAAATAAAAATTCATTTTTATGAACAATTATTTATTCGCATTAGCTAAAATCTGCTGTAATTTTTATTAAATTATTCAGAAACGTCGTGCAAAACTTACTAATAACTGATTCAGTATTCTTAAAATTTCTTTCTAGGCTTTTGTTAAAAATATTCAAGAAGAATTGATGCTCTTTCCTAAAGAAATTCAGAACGATGTCATAATTTTATTTTCAGCACATTCTCTTCCCTTGTCTGTAAGTTTATTACATATTATTGTAAGATGTACAAATAGTTTAATTAACGAAATTTGGTGTTGTAAATTCATTTTAATTTTACGATATTCTAAAACTTTTAATATTGGCATTACTTATTAGATGAAATTTGAGAATGGTTTGACAAAAGCAAGTTTGCTGCAATAATACATATAGAAATGCGTTGTTTTTCACATAGTTAATGTCAAGCTAATATTTTACCATGGTGAGCACTCTTGACATTATTAGGCTATTAGGAATTACTTTAATTTGGTGGTGTTAAGATATGTCGCATCATGTAGCTAGTTTCTAAGGTTAGCGTCAATACACTATTGTCTAGTTCATTTTTTATCAGTGGCTGTGCAATTTTTAATTTAGGTTGTTGATCGAGGCGATACGTATCCTCATGAGGTGGCTGCCACAGTTCATGCAGTAATGACAGAAATGGGATTTAGTCACAGATATCGTATAGTTTGGCAATCTAAGGTAGTTATTTCCATGATATGTATTTATCGTTTTCCAAAATCAACCAAGTCTCAATTGTAAAAAATATTTGAAACGTTATTCTCTATGGTTGCATTATATAATTCAAACCTATTTTATATACACCCCACACGAAACCAGCATAGAATATTAAGAAGCTTTACTTGAAACTGTACATTTAGTAATAATTCATTATGCGGGAGATAAATATCCTATCAACATTTAGGTTGGAAAAATGCGTTGGTTGGGTCCTCAAACTGATGAAGTCATCAAGTCTTTGGCCAAATCTAACAGAAAGAATCTTCTTTTAGTGCCAATCGCTTTTGTTAATGATCACATTGAGACGCTGTTTGAACTAGACAAAGAATATTGCGAGCAACTTGCATCATCTGTGAGTAAATATTATTTTTCTTAAATGTAGCACATGCAGTTCCAAAATTTTAAGATTGTGTAATATATGAAAATTATCATATCAAAATTAGGCTTAACAGGAATTTGGTAGTTACTGGCATTTTATCGCCAATTGTTCTTCGAAATTTTAAATTTTCTATCTTAAAAATTGAACAATTAAAATTTTATATTATATTAAGATATTTTTACCTTAAAGAACAATATAATATCGTTCTATTTTGATTGCTGAACATGTCGGTATTCCTATTCAAAAATTTAAATTCAATTTAACTGCTCATCTATACTTAGTTAAGCAAAATTTATTGGAAGGTGGATAACTCATTCTGTAAAATAATAAAAATTTTTCTCTTGTATGATACTTAATTTGTCGTCTACAAAGTTAAATTTTCAGTCAAGATAGTATTAACAATTTGCTTTATAGTTGCATTGTCCATACATCTCAATTTCCATTAATGAACTCTTCAATCTAACTCAATATCGCATAACCGCTTTTAATTGACAAACCCGTTTTGCGAAACTAACGATTTTTCAGCTCTTTTCCAAGAAATTTTTCAGCATTTCGTTTACCGCGCACTGCACTAGATTATGTTCAGAAACATGCATAGAAGCTTACTTCATGGAAATATCATATTACAATTGGAAACGTTATTTCCACCAACTCCTGTCCAATCATCATTTTCACTTTTATAAAATATGAATGAATTTGTTTAGATTTTCATTTTAGTATGAAGATGCTAATCAATGAGTTTATTTTAATTATTCATTATAACGTTTTTCATTTTTAGGTAGGCGTGGAAAATATTCGAAGAGTGAAATCATTGAATGACAGTCCGTTATTTATTGAGGTATTTATAATGATTAAATGTCATTGAATGTTTATTATTGATTTTAACTGTATTATCATTTATTTGTTTAATTCGTTTATGATCTTGATGTTCCCAATTTAAATAACCTCCTATCTTTTTGACATTCTGTCTGTACCTATTTTCGGCTTTCAATTAATGGGTATATCTTCATTAACACAATCTCAGGATAGTGCTAGCCAGATGCGTATGCAGGTGTTTCTGATGGAGGGGAAATCGCAGTGGTAATTAACTTGAAAGATGCATGTTACCATCTTAGATTTAATTTTTTCCTCAATATTTAATTCTTGTATTTGTCACGAGCGTTACCTAAAGATGACTGCATTAAATTTTCCGTCTTATCTAGATTGCCCTCTGTTTACAATATTAAAAAATATTCTTTTTATTGTTTCACTTTATTTCTCTTAGCATAATTTGGCTTACATCCAAAGAAATAATTTTAGGACTCATTTGGAAATTTCTAATTACTGCAGATCCAAATGCATTTCAAAAAGCAGTCATCTATTTAAATGTCTGAATAACTTTAGAGGAAATTGCATTACTTGGAGAGGTTTTCTAGTTATGATCATTATATAGGTCATCACAGCGAAGGACTTGATTTACAATATTATTGAAGTTACAAAACGCAGTTTTTTCTAAGATATCATAAATATATCGGTGATTTGTATCCAACATTTCAGCAAGCTCATGTCAAGTCTTTTGTGTATAGTGACTTCATCAGCAACCAATGGGATAAGATCTATTCTTTTCTGGGAACTCGGTCCCACGCTTGCAAACATTTTGTCAAATTGATTTCGGCCATGAATCCGTGTATCCCCATGCTGTTGTTACTCTATTCTGTATTTCGTATTTTTTACTAATTTAGCAGGTGAAATTATACGGTTTGTTAAATTTATTTAATTTTAATTATCTATTTAGTGCTTAGCTGAGTTGGTAGATGAGCATTTGAAAACCGGCGACATTTCATCGAAGCAATATACAATGAGATGTCCCATGTGCAGAAATCCAACGTGTGGAAAAGCCAGAAGATTTTTCTTGAATTGATTCATAGTTTTGTTAAATTATTTATTTCATAAAATTTTTTATTTGTAATTTATTTAATTTGAGTGTTAGCAATAATTTAAAAATTCCATGGAGAACAATGCATTCGCTCATGGGCTCTTAAAATTACTGCAGACATCATTGCAAATCTCTTAAATTTTATCTTAAAAGAATGCATAAAATTTAATTACTTCCCGAATAGTTTAAAACTTGCTCACATTACTCCTATTTTTAGGAAAAACGATCCATCAATTGCCACTAATTATCCGCCAATCTCAATTATTTCTTCAATAAGCAAAATATTGGAATTATTACACATTAAATAACTGAATTATTATCAAAACCTAATTTGGATTTCGCAAAATTTCTCAAGTAATGCACTATTAAATTTTTTTTTAACAATATAAACTTATATTTAACAAAATATTTATGTAATTTACAAAATCAATATTACAATAATTAACAAATCTACAAAAAGGTGAGCGATAGCTTTTTATTCATTCGCTTTTAATTTTTTTCATATTAGCATCTCACTTAAACAGTGATTAGGATTATTTATAATTTTTAAGAATTCGCGTCTTACTCTAATTTTAATAACATCACTGATTGTTGGTACACTATTTCATTTTTCAAACTTTGCTCCGTAAATACAGTTGGTGCATATGTTAATTTGCTAACGATTTATGTTATATAATCCTCGTTTCGGTGCATACGGCAGCAATGGAGTTTTCCATTGGAATGCTTTCTTTGAGCGCTCTCGAACCACGCAGACACAATATTGTGCTTCTCAGAAGTGCAAAGCTGATTTCAGTTCTGAGATGCCTGATTACATCTGAGTAGGACTCCTTCCTCTTCTCAGCTACTTTCAGAGCAATTTGCTTAATGGTCTTATGAGTTGAGCGGCTGCATCCTCCAGTCGTCGCAAATATCAAGGCAGTGAAGGAGCTATGCTCAACATTGATGATTCGTTCTTCATATTTTGACTTTTTGAGCCCCTCGTGATATCCATATGCATCTTTTATCTTTTTTGGGCAACTCTTTGAGAGGGGGTTGAAAACCTTCACATCAAAAAATGTTCTTTCAAAAGATGTTCCCCAAAGGCCATTTGCTTTGATATCTAGCCGAGCCTCTTCGTCTGTTGAGGTTGTAAGTTTTGAGAATTGTAAATTATCAACAGGTTGAAGTTTAGGTTCGACTTGAACATCATAGCATACATCTTTCAAGAAATGTGCAAAAGTGTCACGAATTTTATTATGTCGAATAATGGTGTATCCGCCTTTTGCACAGTGAAGAGCATGGGTAACTGTGAATTCCCGTCCACAAGGACAAAATTGTGGCATTTTTAGCGGATCCCATCCATATCTAAACGATATGCCATCTAGAAAATCTCGCTTACTAAGATGATTATTGTATCGTTTGAGTGGAAGGGCATTTAACCACATGGATGATCCTTTTTCTTTGGCAAGCCGGACTGAGTATTGCTGCTCACTTTCTAAGGCATCTATTAAATGCTACTGAAACTTGGAGAGCATCACTTGATTGTAATAAATTTTTAGCTATAAATTGCTTAGACATCTCAAAACCCTTTGATTCTATTAATCAACATAATAATTGAAAAACAATCTTACTTAGAATTTTCTCGTAGTAGTAAGCAATATATAACTAGTTACCTTAATCAAAGATTACAGAGTTAAATTAAACAGAATTTTTTCGGAATTGTTACCGGTTTACAATGGAGCGCCTCAGAGTACGATTCCAGGTTCTCTTCTTTTTAGTATTTATGCAAATGGCATGCATTCTATAATTACAATTTAATTCAATATGCCAATGCCACCTGCGTGTTCAGCGGTAATTCGTCAATCCAAATAGCAGTGGAATGGTAACAAATTGTCAAAATATTAGGTTGGGGAAAAAGTAATTTCGCATTTTTCGCTTACGTATGAAACTGTAACAACATGTTTGTACTTGTAATTGCAACGACTCGTATGATATGGCGTGATGCCATGCAAAACACGTCCTGTTGACTGTTTTACGCTGTGCCTTTTGATTTTTGAATTATTGTGCGTTAAAATGGACGTTTCAAAAGAGGCAATTCGGCATGTTTTGTATTTTCTTCTTGAAAATGAAAAACGCGACTCAAGCGAACAAAGAAATTTGTGATGTATACGGGGCTGATACGCTTTCGATTCGTGTTGCACAATAGTGGTTTGCGCGGTTTCGTTCCGGTGTACAAGAGGTAGATGATTCACCACGGTCTGGCAAACCGGTCCGTCGAAAATGTTGACAAAATCATGGAAATGTTCCAGACAAACCGCCATGTAAGCCGTAGCATCGCACAAGAACTGAACATCGACCATAAAACAGTTTTAAACCATTTGAACAAGGCTGGGTTTAAAACGAAACTGGACACTTGGATACCACACCAGTTGACTGAAAGGAACCTCATCGACCGAATTTCCGTCTGTGAGTCACTGCTAAATCGCAACAAAATTGACCCATTTTTGAAGCGCATTGTGACTAGTGATGAAAAATAAATCATATATAGGAATGTCAAGCCAATGAGGTCTTGGTCGACAGCAAAGGAGCCGGCCCAGACCGTGTCTAAGCCAGGGTTGACATCTCAGGAGGTGTTGCTTTGTGTTTGGTGGGATTGGTGCGGAATAATTTACTACGAACTGCTCAACTATTGACAAACGCTCAGTTCCGTCCTCTACTGTGAATAACTAGACCGTTTGAAGCTGGCAATCGAGCAGAAGCGTCTAGCATTGGTCAATAGAGGAAAAATTTTGTTCCAATGCTAGGCCGAACACCTCAGTGATGACGCGGCAGAAGTTGCGGGAGCTCGGATGGGAAATTCTTGGGCATCCACCTTACAGTCCGGACCTTGCGCCAAGTGATTACCACCTGTTCCTTTCGATAACGAACGCGCTTGGTGGTAAAAATTTACCGTCAAGAGAGGCTTGTGAAAATTGGCTGTCCGAGTTTTTTGAAAATAAGGACAAAAATTCTACGAAAGGGGAACTATGAAATTTGAATCTCGTTGGCAGCAAGTTATCGAACAGAACGGTGCTTGACTTAAATCGGACTATTTTTATGAATAAAAATACGAAATTTCTTTTTTCCCAACCTAATATTTTTGTTTGCTAAAGTTGAATATTAATAAAGCTAAGACAGAATTTTGTATTTTAAAGCCCAATAAAAGTAATTACGACGTTTCTGCAGTGAAATTCAATGTAAATTATATTAATGTTCCTCTTGTAGACACTTTCAAGTATCTAGGAGTAACTATTGACACAAATTTGACGTGCAATTTAAAAGTTAGAAAATTAGCTATAGGTATAAAAAGTATGACATGAGTAATTAGGCAGTTACCACCATGTGCGATTATTCCATTCTTCAATGATTTCATTATAAGTCACCTTAATTACGCAAACATTTTATTTATTGATCTAAACGAAGTGCTTTGTAAGAAAACTTGATATTTAATTAAAATGGGCATTAAATATCTCAACGAAAAAGTCATCGAAAACTAGGCATTACATTTCTAGGTCAATTCTTTTTCCAAAACAACTCGTCATATTGAGTACCCTCCTGACATTCTTCAAGCTAATCAAAACCTACCACCTTATAGTACGATTAAAATACCGGGGTTTTATTCATAAACATAATTCAAGATCAAAACTTTTTATGTGTTCAGTATAACATATACCTTTTAAAGAAATCCTTCATTAATGACGCCATTTGAACCTGGAATTCGCTACGTAATGAAATTTAAAGCATCGAAAAACTAAGATCTATTAAAAAGCATTTGAAAATCTTCCTTAAGCAAAAATATGCATCAGGTAAATCATGGTTAGGATACAAAATTTATAATAATGACTATACTGTGACTCGTTATTAAAATAGTACTATAGAAATTTATCCATTGCATGGAAGATTTGTTTTGTAATTTATGTGGATTTTATATATATGTTTTGTGAATTTATTGGCGCAATTCAGATAAATTATCAGTTAATTAATTGTTAACATTTTTAATGGGAGGTTCTGCAATTCGATATTCAAATTGGACAAAATCAGAAAAAGAGTTACATCAACTTCAGTTGCAACATTATCAAGTGGGTACTCAATTTTTGAATGGATCTAAAAATAT
Organism: Hofstenia miamia; assembly: GCA_900660155.1. Lineage (NCBI taxonomy): Eukaryota > Metazoa > Xenacoelomorpha > Acoela > Hofsteniidae > Hofstenia > Hofstenia miamia. Next base: position 4,388,369 of record CABFPE010000002.1, read on the forward strand.
AATTTGTTGTTTGCACATATTCTGATCTATAGGAAGGAAGGAAAATATCTGTTGAGTTGCTTTTTACAATTAGAACACTACTTATAACTCTTAATAGCGCGCCTAAGCAAGTTGACAATTATTGAAATGGGCCGCTATTTCTCCGCCAATTTCCGATCTTTCATGCTACTTTAATTAGTCACCCGCAACGATCTCCAGAAACTTCGTCAACCGCACCTAATTGCACAGAAATCACAACTTCATCACACCTCACTACGCTGGAAATACGTCAGCTAAGAAATTTTTTATGTAATAATTATGTATACTGGAATATCTGAAATACTTAAGCATGCGTAACCCTTGGGCAATTCATTGTCTAAAATTCAAAAAATTTCACTCTGTTATTATTTAAAATTCTGTTCACACACGTCCTCTTCATATATCTAATAAAAACAGATGACGCTGGAAGTATCTGTTTGCTTCCAAATCACTTTTCTAACCACAATTTACAGCCTCATTCCTCAAGTGGTCTTAGTTCAAGAAAATTCATGATGTCAAAAATAACACGGTGTGATGTAAAATTTAGTTGATTAAAATTTTTTAACTGATTTTAGGCAATTTTGAAACGAGAATTATGAATTTGAATGTCATTTTACATGCAAAACCATATTTTTGAGTAATTTTTATTATAAATTTTAGAAAGCCTGAATATCATTATTTTGCTCAGTTAATGTCTAGGACTACGTACGCATTGGACCATTGAAATTTTACCTTTTCTGCTCTTCTTTTCCAACAATAATTCATTAAACTCAGTTTCACTCTGTTGACGAGTCACATTGGGTATCAGGATGGGTAAAACTTTTCTTGACATACCTTCATGCACCTTGTATATTAAATAGCGACCATGCTCTGTGCACATCACAAAATTATTCATGTTACATTCTAAAAATCAACCCATTAAAAATATAGGGTTGAAGCAATCGAAATATTCTGAAGCATATTAAATGTTTTTCGGTATTGATCCTTGACCAAAGTAATATATTCCACCCGCTATACTATTTTAGAGTCCTGACTAGTTGAAGATCACCAACCTTTATCATTTTCTATTCTTCATGTTTAGCATGAATTGAGAAACCACGATAGCGACTGTTAATTTTTGTCTTTGAGGAAGGGGTTTCCTTGTATATTCTGCTATCAACACATTTTGTGAACCTGTACCTTACAGCATTTATCTTCAATAGTTAAATGGCCTGATATTAAAGTACGCCTCTCTAAACTACAAAAAAAATTTCAAGGCACAAGTGAGCCAATCTGATAGTGGATTTTCTAACACAAATTCTCAAGATCTTTATAATACACATTTTAATTTGTTTCCAAGCTTACGCCCCACCCAGTATCTAAAATATTAAAATCACAAAATCGTTTGAGAACATGCAAAAATTCAACAAAATTTTATTATAAGATTGAGAATAGCATTATGAACACCACAATAAAATTCAAAGTCAAAGTAGTGTTGGCCGCATAAGGCTTAGGCAGAATATACTTTCTCCGAATGGCTTACTTAGCAACAATTTGAAAGCTTGTAAATTTATTGTAAATATCAATTTTTGTGAATATTGCCTTTGGTATTATAGATTGTGTTTTTTCACATTATTGTTGCAGTTATATATCTGTATTTTGTTGTCTAGTTTCTTTGTTTTTGTGAGTTAAATATGGCTGAAGGCCTCCATTATTTTCAGTGTCAATATATTGTGATGCACCAATCATTACAAATACTCAAAATATGAGATTATTTTCTAACAACTGAAATGCTAAATGTCATTCCGATGGATTTTAATCGCTCTAGATATGTGACTCCAAGTGTTGCCGGGGTGACAAATCCAAATGGTCCTTGTACATTATCGAGTGCCAGCAATATACCCGCTTCGCAGATCATTCGAGCAGTGAGATAATAGCCAGGATCTCTTCGTCCATGTACATCACAAAATACTGTACAACTTTTGTCCTTGGGAATTCCATAGCACTTAAAATGAAAGAAACCATGATTAATCATATGCTGAGAAGGACCTGCGCCAGGAGCTGGAAGGCATAATTTTGCGATTGGCTGAAGAAAAGATTTTTTAATAAATGACATTATAATATAATTCAACCAAGAAAGTAGAAATGCAGTAAAAAAGTTTCGATTAAATTGAGATTCACTGTAGGTGAAGTTTGAATCATAGTTTAAGAGATAGTTGCTTCGTCGCACAACACGAACATTCAAAGAGTTCATTGCAAAGGGCGATGTCCATCTCTTGAACTCCTCATCCCATTCTGCATTTGTTTGATCTTGGGAGTCAAGATTGTTTCTTGAAGAACTTGGGACGAAATATTGCGGCTCTTTGTGGGAAACAAGTGTTTCTTCTGACCAATTATTATAAGAGTTCATCCCAGAAGCGATTGTGCCTCCACTAATACCACCCTAAAAATCAACGAATGCGCCTTTTGCAGTGACACAATTTTGATGCATGTTTTCCTCAATATATTTAGAAACGCAGAATACCGCCATATCGCTTGGAACAGAATCAAAGCCACAGGTCGTTACAATTCGACAGTGGTTACTGATTGCCTTTTCATGGTAGAGATTTATCATACTTTTGATCCATGGCGTTTCACCAGCTAAGTCTACATAGTGAGTTCTATATTCAACGCAATATTTAACCAATTTAGATCCATAAATTGCATAAGGTCCTGCAAACGTTGCAACTGCTTTAGTCTGTTGGACCATTAACGATAAACCTTCGTCATCATTCGCGTCCACAACAAAGTAGTTAACATCAACTAGAGTGGAAGACAGAATACTTTGCTTAATTTTTTCAAGTTTACTTTCAGTTCTACCTGCAAATGCCCATTTAATGTTACTACTGCTATCATAAGTTGTAGCCATATATTCGACAGCCAGTTTTCCAGTATAACCAGTAGCTCCATAAATTATAAGATCATACTTTCGCGACATTGCAAGTATAGCCAATAGAAATGCTGAGTCAATACTGAATAAAATTAAGCAAACATTTTGGTACGTAGTACGCACGCTGATATAATAATACACTGATTTGCACTCTAGATTTTGATTTTTTTTGTGATGTGTGCAACTAAGCTACTATATTTTATTTGAAAAATTAAACAATATAATACATTTAAATCCGTACATCATTAATTAATTGATAGTTTTATTGGAATTAGACAACAAATGGTTAAATATAATAACAGACTTGTGGCCCATTTCTATTCAATATATGTATTGATTCTTTAAATTGTGACTCCTTAAATATTACAAATGGTTCTATTATTAAGTATGCTGATGATACACTGATTTGTCTTCCAACTCTTGAAAATTTAGACTTAACACATTAAGAAATGAATACGCCCGATTACCTAATCAAAAATCAAAGTGGAAGCTAATTCATGAGATCAGTAATAGCAAGAAATCTAAATTAAACTGTATTGATGCTATCAAAAATAAAAATGGAAAAATCCTTACAGAAACTATGAAATTTCTAACGAATTAAACGAGAGACCATGTTCTGTGCATATCACAAAATTATTCCTGCCTTCTCTCGAAGTAACAGACTTGTGTGAATTAATTCTGTTACATTTATTCATATTACATTCTGAAAATCAACCCATTAAAATATAGGGTTGAAGCAAACGAAATATTCTGAAGCATATTAAATGTTTTTGGGTATTGAATCTTGAACCAACTAATATATTCCAGCTGTAATACTATTTTAGAGTCCTGGCTAGTTGAAGAACACCAACCTTTGTCATTTTATATTCTTCATGTTTAGCCATATCGCTTGGGGGACTGCTATGTGAACGGGTTTCAGAGCGTGAAGAAATCCCTCTAGGGGATCCTTACTTCATGCAAGTATCATATTACAATTTGAAACGTTATTTCCACCAACTCCCGTCCAATCATCATTTTCACTTTTATAAAATATGAATCTATTTGTTTAGATTTTCATTTTAGTATGAAGATGCTAATCAATGAGTTTATTTTAATTATTCATTATAATGATTTTCATTTTTAGGTAGGCGTGGAAAATATTCGAAGAGTGAAATCATTGAATGACAGTCCGTTATTTATTGAGGTATTTATAATGATTAGATGTCATTGAATGTTTATTATTGATTTTAACTGTAGTATCATTTATTTGTTTAATTCGTTTATGATCTTGATGTCCCCAATTTAAATAATCTCCTATCTGTTTGACATTCTGTCTGTACCTGTTTTCGGCTTTCAAAAAAAATTAGGTTCTCTGTAGGGAAGAACCATCGTAGGTTCGTCCTCACATAGATCCATACCTAACTTCAAGGGACGGTCTTCAGGAGCAAATGCACAATGTCTTACATAATAAGCTCCAGACCACGTTTTACTGTTTTAGACTCAAATTGGTGCATTTTTAGTGTAAAATAAAAAAGTTTTTTAAGGCTCTATTTTTAACAACAAAAATTATTCAGTGTTGTAATACATTATTGTTCTTAAACGGCGCTAGACAATATTGATTACAATATAATTATTAAAGGCTACTCTAAGTACCAGAAAATATGAGCCTACTGGTATTCAAAACCACTGAGTTGGACTCAAATTGATCAATTTATTAAGAAACACGCTAAAGAAACACGTGATATTCCAATCAAAAGTAAAACAAGCCGGGCTGAGCAGCTTAAAAATTTTGACTTGTTGACAAGTCTGATTAAGAATAATATGATTTCGGATAGTTTATTAAAATGAAATAAAATATATATACACACAATGATGACAAGTAGCACCATCTTCGGGATTTGTACCCGAACCCGACCCGAAATCCGAAATCAAGTCGAGTATAATCGGATATCCGATGTCACTATTTACTATTTATATCTATATAACAGATCCAAAACTAATCTTAGATTCTAGGCTTTTCACATTGACAATTACTTATGCATAAACTATTCATGTTTCAAAAACTGCAGTCTTACTGATGTGTATGTGAGTTTTTGATTTAAATTTCCATTCAATAAATTTTTTCCGCTTTGAGCATCAAAAACTTCATTCTAGCGATACATTCCTTTAAAATGATAATCAAGCTCTATGCAACTGTTATTAGCTTAGAATGTTAATCAATATTTCTATATTAACAAAACAAAATGTTGTTTTTTTCTAATTGCTATGGAATAAAACATTTGCAAAGGAACTTTATTTCAATAATTCAATCGAAATAAATTTTTCTGACGCGTCAATTATTGGCATTTTTAATACATTATGAATGTGGTAGAGGCAGGTGATGGACGATGAAAGTCTTATCAAATCAATAACAATTATTGTTTAATAAAATAGAATAGGATTTGGATGTAATTTTTTAAGCAATTGTTAATTTTAAGCTTCGTTAGAATTGAAGGCATAAGTAACTACAAATTATCATTCTGAAGTTTATGGGATTACATTGATATCTTTGAAGTAACTTAACCTGCAATGTGGGCACAGCTTCTTCTCACTTTCATCAATGCTGCTTTCTGTTTTTTAAATAAGAAAAGTTATACTTCCTCGAAACTCGACAATGTTCGCAAACTGAGCAGCTGTGTTCATAAAGAACCACTTGGAATGTACAGTGGCTTTCCCCTGGTCAAATGCAGCAAATCACATTATTTGATAGAACATGCAGGTCACGATATGTATTATATTTCTGAAATGGGATTTGCAATACTCCAAGTAACAACAACCGAGGTATATTTGAATGCCACTCTTGCAATACCTAACGCCTGTTTAGTAAGTATAAGAGCTACACCCGCATCAGCATCATCAAAGGATAAACGTTTCTCCCATAGGTGCAATATTACAAATTCCAAAGCAGAAGCTAAACTTGTAAAGCATTCTTGTCTCTTTCCCTCGGAAAAACGGTGGAAGTAATTATATATTTTCAGTATAATGATCAATTCTATACATATTCTACATGTTGGCAAAATAGTTATTCAACAATTGGCACAGGACGGCAAATAACTATTAGCAACAATACTTTAAAATTTCAATTCTTGAAAATGACCAGTCATGACCAAGAAATATCAATTTCACAAAATAATTACACTAGAAGTTTTAAACTTCTAACAAATGATACTCTCTATGCCAGCTTTCCATTAACTAATTTTACAGATGATCCATTTTTCAAATTCGTTCTCCATCGAAAACTAGTTTGCACGTATAAACAAGGTGTGGGTAAAGTTATAGAATTCAAGCCTACAGAAATTTTATACAATCCATTCCATGATAAAATCAAAATCTTCATAAAATCTATTGTAGATACATGCAAGAAACTAATTAGAATGGGAAAGTATACACATGATGACAATGTGGAATTACTATGCTACAATAGTGCAAAAACTGAGTTATTACTGATAGATCAAACAACTGGCTTTAGGTTGTGTGCTACAGAGTTCCAAAGCACACCAATTTGTACTGATGCAAATGATAACACATTTACATATGTTGCATGCATAGAATCAACTCGTATGCAATTACTAACGTTTAACCGAAAAATGCATGTTTTGCATGCTCAAAAGCTAATTTTATTCTCATCTCTTGTTCAACACCCGAACCTGATATTCGTTCCCACTTACAACAAGACCTTCAATAACGTGTCCACATTATTAGTGACAGGGATAACATTTAATCAGAGCTGTGATAGTAATATTATATTGAGCAATACAGTAAAATCCTGTAACGAAACCGAGCCAATGCATAATGGGTTCTTATTAAGAATATTTGTGAACAGTAACTTGAGTTTAGATAGAATTTACATAGATTTTGTGAATTTCCTTGATGCATGTCAAGTGCTGAATTATTGGCCCAACGATAATATAATGTACTGTAATAGCAATCGTGCATCAAAATCTTTTGAGTTCCCAAAAGCTGATTTTACAGAAGTTGAAGTGGCAAAATCAAAATTTCTTTTAAATATTGGCAGAACTGTGCAGTTAAGTGTCGCAAAAATACTGCTCGGCTATCTTGATAATGACCAAAGCATTGATATGTTACTAACCATGGATATCCAACTCAATGGAAACATTCTCCATTACTTTCCGAAGATATTATTTTCCCTTGAAATTCTGCAAGATATTCCGAATTTCAGCAGCCCAGGAACTCAATATCCATGCACTTCCTCCGATAATTTTATTGAATTAATTGACGTTGACTCTAACGGATTAGATGATGTCGTCATTGCGAATAACACTCATTTTTGCGTGTTACTAAAAGCGGTATTATGACTAATCTCTCTAATAAGACCATAGTTTGCAATTTTTTAGATATGCTTCTTGACAGCTTATATTATTGTTGACTTAAGGAAGGCATTTCTCAAAGCTAGCAATAAATTTTTCCATGTGCTTTTAGTTTCGAATAGTTGTCAATTTTGAAATATAAATTTCAATTGGAACTTTTTTTCAATAGAAAAATTCTCATTTCAAAATTTCTTAAAATATATAGTTTTAAGTAATTATCTGCTTTTAGTAGAAATTTACTATTATGACCTCGTTAAATGAACCCGTGATTAGACTTCCTTAGATGCTTTTAATAATAAAATATGTACTTTGACATATTCCAAAGTAATTCTTTAAATACTTAAAGCAAGATGAAAATGCAAACTTTCAGTCCATACATTAATTAAATCTTAGCGTAAAATTTTAAATTGCTTGCTTATCCAAGGTAAAAGGCCTTATCTGCTTAAAATACTATACAAATTGTTTCAATAAAAGAGATTAACAATATTTTAAATATTATTTTAATTTTTTATTTATTAAAAAAACTTAGAGGACATTTTGGAAGAACTCCAGCTCCTTGCTTCAAAGATTGAGAAGCATCAAGGCCACAACACACAATATCTGCAAGTAATGTGTTGATTAAGAACAGACTTGTCAATAAGCCGAGCTCTAACTAGCCGGGACGAGATGAGCATGAGACTTCATTGGATATACAACAAGCCCAAAAGAGCCTTTATTTAGACAAATAAATTTATATTTCTGCTTGTTAATTTGATTATGCAGATATTTCATATTTTTTTATTCAACATACCTTCCTTAAAATCTTATTTTAAAATGCTTATTAAATAATAAGAAAAGCTATGTAAAAAAATGATTGAGCTAAAATGAGCCTAATTGAATGCTCAAAAGTAAAACGAGCCGGGCTGAGCAGCTTAAAAATTCGGACTTGTTGACAAGTCTGATTAAAAATAATATGATTTCTGATAGTTTATTAAAATGAAATAAAATATATATATATATACACAATGATGACAAGTAACACCATCGTAATAGAAACGCTACCTAACAGATGGAATCGGATCCAATATCTTAGGATCCGATCCGGATCCGAATTTCTAAAAGAATTTTAGTTTTCGATCTGAATAAATAAAAACGAATATACATGGACTTATAATATATTTGTTTTTTTCAAATGCGAATAGAAAATTTTAAGTGCTTCAAAATTGATTTGAGATCAAAAATGGACATATACGATATACGGGGATGTCAGGGTCGGGCTTGGACCGAAGTATTGGAAAAATGGGACGACTTACGCAATATCCATTTATGTTTGAAATAGATTCCTTCTTTTGTCTGTAATTGTCCACCGTTTCTGATTGGCGTAACTTTGATTATGAGTGGAAGGTGATAATTGCTCTGCCAAAACTCTGACAAATTTATTTCTTTGCTTATTTGTAAGTTTTGTAGTAATGTCGTTCCCAAAATTACCATCAACTATAATCATAATATATTATAGAGTTTAAATAGTTGAGTTTCTTATGATTTTAAAGCCCTATTAATTATATACTGTCCAAATCCAAAAACCACCATTTTGCAATTTTACTACGAATTGAGAATTGAAGTTGTTTCAAACAACAAGACAACTTACTTCAAAATTGCAGCTGAGGCAATGAAAACAAGAAAGGCAAATTAAAGAATAAGCCAAAAATATATATTGCAAGACATTAAAAATATTGTAGCAGACTGTATTAATATCCGTGTTAGAAAAATTCATTTTTTCAAACTAAATGTGAGATTTGAATATAAATTTTGAATTGTATTATTCATTGAAATTGAATACTAGATTGGATTTCAAATTTGAAATTATATAAAAGCAACATTAAATAAATTTATACCCTATTATTGTTCTGCCAAAGATATGGCTCTATTAAAATTTTTGTATTAGTGATTATAGTTAAAACGAACATTCTGAAAACTCAATTGATCTTCGCATAGCAACTTGTTTACAGTGTATCTTACTTAAGAATTTTTTAATGAAGAGCATCCTAGAATATATTAGTATTATTACATTTTGGCTGTGTTTGCCGCAACTAATGTACTGCACTTGCTTCTCTGTGTTTCTTCTACTTTTTCATTTGCAAGTTTATACAAACAAATGTTTTTTGGTTGCTTTACAATTTTATCCTTATGTGACGGCTAACATGAATCGCATTTTTAGATTTGAAATATTCGTCAACAATTTTTTAAGTTGTTGGAAAAAATAACACGGAACCTGTTGTATGAACAATGAAATTCAATTACAAAAGTTTCAATTAGACTGAGATTATTAATACAGTTAAAGTGGCATTTAATGTAAAAGTGTGCGTAATGCATAAAATGTACAATATACACAATTATTAAAAATTTTTGGATCCGAAACAGATCCAAAATGTCCTTAAAATTTAGATCCGGTTCGATCCGTATCCGATCCCATTCGATCCAATCCGATCCGAACCAATTCTATCTCTGCTACCTAACTTCTTGGGCAGGTCTTCATGGGGAAAATGTACAATGTCTTACAACCTTCTTCTGAAAATACTTTAATGGGATAGGTAAGGCCCAAGATACTCCGGGACCTTCCGACTTCTTCCAGATTTTCTTGGCTGGTTTTCGTCTTGTTTTTCTTCAGTCTAGTTCAATCCGCTTGCTCTCTGTAGTCCACTGCAGTACTTGTTTCAACACCCAATGGCATGTCAAGAATATTCTCATATTTGTAAGTGCTATATGGCTCTCCCTCATTTTGATTCCTTTTTATCAGATTCCGATTCTTTCTGATTTTACTGACAATATGGTAACGTGGTGTAGCAGCTTTGCGCAATATACTACCATTTTGAGTACAAAGTGTTCTTACAATCACTGTCTCTCCTCCCTCTAAAGTTGGCAAGTTCCTTATCCTTCTATCGAAATATATTTTCTGCTTAAGCGGATACAGTTATTTTTTTGTTCTACATCATGATGGGTCTAAGAAATGTATCGATCATTGGAATTTTTTGCGAATTCTGTAGCAATGTAAAAGCTTAAAATAGGTTGTTGCTGTTATGATCAAAGAGCTCGATTTATGTAATAGTATTCCATATTGTGAATCCTCACAACGACTATGTATTTTCTTAACTATATGGACAACCTTCCCTGCCAATCCATCGGAACGAAGATAGTATGGGCTGCTTGTAGTAAGTTTGAATTGATATTCTTCAGCAAACTGCTTCATTTGGTGGGACGTGGATGGGTTGTTATCCATTGCGATTCCCAGAATTGAGAATATTTGTTTTAGTATGGCCCTAACGTTGGTTGCGGATTTGTTTTTTTAAATTTTCACATATAATGAAGTGTGAGTGGTAATCAATGATGACTAAATACAACTTTCCTTGATGTTCTGCGATGTTAAATGCAATTTCACATCATGGTAGATTGTATCGGCTATGTGCTATCATTGGGCGTTTGCAATGTATATTTCCTTCGATAGTTCATAGATTGCAAGATTTTATATGCTGGTGGATTTCCATTCTGATTCCAAGCCAAAACAATCCATCTTGGTCAAGGGAGACATTTTTTCAATTCACTAATGTATTTGAGGAATTATTGGTTTCCTCAGTGATTTTGATTCCGTTTCCTCACAAAAGCAATCCATTTGCAGACGACATCTCATCTCTCAATGTCCAAAATGTACCTAGCTCTTTGTTATCACATGGTTGTTTTCTGTTGTATTATTGTGCTTTCTCAAGAAAATTCTTGCAATGCAGATGTCGTGGTGAATTATAGTAACGTCTGGGATATTTTCAACAAGCACTATCTATCATCTGCTGAGAATCTCGTTTCATCATTCCCATTCTTGAGTTATATTGATAGAATCCACATCAAGTGGCCACAGGGAGAACTCTTTAGCATTAGGCCTTGCACTATTAAAAGGAAGTTGAGTCAAGCTAACAGGATTATTTCAAGCGATTCTGAATACCAGTGTTTCTTCGCCTCCTAGTATTCTTCGTTAATGCTGATAATTTGACCCAGACTTAATTACAATAGAAACTTTGTTAAACCAAATTCGTTTAAAACTTGTTCAAATAATCGAAAAGCAAAGTAATAGATATACATTCACATGAAAATTAGGTAAAATTGATTTGGAGGCGCTCTATTGAAAAAAATATGTTAATGCCTGCATGTTTAAAATCATAACCATTTTTCTAGTTGTGACTGACATCAATGTATAATAAAGAAGTGAATCGGGAAGACTTGTTTTGATTGAAATTAGCCATCGTCTTCTTTCCTTACCGTAAAATTGCATCCATTCTTTGTCGTAAAATGACCTACATTTCATTCTTTAAAATATGGTGTCAAAATGGGCTGGATTGGGAATTATTTCAGTCTAATAGGCCCATTTTCATCTCTAATATACACGATAATGACATGTAGAACAATCCTAGGTTCGTCCTCACATAGGTCTCTACCTAACTTCAAGGGCCGTTCTTCAGGAGCAAACGCACAATGTCTTACATAATGACCTCCAGACCACGTTTTACTGTTTTAGACTCAAATTGGTGCATTTTTAGTGTAAAAAATAAAAAAGTCTTTTACGGTTCTATTTTTTACCAAAAAAATTATTCAGCGTTGTAATACGGCGCTACGACAATAATGATTACAATACTATTATTAAAAGCTACTATAATTACCAGAAAATATGAGCCTACTGGTATTCAAAACCACTGAGTTGGACTCAAATTGATCAATTAATTAAGAAACACGCTAAAATTTTCTATATTCTTGAAACATATTTCTTCAATACGCTTTAGTTTCAGCATGCTGTAGGCAGTAAAACGTGAGCTTTGAAGTTATAAAGTGCTGAATGCCTATCTATTAAATGGGCGCTGATTCCAACCATTTGAATTGGAAAATAGAGGGCTCAAATATAGTAAAGCATTCTAGGAACATAATACTACATGTATTATAGAGGCGTGGATAAAAATGTACTATATATAATGGGCCCAGTTGATAAATTTGATGTCACTACTCAAAGCAAATATGTGTTTTGTAATGACAAACTGCACCAATCTCAAGTGAACATATATGAAATGTGGGGTAATCTGTAGCATTGACGTCAAACCCCATAAAAATCAGGGTCTGGAAGTACGAAAAATTGTTTTATGTGAACACACGAAAATGTTTTAAAATCATCAACCTTATAAAGATTGGTAATTTCATAAAATTGTTTACTATTTCTTGAAAAAAAAATTAAAAACTTATAACGCTCGAACAAATAAATATACCCAAAATCAGAAGTCAACATTTCATTTAAACTTTAAAACCGAACTCAATCACCGCCCCATTAAGGTGTACCTTTGTGCGAATTATCCAACTCTGGTTCCGGCACCACAACAATCATGACTTTGCTGATGGCACGCCTAAATTGACTTGAATGTTTTATCTACATAAAATGAACCAGTTGAGTTTAGTTGTTGCTTCAATGTACTTTTAGTATACATATTTGAAACTTTCTAAAAAAATCGTAATTTTCATAGAAAAATATATTAATCCTTTAGAGTACTTCAGGAACAGCAATGCACAAAGAGGTGCATCCATAAAGCGAATAATCATGTTAAGTGGAAATTATTCTTTAAGCCTTATCACTCTTAACCTTAAACTGTTCCCATTAAAAGCGAAATCTCCAACTCCGGTGGCTTTGCTGCCAATAGCGTCGACTTTGCGCACTGCACACCTCAATTAGTTTGGGAGATCTATCTACATATAAAAAAATAGTTCAGTGTTGCTCTAAAGTCAAAGCTTTAGAAATACATTGGAAGAGTATATAATTTTTTAAAAAATCGGATTTTTAAAGACGAATAGTAAAAAATTTTCAAATACTTCAGTCACAGCAATACGCCTTTGTACAAAATATCAACATTCCGTTCGAGCACATTCATCAAATCATTAAAAATGTGAAAAACAGTTTTTCTTCTTAAAGGGGCATCAGGCTGCTCAAGATTAAGGTGGGATTCCTCCCCCTAATCAAAGTTCAAGTTTCAAGAAAAAAGCAAAATTCAGTTTTTGCCATAAATGTATTGGTAAATTATCTACCTTTCTTATGCATATCGATCGTAACCAAAACCATCACATCTGCTAAAAAAGAGAGTTTTTTTAAGTCAAATTCAGCAAATTTTGCTTAACAACTGGCCCTATCAACAATGGTACGTCTTGTTTTTTTCGCAAATTACCTTTCAATTAGAAACAATAAAACAACTTAATTGAATTCCTTAACATATAGACATCATTTAACTACCAGAAACACCAACCTGGAAGTTTATCACATAATGTATCGTTTTAAAAATTGTGAACTTCTCAAAATAAGTTTTTTCGAATAATAAAAGTTTCCATAAATAATTACTCTAAAGATTATCCTGATATTTTCAAAGTATATTCCCAGTTGTATTACCTAAATCCTGAACTAGAATCTAATCAAAATCATTTTATCCAATGTCACAAGAAATAGAAAATATTTGCGAAAAAATAGCAAATTTTTAAAAATGACCACAAATATTAAACCAAAAATTAATTTGCTTAATTGCTAGTTCAGAACCTAAAGATAGGTTTATGGGTTCACGTGCAATAGGAATATTAAGCTATATAATCTCCATCGGATTTAGAACTGATTATTATTTTAGCCTTAGTTATATAGGTTATTTGCATTTCAAGAAATCCGACTCTTCATAAAATATTTTTTTTTTCAGTACATCAGGTACTGCAATGCAATTTTGTACAAATTTTCCCATTTACATATTTGGCATGTATTTTAAATATATTTCATTGTTCAAGCTCATAAAAAGAAGTCTAAAATTCAAATTAATAATGTGTGAAATGTGCCCCCAAGATTCCAAACATGAACTGGTATTCTTCTTTGCGCAAGTCAAAGTCTCATAAAGAAACATTTCTTGCAAAAAAATTGTTTTCACTGCTGAATCTCAAACAAGGATTCTGTTTTTGCAGCAAGCCCAAAACAGAAGATAAATATTTGTATGTTATCACTTTGAATAAATAATATCCTCAATCTAATTTATAAGATTATGCAACAGTTGCCTTTTTAAAAAATTTAAAAATTAATCCTTGCAAAAATATTTTTCAAGCAACGGAATGACTTTTTTCGGTTATCCCTAACCTCTATGCATGCTATTTTTCAGGATACTAAATTGCTAATCACCCTTCAAATCTTAAAGAATGTAATAAATTTGCTTGATGTCATGACCGCAAAAGCCTAGTTTTTGCAAAATACATATACAACACTTAAATTTTGAAAAGAAATTTTCAGCATTTATTGGACTTTCTATTTTGCTAAATTATTGAAAATATCAGTTTAAGATCAATAAGTTTTCCTTGGTTATAAAGTGAATAATTGAAACATGCTTAATTATTGTAAGCTTTGATATAAGAAATTCCAACAACATATTGCTGTGAAATCTCATTTGTTAATTACTAACATAATAATCTGGAAGGATTTTTTCAAGAAGTACAGCAATTATTTGAATAATTGTACAACAATTAGCTTTACAATGAACTAAAAGGAAGACAAAATTAAAAATAGATAAAAACTTAATAACATCACATGCAAAAATTTAGGTTTTCAAAAAGAAGGGGGAGGGAGGCTTATACAATTCGGATTTTCCATAAAAATCTGTATTTTAAATTTTCCATAATTTCCCTTTCGAACATAGTTTATTAAACTATAATGTGAATACATAATAATAATAATAATAAACTTTAAAGTATTGAATATAATTTTTATATTAACTACTATATCTACTATAAATTCCTCAGAATGAAAGAATCGATTTGGAACTCTTAAGTCAACCTATTTGTTTTACTGCTCCCTTGGGATTCAAACATAATATATATTTGAAAATTAGATATGGAGTTTTAAAAAAATAATAATAATCTCGAGTGGAACTTTTTGTAATTTAAACCATTTTAAATGCGGCATCAAGTGCTGGCTGAGGGTAGAGGCTCATAAGTACTCAAAGCACTTCAATAAATATGAATAGGAAAGTAGATTCATCAAGGGGTGTCCAGCTATATCATAATGGTAACATAACATCGGGTAATTATATAAAAATTTGTAAACTGAAGATATTCTTTTTCTTGCTATATGTTTTACTATTTTGTTAAATTCTAATTTGATAGTTTTAATTTTTTAATTGTTTTGTTCTTAAAACGTCAAATGTTTTTAAAACGTTCAAATCATTCTTCGTAAGATGAAATTTTGGAAAACAAGTGGGATCAACATATCATTCGGGACAGTCTTATAACAAATATTCTACCCTTTTCCACCCCTACTGTCAGAGTCTACATCATTCGCAATTCTCGACTTTTACCTGTAGGAAGAAATTTCAAAAATTACGAGTTATCCCTCTAGCGTTGAATTTCTAAAAAATTTACATCAGGACCTAAAACTGATTCAGTAAAATTTTTTAGGTAAAAAATAGGTCATTAAAACCAGATAGAGCGGTAAAATAAGGCAGCTTAGCAAGAAATTAGTAATCGCGTGCAAGCACATGAGTGAATATTAGAAGGCCGCAAGTGCTCTTACATTTATTGACATCCTCCTAATGGGACTCTCACTTAAATGAATTGTCCCCTTTCGGGCTCTCACACACATTTTTACTTAGTTTAGGAGGCTTCTCGATTACCTCCTTGCAGAATTGAGCACATTTCACAACACAGATGTGTTCACTAGAAAGTTAAAATATTTTGACATTTCAGTACTCCCTAAATAAAATCTGGTAGTGATGATTAATAAGTCACATTTTTTCAAAATATGACAATTTAGTATCAAAATAGTGCAAAAACATGAATTTCAAATAATGCAATTTTGCTCAATAACTAAAGAACAAAGCTACTCATTTAAGTATATATGTAATCTAAAACTATTGTATTTTAAACTTTCATAAAAATAATAATTTATTTACATTCAGGAAATCAAAATAACTAAAAAGTACAACTAAACAAAGACTTACGATCTAATTTGCTTAATAAACTTCCGTAAATTCAGCGCAAATAACATTTTTCAACCAATTGAAAATAACTTCAAAACGTACGTACTGTTTGATATAACATATTGAAATTATGACGTCCACATTCCTAATTACTAGTTGTAATTAGAGATTCTTCAAGTTTTACACTGGCTATATAATTGAGTAGTTATTTTTAAAGTAATAATTTTTTAATGACCAATGCCTCACTCCAGCCACAACCATTAGCGTAATAAAACGGGTCTATGTTGAAACATGCCCTGAATAATTAAACATCTAAAACTATTTATGTTGGATTAAATGGTATCCTAAGAACATGTGAGTTTATCTCAACAAACTGTAGATACTTGCAGCTGCAAACCACTCTGACGAAAGCATTAAATTAGAATACTGCTTAACTATACATACTCTTTATTCTATAATTAACATATTGAGCAGGTATAAATTCAGTATCAATTACTAATCAAATTATCATACACCTAAATTTATAAAAATCAAAGACATTTTTGAAGTAAGTTTTAAGCATTGCAATATGCAACATACGCTTAATAGATATTGAAAAATTCAGTAGACGATGAAAACGCAAGGCTTTGATGGCTTTTTCATCCTCAAATATAATCTTGCATATCATTTGAATCAAGATTTGGCAATTTGTAAATATTAAACAAATAATTCTTTATTACAAAGTAATAATTTATAATATATACAAAAAATCAAACTTAAATAACAGAACTAAGCTAAACTGCGATAATGTAGAAAAATAAACATTCCTTTGTAGAAAATTATTAATTCTTGCGCAACATGTTATATTACATCATTTCTACAATTAGACCAGCAGAGGACATAATTTCGATAAAAAACTCAAAAATCCTGTTTATATTGTTAAGGACTAAATGCTGAAATATGAAACTTGTAGAAATCATCTGCTGTATGAAGGCTGTTCGACATATCATATTAAACCAGAATTTACAAGTGAAGTAATACAAAAAGATAAGAACATACATACTAGATAATTGAAATACATTATTGCTTTTATTTATGCATTATTTTTACAATTGTTAATTAGAAAAATTGGATTGTTTCCCACAATTACAAAATAGAAAAAGTAAAATTCATTTTGTAAGTAGTGTCTTTGTAAAATGTTGACTGAAGTTAACTTAAAAACATCTAGTATTAGGTAATTACCCTACATATTATT
Organism: Hofstenia miamia; assembly: GCA_900660155.1. NCBI lineage: Eukaryota > Metazoa > Xenacoelomorpha > Acoela > Hofsteniidae > Hofstenia > Hofstenia miamia. Next base: position 4,405,865 of record CABFPE010000002.1, read on the forward strand.
ATAAAACACGTGACAATAATAAAAGCGTCATCAGAGAAAACACGTAACAATTTATTGTACAAATAAATAACGATTCCTTAATAAAAAATATTTCCATTCAGAATTGATTCATTAATTTACAAATTTCAAAAAATTTTACAAACATTATAGCTTGAAGCCACAAATAATATATAATAATTACGATGATACCTCTCGAAGATAAAATCTTTGCGACAGAAAGCTAAACAGATGTGATCGAGTATCCCGTTGGTGATTTCAGAGTAAGTACACTATCTGCATAAGATGGCGGTGGCGTCGACGAGGTTACGTGATTGGCACAATTTTGTTGTACACCAATAGATGGCGTGACAGGATTGCTTGAAGAGTTCTTGGGAACGCCAGTAGGAGGAGATTTACCCCTAAATTGGGAGTTTTTGAGGATAGATCCCGTCGGAGATGCACCGTAGTTGGATTTGATTTCGTCAGATGGCAGAGAAAGACCAGCTGTAATAGTCGTGGCTGGATCTCGGGGCATTGGCGTGGGTTTGCTCTCCTTTGAATTTAGCTGATGATACTGTATGCCGTTGTTGTTAAGTGCTTTGTTATTGTTCAGGTGATCTGTTTTAAGTTTAGATCGCGGGAGAGAGGAAAAATGTTTTTCGACTTCTTGATTATTTGCCATATATTTTGGTCCTAAGGTATGGTATCTGTGATACATATTAACGCCACCATTGCAATCGGATTCATCCATGAAACGCACCCGATCTTTCCCATCTGGTTCTCCTAAATTTAAGAAATAAAGTAAAAGTCGAGCTTTGCAGAACCCAAATCTTAAGGATAAAATTTAAACACCATTAAAACAGCTCATTTTATTATGGAAAGTTCCGAATAATCGAACTATGAATATAATAGTTGTGTGCTAGATGCCTGCCCAAGTCTAAATTTATTTATTTACAAAAATGCACTAAATTCGACACAATACCAGCTCAACACAGTGAGCTTATAAAATTCAAATCAAAAGCCCAAGAGGAATCGGAAAAACGGCTTAAGCCCAATTTCGTAGAGATAGAGATATGTACTTAAAATGTATTTGAGGACTAAACACGCTTAAAAAGTATGGAGAAATGTATAAAGTATATGGGGATCTATCATTGAACGTCCATATCAAAATAACACACTTCGCCAAATATCAAGTAAACAGATCATTTGATTTAATGAAATGAAATGTATTGAAAACGTAAACAATTAACATGAGATGGATTTATGAGAATAGTTAGTTAGTATATTTAATTTTATAATCAAACGTCAAATTTAAGAAATGGCGCCAATGTTTTACAGTGTATAAACAATGTAAACTGAAATAAAGTAAATTCTAGATTTAAGGAGATTGAAATGTTAAAATTCCAAAGAGAATGAGCACTAATACTAAAATATTGTCTACTGAATTATATAAAAACAGCTTGGATATTACTTCTTTGAAAATGCTCAAAAACAAATAGCATGGAAATGTTCATTTCCGATTTAACTTTCAGGCATAATTGCGATATAAGAGTCGACATACCTCGCAGTTTGGCAAAAGTAGACTTGTCGAAAGCTTTGATCCATCGAGATTGTCCTTTGAAATCATCGTCACTCTGCTTCAATTCTTCTAGTTCGTCATCGTTATCACCTAAAGCAGTGGAGTAACATTATGAAAAGCACACAATTTGTCTTTATAAAATCAAAAGTTCAACCAACAGTTTAAAATTGTGATTTTATTGAAATGCGGGAATTTCAGTAACTACATGTACATGTACATATCTGTGATAACTAATCGACCAAGAAATTTAACCGCATGCCTTTTATTTTAAAAAAGAGTCTGGGGTAAGTCAGACAGTGATTCCTGAGAAAGGTAAAAATTATTAGCAATATTTAACTAAAAATTAACCCCTGTTGGGTCAGTTATGACTTTTAGCATTTTGGCTAGAGCAATTGAAAATTAATAATGCTATGTAATAAGACAAATTTTTTGTATGAATTTACCTGGAATTCTTGAATGAGGATCGTGCTTTGAGCCACGCTTCCTTCTTAAAGCTATGATGACTACGATGGAAAGAAATAGAGCACACACCAACAACAACGGAAGGGCAATGAAATAATTAATGGACAATCCAGACGGAGATGCTACTCGTTCGGCTAAACAAAATAAATGACATGCTTAGTCTTCTCATCAATTAAAAATGAAATTTTTTACATAATGAAGGTGGATGAATGCGCACATAGAAATTCAGTGACTGGTAATATAATTTCCTTATGTTAGAAATGACACCACATCTACGTGGGCAGAACACGCAGATTCGTTAGACATTCACAAAATTTAAATGACATGCTTAGTCTTCTCATCAATTAAAAATGAAATTTTTTACATAATGAAGGTGGATGGATGCGCACATAGAAATTCAGTGACTGGTAATATAATTTAGTTATGTTAGAAATGACACCACATCTATTTGGGCAGAACACGCAGATTCATTAGACATTCACAAAATTCCAAAAGCAATGTTCAAAAATACATTTAATACGGAATATGCATGGGCTCTTGCGCTAAAAATGTTACTCGTTTACTTATTTGGAATTGCTTTGCGGCAACAGGCGCTGTGAGCGGAGCCACAGCCAAAGTCAAACGCGTCCTCAGTGTCAAAGGAAAATTTTAGCCATAGCTTTTTTACAACCGAATTTTTTTACAATTATTTGAAAGTTTATTCTCTTTTCATTTTATGATTCGATCGATTTAACGTTCATTAACATGTATAGGCAGTTCATTAATGAGGATAATTCAGTTCAATGGTTGCAANNNTACGGCTTCAGTTTCACGGCTTACCGCCGATCACAGCCGTATTACATGCTCTTCGGACATGAAAAAGCCTGAATATTTTTTTTAGAAAAGGAATAGAAATGCCAAATAAAAAAAAATCGGTGTTTACAAACTCTGTTCACTTCAAAACACTATTTCGTAATAGTTTGAATTTTGATATATAAACAAAGTACAGCAGAAAATATAACCCACATTTACAGACTTAAAAACACCAAAAAAATTATTGATGTAAAGATATATGTATCATCATAAATATAGTAGCTTACGATACTCCTTACCTACAGGTGTTCGTACAGAGACTGCAGGACTTTTCTCACTGCATCCGACTGAATTACACGCCATTAGTGTGAACTCGTATTTGGAATTTGGCTTAAGATTGTTGAATGTGTAAAAAGAGTCTGTCACGTGTTGAGCTTTCATTACTGGCTAAATTAACGATATTTAAGCCTTAAAACATGTCTTTTTACTACAGATAAACATTTGGAGAAAGATGTTAAAGAGCCAATACAATACATGTACATATTAACTTACTGAAACCAAATAATTTAAAATAGTATGCGAAATGAATGGTTAATATAGAGGAAGTGATTAGCAAATTAACCTTGGGGATTAAATTAAAAGCAGGATTGCCTTAACAAACTAACTGAAAAACATTTTATTAAATCTCATTGGTTAAAATCAACGCAGGAAACCATCAAGATTAAACGAATTACAAGCAAAACTAGTCGTAACATTTTAAAAAAAGATGTGGCTTTAAAATAATCACCTGCTAATATTTTTTTGGTTAAGAACTCAAAAAATTGTGTCAATTATTCCAACCAAAAGGGAACCGCTACAATTTTAGATTGTGCTATCCTGAGCTGTCTACAATTTTCATCCACCACAAGGCCTTGTTTACATTAAAATGATACATGATTTGCCCTATTTCAGATCGAAATGATTATTACATGTAATTACGTAAAAGTATACTTAATAGAAACATTATTGCTACATTATTACGCATTATATCGAACCAGCTGTTTTCCACGAGAGCGTAAAGAAATCCACTCATTGCATTTTGTCACTACACTTAAAAACATTTATGTAACATGAAATTTCAGGATCAGCATCAGGTTAAAAAAATGCATATTAAATATATATTTACTTAGAATGTATGTAAGTATCTTAACATCAGAGTCATATAAGGCATAGGTTTTCAGTAAATATTTACTAAACAGGGACCCAATACAACAATGATTTATTTTGATTATGTTCATAAGCCTACATAATTAACTAAACAAATCAGTAAAACAAATATAGGGTAGGGCATCTGGGTATCTTCACATGTGCCGACTGCAATTTACATACATTCTACAGATTTCATTGCAAAAATACATAAGTAGTAGGTGATCACCAAATACAAATTCGGAACAGAAAGTTGTAAATTATCAATTCAAATTTATGCTATAAAGAGTCTGCTGCAAAATGGCTGTTTCGAAAAAAATCAATTTAATTCGGTCGCAGATTTTGCGAAACTATTATAAAATAAAGATTACTTAGTTAAATCAAAGCTAACAAGCATTGGTTGCACTTAACAAAATTGCACTGAATTTCGTTAACATTTATTTCAATTGTGTAAAATAGCGGCTATTGCAGCAGCCGATGATAAACTGACTTAATTTAGAAAGTGTTTAAAATGTGTCAACTCATAAAAAAAACTGCATTACGTTGTAATTTAATTAATTTGATAAATTAGCACTTAGTAACGTCCTTATCACTCGCCGTTGCTAAGACAATACATACGGAAATAATTAACTAGTAATAGATTTAAATTAATTACAATTTATAAGATGCTGCCACGTCACATTATATTCTGCATAAAATTAATATCACAACAAGAATTCAATAGACAAAATTTGATAGCAAGTCCTAAAACATGGATAAACATGCCATAAATACAGTTATTTCACTGAAGCTAAATATTGTTTAATATTTGGCAAATTATTTTGATTTTTTAAGCTTAAAAATAGCCTGGTACAACTTGAAAAATTTATATGATCCTAGAAAATTTGGAAAGCCCCACCAGATAGAAGAGTGGCTCCTCTTTCATTTCGTTCCTAAATCACGATTGGCGCTGTCCCATTTAGTATAATTATTCTCTCACACTCATGCTAGTATCCCTCTCAGCTCGGGGCATTTACTAGTTGTTAGGGAGTCTGAGAGCTTTCCTCAGGACTCTAGCTGTTCCTAACAATGCTGCCTTCTGTGCTACTGCTCCTCCCCACTTTGGTACTCCCAACTCCTCCAAGTATCTCTTATGCTTCTTACTTACTGCTCCTAGTGCTCCTAC
>CABFPE010000002.1:4411600-4425611 GCA_900660155.1 Hofstenia miamia
TGGCTTGTGCTCATACCACTTGTCTCCTGCTTCTAACCCATGCTGCCTGCTGAAACTCCAGTGTACCATTCTTCCCACCTTGTCATGTCTGAACTTATACTCATTCTGTGCCAACTTCTCACACCCTACTATCAGATGATCTACTGTCTCCGCCTCTTTCTTACATAGCCTACACTTATCACTTACTTCTACTTTTCTGTCTATATGCTTCTTCACCCAGTTTGCTTTTATTGTTTTTCTCCTGTGGAGCCATTATCAGTGTTTCTGTTTCTCTTTTTAGTCCTGCCTTCTTTAACCACTTGTTGATTTCTTCTGTCACATTTTTCTGTGTTCCTCCAGTATTCTCCATGCATCGCCTTCTGAATACAACTTGTTTGTCTCTAATTCCATCCTACTCTGGTATGCTGTTTTTCCTTCACTCTCAGTTCTTATCTTCCTTAAATCCTTAGTGACCTCCAGTAGTGACCCTCTAGGTTGTGTTTCTACGTATTCCTTTAGCCCTAGTGCTTCTGCTTCTACAGTTTCCTCCACACTTAGCAGTCCTTTCCCTCCTTTATGCCTTGCGATGTACAACCTATCTACATCTCCATTTAGGTTGAATGCTCTCTGTGCTGCTAGTATCTTCCTTGTCTCCCTGTTTAGCTCCCTAAGTTCATTCTTGTTCCACCTAACTATTCCTGCTGAATATCTCAACAGTAATATCACCCATGAATTATTTGCTTTTATACTATTCTGCCATTTAATGCTGACATCTGTAGTACCTTTCTTACTTGTATTCTTTTTTTAGCCTCGTCTTCATTTCTTCATGATCTGTTCTGTCCCTCTCTATCACTCCTAAGTAATTGTGATAGGGATTAAGCTAACTACAAACAGGAATGGTGCTGAGCTGTCCCCCTGGAATATGTCCCGTGTAAATCTCAACNTCAGTCTGCCACCTTCCCATCTCCCTCTCTAGAAACTCAACCCATTTCCGTGAAACTCCATTGGCCTCTAGCGTCCTCTTTACCCACCTATGTGATATGCTGTCATATGCGTTCGTGTAGTCTATCCATGTCATTGCTAAGTTTGTCTTCCTTCTTCTACAATTCTCCACTACTGTCTGGTCTATCAACAACTGATCTTTGCATCCTCTCGTCTTTGTCCTACATCTCTTCTGCTCCTCTGGTATCAACCTGTTCTGTTCTAAGTAACAACCTACTTGAAATCACAGAAGTTAGCAATTTCCAAGTTGTTGGCAGACATGTTATTGGCCTGATGTTGCGTGCTTCACTGCCTTTCTTTGGATCCTTCTGTATCAGAAATGTCCTTCCCACTACCATTCACTCTGGACACCCATTCACCACACACTCCTTCAATGCTACTGCTAGTTTCTCATGAACACTAGTGAACTTCTTCAGCCAATAACCATGTACCTCATCTCTTCCTGGAGTCTTCCAGTTCTTCATCTTCTTTAGAGCTTCGTTCAGTTTTGCAGTTGTGATTCTTCTTTTTTTTGTCTGAACTCCTTCTGCATCTGTTCACTCTCTATCTCTTGGGTCTCAAACTTTATATATTCTCTTGCCTGCTTTGCTCTTGCCCTATATTTTCTCAGTTTCTCAGCTTCTGTAACTAATTTCTGCTTAAGCCCTTCTCTTGCAGTTTCTATAGTCTTCCTCTTACCTACCCTGCACCTGTCCTGTACCGCATTACTTGTACTGATCTTCCCTATTTGTTGCCTAATCTTTGCTACTTTATTCTCTATTCTCTCCCATGCTGCCTTTCTGTCTCCCTTATCTTCTTGTCGAATTCTCTTCTTCATGTCAATGCCAACATTCTTCAGCACCTCCAATGCGCCTGCATACACTAACCTGTTTATCTCTGTTGAACACTTAGCATCTATCCTTTCTAATACTTTGTTAACCTTTGCCGTTTCTACTGCTAATTTGCTTCTCTTAATGCCTCTTGGCACTGGCAACCTCCTTCCGTCTTCTACTTTTTTCTTCATCCTTTCCTTGATTACTGCCTGTTTCTACACCTGCGGTTTCTGCTGTTTCTAGCAGTACTTTTACTACTACATTGTCACTTCATTTTTCTTTTGCTTCGTCTGTTCAGCTCTTCTTTTTTCCTTACTCTCATCCAGCTTCTTATTTTTTCCATTCTTCCAACATTCTCTTCCTATGACCCCTCTCATTTGGTCTGTTTCTTCTGTAACATTACAATGCCAACCTGTTCTGCTCATCTGTCCACTTGTGCCGTTGTCCATTGGTCTGTGTGGATCCTATACTGCCACTTCTCGAGTCCACACTCCCGATTGTGGAGTCCGCCTGTTGACTGGAGATTCTTCGCACTCTCTGACCATTTAAGGCCTGCCGGGGACAGAGGGCCTTTTCTTTATGTATTTTTTTCAAAAATGGAAATTTTCGAAAGCCATTATCAAAATTTTCAAGTACTTTAAACACAGCAATTCAATTTTCGTGCAAAATTGTAACACTACATTCAAACGCTTTCATCAATAGATGTGCATGCCTGAAATTTGCTAATTGGTCTGTAGAAAGTTTTTTTTAAATGTTGAAAAACGGATTTTCCATCTAAAAAGACACCAGACTGCTTAAGGTTTAAAAATTACTAGTCAATTCTGCCTTGCAAAATAGCGCTTAACGCAATTTGTCTGTATCTTTTAACGAATATACTAAAACAAAAAATGAACATAAATAATGACTGAAAACTTAAAATGATAATATTTGTGACCTTGAAAATAACCAATTCTCGCATGCTAATCGTAAAAAATTGTGCAGCTGTCAATTTAAATATGTCCATAACTTTTAAAAAAGCAATTTGTTAGGCAGTACCTAAACCATGTTAAAATCAATGTTACGTTCTTCAGTATACGTGTTTATGAAACAACACCAATGCAAAATTCAATCAAAGGGGAAATTTAATGGAAGGAAAAATTCATTTACTTACTTTAAAATAATGATTTAATTTGAGGACCAAGAACTAAAATTCAAAAAACCAAACTAAGGAACATCACTTCAAACAATTGAACAAGTCTATACGAAATTTTCAATATTTTATCTCGATTCCTATTGAATTGTCTGCAAAATTCATATTAGTAATGGGATTTGACTTACAAAATAAAAAACAGTCCATTAACATCTGCATAAATGGATTCAAACGATCACGTGACATATTGGTGAGTCGAAAGTTTGGAACATTTAATGTCATATTTATACTTAATGAAAATAAGAACAAAATAAAATAAAAACATTTCAGTGGTAGATGATAATTTGAATAATGCAAGGTCGTCCATGAGAAAAGAAGTAATATTCTTGGAAAAAACATTATTAAGAAAAATTGCAGTGTTGCTAGAAATAATTCGTGGGTAACGCACGGGTTGAGATTGAATATAATTCACAAATTTTATTATTGCAAATCCATTGTTTTTGTTCTTGTAGCATTGATTAAATTATATCACAACGCAATGCTTTGAGAATGTTTTGTAAGCAAAATGAAAATATACAGCGGATTTCACCAAAATAAATTAGTCTATATTAAAAGTTGTTAAATAAACAGAGCGTTTGGAAAGATAGTCAGAAAATATTTCTATTACGCTAATTAAATTACTCGAATATAATACAACAATCAGAAAATTTGATTTTAAGCAAGTCAGAAGTTCTGCACTTCCTACAGATAATTATTATTACAGAAGACATTAAATTTGCAGAAGACGATTACGTGGATATATTTAATAAAACTTTAAATTACAGTTTAAAAGGTTGTGACAGCAATAAACGAGTTGTGTGATGCAATTTATCAAGAAAAGTTGATCACATAATATTTTTATGTACTTTACGAATCATCATTTAAGTGGAAATAAACTAAATAAATATTAATTAAAAATGAAATGAAAGAGTGTTGTGAAATTTAAGACATTAACACGTTTTAAGCAAAGGCCTCCTAAATTGAATAATTTGCCAAGAGCATTCATTTAGCCATTAACCTGGTGTGGATTATAAGCCTACAGTGATGTTTGAGATTTCTAGCATACTTATTCTTTACAGAACTATACTTTATGTTCAAAAGACAAAAATCAATGAAGGACAATTTTTCTAATGAGTCGGTAGGCATTTAAACAATACGATGAAAAACAAGTAGAATTTAGCATTTGAGATAATCAACTATCCAATAATGTACAGTAATAATATTTGTAAATACTAATGGATGAAGGGTAACACAAGCGTAGGTTTCTACTAATTACACAATAATTATTTAACTACACTAATTGATAGTTATGTCTGATCGATTGTTAATCTATTTTCATTAGTTTTTTTCAAGACATTTAAACGTTTTGTCTGGCAGCATTGCCTGCATTATTATAAATATAGTAGGCCAAATGTCACTAGCCACCTACCATGCTAGCTAATCTATAGAAATGAAACAAATTCTAGTGCATTTTCTGCACTATATATCATGCAATGTAATAATAAACGAAAAAGAATGAACAAAGTTCTACTTTCGATCACAACTTATGTGGATATAAATGAAATAATCACGGTTACTTTCAAGATTAAGTTAGAGTAAGTAACAGCCTTTAAATATGGTATACTTAATTTTACACATTCCGAAAAAAAACAAACACCGCGTTTTTGAAAATAGCCCATGAAACATATTTTGTTATTAACGGGAAAAAGCATAATATATGAGAAAACTGTGGTTTCCAACGTGTGTATCTGTTGGAAATGAGTGGCATTTTTAAATGTAAGATTATCTTTGCGAAAATATATCTTGTATTCGTTATACATTTCTAGGTAACTTCAAGCGAAGGTTTCAAACAAAATTGTAAAAGTTCAGAATAGTTTTATGTTTTATTGCCAAAAAGTAAATTTAAGGAATAATATGGGAATTAAAGTAATTGTTTTGAAAATTTATAAATGCGGCGTAACTTGAGTATTTAACTATATTTTCTAACATATTTAATGAAGTAATTTATATGCTAAACACTCTAATGAACCAAATTGCTTAGTGTGACCGCTAGCTGTGAAGTGTTAAAAAGGCAGTCTTTGGGAATAAATTAAAAATAATTACAGATAGAAAGGTTTTGAGTTTCTTCTCGAAAACAATTTTATTTCATTATAATACGAATTTTATTAAAACTTCAAAATACGCTTTGATGAGAATTTGAATTCGCTCACTCAACATCGCATAACGAACAAGGCCTCGCGAAACAATAGTGGTTCCATTCCAGAAATGTTTAATGTTCATGAAGTTTAAATAAATTTGATACAATATTTTGACCCCTCGAATTTAGAAAATAAGTGATTCATAGCTGAGTATTAAACTCTAATGTAAGAACGTTATTGAAATTATAAAACAAGGCCTTACGGAATAAAAGAATGAGAAAATTAATTACCAACAAGATCAACTTTTTAATCGAATCAGAACTAATTGCAAAGCTGAATAAAAAATGAAAAACATGGGACAAACGTCAAAATTTTATCATCTTTTTGTAATAAACAAATATATTCTTAAATAATTCTTAAATTTTTAAAAGTTAAGCCCCAGTGAGTGTGAATGAGACATTCCCATTAAAATAATCAAACACAAATGTTAATCTACGTTTTAATAAACATGGGCTAATAATGTTACTAAGTCTATAATATATTAAGAATATACAACATTAACTTTTACAAAAATTTATTCGATAGAGCAAAATGAATTCCGATTCCAAGGCAGAAACAACTGGATAAACTAATTGACCAAATTCACAATTATTTCACAAATATGAGACTTCAAAGTTAATCGCCTACATTTAGGTGTTGCTATTGGATTTCACATAGATATACTTTTAAATAAATTAAATTCTACCTAACTTAATTGACTAGCACACAAATAAGAATAATTATACTTATTGGACTAAAGCCCAAGAGATGCATGAGGGTGAAATGAGGGAAACTGAAAGACATAATTGCATTTCCTGGATTATACACAAATACTCATTCAGAAATACCTTGAAAATTTTGTCTGACTGCAAATTACGGGAGTTAATTCTGATAAACTGCTTGCTTCCGCCGTCGCCAGTTGCGTTCCAATTCAGAGTTGCGCCATTTGTGACAGGATCGCAAGTTATATTTTGAGGTATAGTAGGCATCACTAAACATACAGTAACTAATATCACAAATAATGCCAGTATTGGCAAAGAACAGTTATTGTTTAAATGTATATAAAACACTACAAACTCTAAGTAAATACACATTGCACATTATATATAAGGGCAATTATTTAAAGAGCGTATTTAATGGATATTGTGTATATAAGTTACACACTGATTTGATATACCCAGTAATGAATTGACACAATCGGCTGTTCAAAAAAGCAAAAGTAAATTCGAAGAAAAACTATTTTTATCAAAAACTCGACGAATGATTATGTTTCGAATTACTGAAATTTCTAAGCACAATCATTTCAAAGATTTACTGTGAACACCAAAAAATATTGATTTTACATATTCTCAAGGAAAGCGCAACAAAACCGAATGATCAGGGAACAAACAATAATGAAGTCTATTAAATGAGCATCGGGCTGCATGCCTGTGCCTGTTAATGCAAATAAATATACTTAGGTTTCTCTGAGTAAACTTATATTGCAAGTTTTACAACCTGCATTTTGTTTAGGACATATTTTATTTTCTGATTCAATTTACGAATTTATGGCTAAAAATATTGCAGGCTAATCAGGTATTTAGGCCTGAGTAATAAAGGATGAAAGGGAAGTTTTAATGATTGTTGATCAAATGAAATTAGTAAGTGACTTGAGAGCACTAGTCGATTTCAGTCTGCATGCAATAGAAACCTCATAAATCCAAATATTTTAGTTGCTATAATGTATACCGCAACATGGCTTAATGTATTTTCACTAAAGTTGACTTCAAACAAAGTTTTAGTATGCTGTCTACTTGGAAATGCTATTGCAAACGAAATTCGAAGTTAATCCATAATGCCTATAAGAATCAATTCGGAATGGAGTAAATAGAACATGGCAATATATTTAATGTGATGAGCAACATGAATTTGAATAATTATGTTAATTTAGTTCCTACTCGAGAAAAATTGTTCAATATGCATTAGCACTTTTGGTAGTTAATTAAGTTCATAATATGCATGATGACTAGTATTTACTAGAATCAAACTTCTTTGAATTTCATTTACAGAAATACAACTTTGGCAAGCAATTAATGTCAGAATAAGGGAAGAAAACCAAACATGGTGTAGGGCCGATCGGCTGTTATCAAATAATTTCAATTAAATTGTTATAAATAATCCGCTTGGCATTATAAAGTCTCTACTGCATTTACTTTTACCAAAAAAAATTCATTATAAAATATAATTCAATAAAACAAGTATATTTGATAACCAATCACATTCTAAAATACTTTAAATAGTTTTCGAAATGTCCGCCGCTTTTTCGTTCTATGCATAACTCGCATCTTTTGGGCAGACAAAATGGACTCTTTGCACATATGCGATTATGCTATTATTGCCAATTCCGTTTGAATTCTTGTAGTTAAATCGCGAAAATCAGCTACATATACATTATAAACTTTTCCCTCAAATACCCAACAAAATGTAGTCAAGTGTAGCGATAAATTTCGATTTGGCCATCTCTGACACAACTCTCTATTTCACTGATAACGAAATTTTCCAAACAAATATTTTTAATGGATATCCAATGGTATAGTAATTGAATTCTTATCACTAATTCTAGCCTACTTATAAAAATAAAGCTTTTTTATTGAATTATATTTTCTAATAAAATGTTTATAGCCAAATCAAATGCAGTAGAAACATGAGAATCAGCCTGTATATTCACATTTGTTACTAAACTTTAAAATTAAAAATATACAGGCATTTTGAAAGAAGACAAGTTTGCGTTCACTTTACTTATAACCACAAACATCACTTAATACTACAACTACAACGGATACATTCATTTTTTTTAAATATGTATGAACATGTACTGCTAAAGACGTATCGAGTGGAAAATATACACATTGAATCAGAAAAATTTTATAGAATAAATTCGTAATTAAAACTATTAAATGTATAATTATTGAGAGGGTGGGCAAACAAATCTTCTTGCTAATAACTATAAGAGCCCAATCGATTTAGGACATATTGCATTTAATTTAAGCTAACAATATTCATCTATTTTGCCCTACCTAACATCATAACTTATAATTTAGCAACTCCTATTGGGTGGATGCATATAGTGGGCGAAAAGTCACATTAATATAATAAAGTTCTATTACACAAAAAATATAAAGGACAAACGATCCTTAGTAAAACTACAAGTGAAAAAAGAATTACTTAAAGTTTTCAATTTTTCAGACAATTTCTTCGATTATTATTTGAATTCTTCAATGTGAGATGATTTCGGCATTCCATGACAATATTTGTCTGTACATGTTACTGTAATACCGAGGCAAGGATGCAGGCTTTAAATGGACTCTTAACATTTCGCATAAAACATACATCTACCTACTCCAACAAATTATCCCTCTTACTAAACATAAAATTCAGCATTTGTAGAGGTTTACAATTTCGCAAATTAATAACGGAATGCTTGGAATAGCTGAAATTTGCAAGGCATATAATGATACCCTGTCATATATACTAAAACTTTAAAGATTCTTCTTTGATTGACCGTTTAAAAAGGTTTGTTGTATTATATATTTATAAAATATTTTTGGGGCAACCATATATATATATATATATNNNATATACTAAAACTTTAAAGATTCTTCTTTGATTGACCGTTTAAAAAGGTTTGTTGTATTATATATTTATAAAATATTTTTTGGGCAACCTAATAGATGTATATATATATATATATATATATATATATATCGCATTTTCCAAAAATATAATGCAATGAGGCTAAAAATTGGCATCAGAATTGATGGAGTGAAGTCTATTTGAAATATTGAACTGTGAATGAATGAATACTTACAGACACGTCCCAATGAGAAAGTGAAATTACTGTTGCCAACTACATTAGTTGCAACACAAGTGTAGTCTCGGAAGTGCTTTGGTTGGACTTTGTTTATAAGGAGGTATGTCTCCAGAACAACATAGAAATCCATATTCTTGTTAATCTTACCCGGGGAGACATCAGACGTGTTAGTTTTGCCAATATCAGGCAACCACTTTACAGCGCCCTAAAAAATTTCATAAAAAGAATAGCATGGAATCGCGCCAAATAGTCTAATAATGGGAAGAGATCAAAATAAGAAAGTTATTACGAAATTCAAAGATACCCAATCAAAGGGCCAAGATAAAACATTAAGATGCTACAAAACACTTTGAAAAGAGAACTATATCAGTAAAGCTTTCATCTTTAATTTGTTTCAAAAATTATAATAAACAACCGACAAATAAGTTATTAGAATGGAAATATTCAAATGGAGTTGGATATTAGTAGATATTTTTTGAGAATTCACAGTGTGCAGAATTTCAACAAATAGGTCAGGTTCATTCTGAATTAGCGGGACAATTTAGCCAAAGTATTTTTGCATTTATAAATAGAGATCCGGTGTTAAATAGTATGTATACAAAAAGTTGCATTTTCCAAGAAAAAATTTGATAATCGTGCTCATATATTTAAATGTTAATTTCTTAAAATATTTTGAACACCGTAATATGTGTTAATCAAATAATATGCTCAAAGAGCAAATGAATTCATGAAAGAAGCAAATACAATCAGAACTTCGAGGAAATTTTTCAGATTTTTTTTGAAAAACTTACAAAATCTATTATTTTTTGCAATCCACTATTAAATTTTAAAAACTGTGTAAGTTATAAGGAAATTAATTAATGCTTCTATGCTACGGCTTCACGATTACTAAAATTTTCAAATAGAGTTGAAAAAATTGTCATTTGACAGTATGAAATGCCAACTTCAAATATTTATTAATGAATGCTGTTTTGGGAAAAAATTATAAAATGCATCACTTTGTTGTTATGAAAATCAGATTGCAATTACAAGGTCGACTCTATTTGATTTCAAGTTCGACTTGCGATTTTGCTTGACTACTAAAACGGATTTGAACTCACATATTGATCTTATGTTTAAATACAATCCATGTACTTACGTCTGGATACATCTCGATAATGCAGCAGAATGTGATAGAATCTCCTTCGGGAACTCTGTAAATCCCATTACTAATTGGCTTAACGCATTTTTTTGTGGTCATTTGCTTTATGGTTGGCTTATCTAAATAAATAAAAAAATAAAGCATCAAAATAATTGAAACTCTACACAGTTAATTCAATGCAATTAGTCTGCAACTTTATCTAACATTGTTAATTGTAATGCTCTAACGATTTCTCTAAACCTTCCCAACAATAGTAAAACAAAACTAATTGTTTAGGTAGAAGAAAAAAGAAAATTAACTAAATGTAACATTTAAAACTAAATGAGTTTCTGTTGATTTCAAAATAGATGTTGAACTAAAACCTTCCCATGAGATGAAAATTTAAAATATGTGTTGCTATTTCTGGGCACGTGCGTCATTTATAGTTGTCGTGGGAGTAAACATTAGCATTTCTGAGAAGTTCCTACTAAATAAATCAGAAGGACCTTTCCCATCACTTCACTTGTCATATTTACAAAGTTAAATTGAAGTAGCTAAGGATATTATAGACTAGAAATAGCAATAGAGATTTGTAAAATTCTTAGTATTAAGAACAATAAAAATTGGTAAAATGTACAATGTTTACAGAAGGATTGTCATAACACCCAGAAGAATGGAGAGGAAAGTCATAACTTACACTGCACAAACAATTTGATAGTGTCAGATCCACTGGCAGAAGAGTTGTCGTAAAATGTGACCTTTGCATTACATTGGTAGCTACCGGCGTCGCCCATTTTCGGTGAAGGAAGAAACAACTGGTCGTTATCGGAAACTATCTTATTGCCCTTCGTCCAATTAACTTGAGCAGAGGGTATGGAATTGGCACTGCATCTTATGTTTAGGGATTCACCTTCTCTGACAACCATTGTGTTATTCTTGGCGGCGCTAACCGTTGGAGCATCTAGAAATAGCCGTAAACATTAGCGAACACAAATATATGTAGCATTAATAATAGTATCTCAATCTTTTGACAAAAATCTCAAGATTTATAGTTAAATATAACATTGGACTTGAAGAAAAGATTCTGTTCAAAAATTTGTCACAAAAAATAACCCAGTGACGCCTAGAAGCACTCTAAACCAATAAATGGAAAACAGTCCCCGCATAAATCTTAGTTTAACATAGAACGTTCTCCATCTTTCAACAAAGAACAATATAACAAAATTGCTCTTGCCTTTCTACAGATGGAATTACGTATTTGACAAATAAAGATTAGTATCACTTGGTGATGAGTTCAAAACCCATAAATGACATTCCAAAATGAAAATTGTTGATATGTTATTATAATTCAGACAATTATAGAATTCATTCTCTGATTAACTATAATGTTTTCTTCATAATTCTTGTACATCATAGACATAAACTAAAGAAATTTATTTTGAAAGGAAATCTTTCCTATAAGCCTAATTGTAGGTTGATGTTGAATATCTAAAACACTTACATGCACAGAAATATAAGGTAGAAATGTAAGAGATGTCAACAAAATCGAGTGGTTCTAATTTTAATTCAAGTACCACTCCTTAATATAGAATTGTTAACGTCAGTACACAAAAAAGCTTTGAAAAACAATCATAAATGCAAATGAAAAATGAGCTATGAGCCAATGATGTTATACGTTAACACAATTTGTATAATATACGATACATAAAGCATGCATATATATATATATATATATATATAGATCTTTAATAAAACCTTCTTCAGATAACTCAATATATATATCCAAATTTGATAAAGGTAATGAAATTGTAGTAATGGAAGCAAATTTAGATGACAAAACAAAATTTGAAAGTGAATGTACCACTAATATTTCAACAAAATTTATCAAAGAAGTAGAGACATTTGTCAGACTATATGGTCTCCCAATTATTCATAAAGATGTAAAGAATCCTCCAACAAAGAATTTTCGAAATGTAAGTTTGAAAAAATAGCTTGACAAGTTATTAAAACCTTATATTCCAACGAAGTACAACTTAAAAGTCACTCCTGATTTTAAGGGAAACAAAGCGACATTTGGTAACAAAATGAAGGAGCATATTAACGGACAGCTAAGATCAGAAATACTTATGCATGAGCACAGAGCGAAAGAAAAAAATTTTTACATACAACTAAGAACACAACATCCTAAAATATGTGAAGCTTTAATCATCAAGCAAACAAAGAAACATCAATTACTAAAAAAGAAACAAAGCATTTTAACATTAAATTTATTTCTAGTGTACATGCAGTAATTTTGTATAATATTGTAGTCAATTGCAAATATTTATTCCCGCATATTTATTACTGATGATGATTTTGAGAATCGAAACCGGGCTATTTTTTCACAGCGTTTAAAATGAATATTGAAAAGCTCAGTATAATTGCTTCTAATACATTTATATATACATACATAAATATATATATATATATATTTGTATATTCACATTTCATATTTATTAAATAACACTTCTGTCGAGGTCTAAAAATGCCTGAAGGCTTATTGTTGTTACGAGTATTTGAGAAAATAACGTAAAAAACATGTTTTTTTCGAAAATATGATGTTTTTTTTTGTTTTAACAGCAACCTTGTCCCTGATATACTTGAGGTATCCAATATAAAGTTCTTTCAAATTTTAGGGACACTCAAAATTTGTTTTAAGCATAATTCTACTATCATTACGTTATTGTAGCAAATGTTGAAAAGCTCAGTATAATGACTTCTAATATATATATACACATTTTTTTCTATTCATGTACTTTGACATTGTGATTCATCCAATTTTAGAAAAACACATGCGTTTTTAATAAACGTAATTCTGTACTTGTACTTATTAGTGTGCTACGTTTACTAATTAATAAGGCAGTTTATAACAGATGCTATTGTATTATTTTATTCCTGTTTAGAAGAGCGAGCAGGCAAATATTATAAAGCATTGCAGTTCCATTCAAGTGGCGCAGCTCAGCCTCTGCCTGCTTGTAATTATCATTGTTGATGAATTCAATGATTAACTGTTGTCACTTGTCTGCATTTTTCTCCAAGTTGGTTTAGCAACTATTATGGCGTAGGTTGTATATAATCCCAACCCTAACCCCAATGGAACATTGCACTTTGTTCACCACATTAGCACAAAACTAGTTCAAAACTGATTTTCGACTCAATTATTCATATCTGAATATCGTGTTCGCCGACTTTTCACACAGCTGGTAGGTAAGACTATCCTAATAAAAAATATAAGTCATATTTTCTAATATAAGACAATGATTTTACTGAACGTTTCCTGAAAACAAATATAATTAAAAAATTAAAGCATGAGCATTTAGACAAGATCAGAAAACGAATCAACTCTCCTTGTATAATTACACGAGCAATTAACTATTTTCTGGTAGAACATGCTTCGTACAAGCGGGGTGATATATAAATATATCACGACTTTATAAAACCATCAGTAGCGCGTAAAAAATGTGTAACATTATATGTTATAGATAAAATGATTTATTCAAGGTAAATTAATTACGCTGTAAAGAATTAATGGAATATTTTAGGCATGGATAGCTTTTGAATAACTCAATAAATGAGATTTGAGAAACGGAAAGGCTGTTATGACAAAAATGCGATTTCACCAATAAAATCCAATGACCCGTAAAATTATGTTCTGAAACGTTGTGGAAAGTGCTATTAAAGACACTAGATGACTCAAAGTTGTTAATATTTGATACTCCGTATATGCCATAAATTTACAATAAATTTGCATCATATATATAAACATATATATACATACATACACATATATAAATATACAAACATATATATATATATATAAACATATATATATATATATATACATATATATATACATATATATAT
>CABFPE010000002.1:4427842-4439830 GCA_900660155.1 Hofstenia miamia
AAATATATATATATATATATATATATATATATACATAATAAATTGGATGTGTTTTACGTCTATATAGTTCAGATTGCAAAAATATTTCTGTAAAATATGATCATATAATTGAAAAAGTGGAAGATAACATTTAATAGCTTAAAAAGGGAGTTTAGACTAATGCTTAATTAGCAAATCTTATCGAGCTTTGTATGTTGTCTCATTAAGTCTGTTGGTGTCCGATTTCAAAACAAGACGCTTCCGCTAACATTACCATAAAAGAGACATTGCAACACAAGTAATACAACTACATGCGTATTTGTTTCCATCCGAAATATATTTTCCCGAATTATTAAAACAAAGCTGTGCTGCGTCATTGAATGTGCGTGAATCGAAATTGTAATACAACAATTCTGAATAAATTATAAGGCGTGTTGAAAGTACTTAGAACATTAAAAATTAGATAGCTTGCAATTAAGAAATATATCAAAAATGCAAACTCATTAAAATAATGAACATGTTTTTCACATTAGGAATGCGTTAGATCCTACTCCGACATACAACTTCGTTTTATGTGGAAGTTAGGAATCGCAAGCTGTTATTAAGTAAAACGTGGAGGCGACGTAAAGCAACAATTTCATTAGAAATTATTTTCTCAAAAATATAAAAATACACACTGCGTTAAGAGTTTATGAAGAGAGCGCTCTCTAACATAGAGATGCTGACAACACTCATTGTCAATCACAAACTGTTAAGTGATAAATCGGATTTTCCATATGTAATATAGCTTACATAACCGGAACAAATATGGAACAGGACAAAATATAACAATTGAATGATTGTTTATAATAGACAGTCTAAACAATAAACACGGCGATGGCAGATTTCCATTAAAAGTCAGAATTAGTGTTACAACGCCAAGTTCTGATATTACAAGGAACAGGTGCGGTTTTACAACACAGGTTTTGAAACTTTCAGTTATATTGGAATTTTAATAACTCCCAAAAATTCTTCCAACAAAGTTTAAATAAGTGAAGTGCGTATACATTTTCGATAATATATCGCTTTTATTAGAAGAGTTTAGAATAAATTTTTGTGATAAAAATAATTAGACTTTTTATGTTTACACGCGATTCAAATTACACATACTGTATAAGTGCATTACATCCAAAACCTAGAGAATCGATTCCAAGATTAGAACTAAATGTATGTAACTTTGATAAAAGTTTTTTATTAGTTTAAACGTGTAAGAATTCGAATGGCACCAGAATAATCTTTATAATCAAACTTGTATATGAAAAATGTTCATTCAATTTTTGCAAAGTTTTCTGTCCAGACCTTCTTATGAATATAAAATTTACTGAAATTTTGGTCCAAGTTCAAAATAGAGCGGCCTCAAACCAGGTCGAAGCACTGCTGAATTATATTATGCTGTCCAAACCAAATATATAATATAATAGTGTAAATGAATTAAATTTACAAAAATTTCAACGAAGCCACTAATAACTGAAAAAGCAATTTGTAATTCCATTTTAAGTGTATTACAACACTAAAATCTCAAAATATAAATGCGGTTTGCCCAGGCAGTGTTGAACATCGATATTATAAACATTGTTGCAAGATATTAGAAAATGAAAAATAAGCAAAGAATCTACAATTCTCTCAAATATAATTTGCATGTTAAAATTTAACGTTGAGCAGAGCAGCTATTTGGAAGTGGTGCTTCCTTATTGCAGAGACGAGGGTGATTATTATAAAGAAAAGTTTTAATAACCAAAAGATTAATATAGCCATCAAATTAAGTCCATGTGTGATTCTAAACAAATTCTCAAATTTAACATCAAAAGAAAAATTTCACTAAACTCTAACAACTAGATTTATCAATAACAAAGACAGTAAATTTGGTTATAGGCATATGCAATACATTTTAATTTGCATAGTTGACTAATCCACGGCAATATTAACTGCACTAACTTACCAGTCGCATCACTGCAAAATTGATAGGGTAAGTAACTTCAGGCAAAAACAAATTATCATTTAAGGAGTCTAGAAGGCATATCAACGCCTATGATATTATATACAGACTTGTCAACCAGCCGAGCTGGGCTTGAGCATTGCATTGGATATAAAACGAGCATTTGTTAAGACAAGCAAATTTGTTGTTCTGCTTGTTAATTTTATTATGTAGATTTTTCATATTTTTTCATTCAATATACCTTTTTTACAATCGCATTTTAAAATGTTTATTAAATAATAGGAAGAGCTATGTAAAAAATTCTGAGAGTGAAATAGTGTTAAAAAGTTATCGAGCTAAAGTGAGCCTCATTGAAAGGTTCCATGTGGCAAGCAAAAATATTCAAAAGTATAACGAGCTGAGCCGAGCTTCAAATAATTGCGACTCGTTTACAAGTCCGATTATAAAAGAGAGCAAGCCAACTAGAAATCTAATGCTTAGAACTTCAAAGATCAGAATTATTATCGATCGTGTATGTCAGGTTTGAAAAATATGAAAGTTGGAAGGTGGGTCAAAGAATATGAAAATAGTGTTGTGAACTTAATGTATTTTATGGTTACAGTTACAGTTCAAATAAATAACAGATTTCAGTTTCCGTTGTAGTTGGTTGACAATCATAATAGTTTCATTTACATTCAGTTACATAATGCGCGTAATAAATACGCTATACAATGTGCTTGTTCAAAATAACTAAATAAATTTATACATGATAACAATTCTTGAAATCAAAATTGGAAATAGATTTGTAACTTAAGTTGAGATTTTGTTTATTTAACAGCAGTAAGTTAAATTCTACTGATGATTGTACATATTAAAAATCTTACATTGTATTTTGAGAGCTAACTTTGCACTGACGTCACCAATATGATTGTTAGCATTGCACGTGTAGGTACCGTAGTCATCCCGTGTCACCTTTGGAATTGATACTGAGCGCTTATGGCCATCAGACGGTTTAAAATAATCTAGAAGAAAACTTCAGTCTGAACTCACTACCTGTAGGACATGCATCAATTCAATGATATAGCATTAGTAATCGAAATCCTTAAATAAAAACACAGAAGGCACGCAAAACACAAGAAAGCAGGGCCTATACATTAAAATGATTTTAAAAATTTCAATTCTTCAGCAATTGTCTAAGCAGAGCATGTTTTTTGTGATAGAAGAAATTAATGAAGCCAGCAAGGTTGGGATTAATAAGCTCCATGCAAATGATGGTTATTTTTCAAATGCAATTGCCTATCTTAAGAAAAAAATGTTTGCAAAAAATCACGTATGCCGCATTTCTGTTGACTTTAGCTACGTAAACTCATTATTGCTTTATAAAAATACGATTTCGGAAAGGAATGTTTATAACAAACTTACCAAATTAGTTTTGCAAAAATTTGTTTAAATTAAATTTTTTTACAAAGGCGTCTACTCTTTAATTGTCAATTCAAATTTCATGAAAATTTAGCTTACATTGCATGCTCCCGCTTAGGGGCTAATCAGATAATAATATCAATAATATGCATAAGTTAGAACAAAAATTGACCATAATGTTTTTAAGGTTGTTTGCAAGAATATTCTCAGAACTATTATCAGGAATATTGCAGACATTCCATTCATGTACAGATTATAATTCGAATGGGTTTTTTGGGGCATTTGTATTGATTTTTTAAAAAACTTCAATGTTCATGAAGAAGGCTATTGAAAAATCTTCTTAATCAGCTCTAAGCAGGGATAGGGAATTGAAACTAAATGTCTGATGAAGTGGTTCTCATGAAACTTGAATTCACCTGTTGCTAAAATTGTAATCTGCAACTCTAATTTTAACAAAAAATTGTTAAATATGATGCCTGACATAGTTTTTCGTTGACTTTGACCTTTCATAATACCCTGGCGATTTTGGCAATAATCACAAACTGAGTTTGAAACAAGTTGTGTTTCCAAATATTAGAATAGTAAAAAATACGATAAATAAGGAGAGGGAATAAAATCTGTCGAAATACGTCCAGTATAATGCTTCAAACTTAATCATTAGTCGTTGTATTATTCAATCAGAAATATTGAGGTTTATTGATAATTTGCTTCCTGAATTCAGAACGCAGAAATAATGCGGACAATCAGTAAATATAATAGTTGAAATTAATAAATTCTGACAAGCATTGTATCTGCTAATAACTTATTGGCTAATATACGAAGAAAATATCAACTTGAGGAAAACTTTATGTTAGAACAGCGCGCGTCTTCTAGTGTAATTAGAAACTTAGTAATTTTTTAAAAATCACAAATGACATAAGCGTCGTTGCGTAAAAACCTACATCGATTTTAACAAAACTCGTTTCTTCTAGGTTAAAGCTCAAAATTGAGAAAGTTCTTATCAGTTAGAACCAGCTTACTTTTTTACTACGTGAACACAGTTTGGGGTATATTTTGGACCCCCATATATATTATTTCGAATTACAATTAAATAAATGCATATATGAGGTTAATTAAGACATGATAAAATTAAATCGGCAAATGATAAAGTGCTTTAACAAAGTTCAGTTTCAATATTATAGCCTCAAATCATTTGCAATGGGCGAAGTAACAAATCCTAAAGGTATATTTTACCAAAAATTATTCACGTTAATAGGGATAATTTCCCTACTTCCATATCAAAGGTTCGTGTTACAAGTAACACAGAAGAGTCCGCGCGAAATATGTACTTCCATCAATACTTATGCAGTAATCCCTTGTACGAGAAAGTTGGTTTGTTTGATTAATTGTTTAGTCTAGGGTTTGTATTAAGCAATAAAATGTATAGGCCCTGAAAAATGCACACTCTTACGATCCATAGTAGTTTGATCGATGAACGATTTGTTGAACCAAAAAAATACTAAAAATTTTTTTGATATGATAAAATTAACAGAATGCATTAATAACGAAAAATATATATTCATGCAATTTTCAGAGAGAAAAGCAATGGCGAGGAAATACACAAAACTGATAGATTTTGATATATACAAAAAACTATTGAACAAGAGATAAATTGAACTCTTGGAAATTTGGGAGAGCCAGGTACAGTGTTCCATGGGAAGAAACTGCATCCTAGACAACACACCAACAAAATAAAGAAACACTATTGGAGTTTTCCTTCGGAGTAGATGTGAAGTGAAGAAACAGCACTTCTATTAAAAAAATATTAATTAGTGTTTAAGGGAATAACTAGCGGTGCAGAATTAAAAAATGGTGGGTAATACTAACTGCTGCACAGTAATTTAGAGTAGCATATATACAGGAGATTGTAAATAAAGGAAGAATTGTTCGAACACAGCCAGAGGGTTAACGCAATAAATTTTCTTCAGTGAATATTTGAAACAGATTTGAAAGTTTATGACAAAGTACACTGCAATATAACCAGGATCAAGCAACCATCGCAGGAAAGCTGTGTATCTATTCATAAAAACGAAAGTGATTTTTTAAAAATACATGCAACCATGACAATCAAACTTTATCTTAAAATGCATTTATTTTCGACATGCTTTTTATTATAACCATCCGGTACACATAATTACCGAGATAAGACTAGGCAAGGGAATTGCGAGGAGAAGTCAAGGTTTTAAGACAGATAACTTATCGCTCCACTGATGCAACTCATCAATACTTTGATTTTTAGTTAAACGGCGACGCATGGCAATTGATAAAACCGTAAGTTAGGAAAGGCACTTCGTTGATGCATTAGTTTTCAATCCCTCAGCTAATAGCGTTTACAAAAACATACGAATCACTATAACTTTGAAAAAGACACAAAAAGAAATAATGTAATAAATATGAACATAGTGACACTTCGGAGCCAATGAACTAGGGTCCACTATTGCAATCAAATCTACATACTACAATTGGGTATGGTTCTGTAAGATTTGTTCGAAAAATGAATGTATTTGGAGACGAGCACTCGAATCTATTCAAGAATTAGAGTGCTCATATGTATCTAATTTAAAGTGAATACATATGAACTCGTGTCTGCACAGGAGTAAAGTTAGAATATAAATGTTGCTTAACAACCAACAATTTACCACATACAACTTTCAGATAGTATTCAAAGTGATGTCGATGTCTTATGAAGAAGAAAGTTGAATTTTTACGCGGATTTTTAAGCCCCACAACGTTGAATTAAACTCGAATTATTAATCGTTTACGGAAAATAATGCTTCTCCAAATTATGGTTTAACAAATATAAGTTGAATGTAAAGAAAGGCATACCATGCCCAATAAGTGTATTTGATTTACAGAAAAATATTGGTATGAAGGAAGAAGGTTTGAGTATAAAAAAAGGTTAAGATTAAAACAGAGAATAGAAATTGATTGGAAATTGAAAAAATATTAACATCGATTGTTGCAATGCCAAAATCACACATTTGTAAAACTAAACAATATTCATAAAATAGATTGCCGTATATACATAAATTTAGAGAAAGAAAATAATTGAAAATCTAGAGATAAACTGCTAAGTGGGACAGCAGATTTGGTGGTTTTGATGTTTGCTCACGGCGTTTTAAAGATCTTCTAATTACCATACATAAAGGGATTAATCTGACCCTTTCAGCTAATTATGCTCCACTTATTTGCCAATAATATAAAAACAATTTTGCGTTTCCGTAGCTGTGAGTGAATAAATTAGCCCAGAAAATTGTTCACGCCAAATTATCAAATTAAAATGAATTGGTGAAATGGAAGTGAGAAAGTTAAGAAAAAAGTTTCAACTTTTGCTCATCAAGGTTCACAGCTTACGGAGCCCATTGGTATGAATTAGAATAGACAAGAGAATAAATCATAAATGACAATATCAAATTACTCTCATGACGAACGTCGGCTTTTCAGGTAGTGCAATGATAGCTTTAGCCTTCTGATTTTCATAAAACGACAAATTCAATTTCACAAATTAACTTTTTCTCATAATAGAGAAACTTCATATTGGAAGCAATAAAACTAATAGACGCCATGTAGCCTTAATTGATTAAATATTGACGCCTATAAATGAGTAGTGAGGTAATAAAAAAACCATTTTTAGAAAATAGTTTGCAAAGCATCGCCTCATAATTATGCTAAATTCATACTCACATCAGGTACATGAACATTTTCGGTCAACGGGGTTCAAATGAATTCTTGGGAATTGTTAAATATGTAAACATCCTAGGATAGTCGATCCCGTGCTTATCAAATTTATCATTTCTCAGTCTAACGATCACACTTGTCTAACGTCTAATTTACACTAAATGTGATCAGAAACATTCAAACTTCTTAACAAGGAAACAATAGACCAAATCACAAACTGCTAGCAGCGCAGATACACTACTCAGCAATACTGAATATGGCGGCATTTCATAGCAATTAAATATTAATTCGCAAAAAATAACTAAAAAGTTTATTATGAATAAAATGCTTTTATACTTTGATAAAGCTTAAACATGCTGTGCGAGTTAAAATGGTTTTAGTGTTTATTAGTAATTCATTAGAAATAATGGATATGGAAACTTACTTTGGTTTTCGAATTTCGCAGCGTTTTTTAGAATTGTGATTTCCTTTGACAAAGGTTCACTGTCAACCTCACAGTTAAACTCTACACCGTCGCCTTCTTTATAGATATGCGTGTCGCCACTTTGCTTTCTGCTCCCTGAGATCAACTGGGTGGTAAATGTTACTATTGGTTTATCTGAAATGAAGTATTTTATTATAAAAATCTAATTCAAATTCTAAGTAAAAAGAATAAACTGCTTAAGCCCCTTTATAATGGCAATAGGTTTTTTCACATTTCGATGTCTATTAGGAAATTTCGAAATCCTGAAACATGGACACTTGTATTGGTGAACGTATTGAAAAGATTCACTATTCTTCATTGAAATTTCAATTTTGTAAAAAAATTTCAAATTCTCTCCATTCCTAATATTCAGGTAGTCAGGAAGTTAAAGGCACATGAGCGCAACAACTAACCTAACTATTTCTTATTATGTAGATAGATCGTGCACAAGGTCAGAAGTCGGGGCTAATTTTGTTAAGCATTTGTTGAGGCAATAAGCCTCTCTGACATGTAATAGCTTTGGAGGAAACTGATGATGGTGTAAACATTCATTCACAGACTATTACCTGAAACTAGATTATCGATAAATTGCCGAAATTCTGTTAAAATTTATTGGCACAGTGACAATAGGCAGGATACATGGAAAAGCTGTTTTCAGTAAGTATAATTAGAATTATGCAAAAAATTATTTGTTTTGTTGAGTGCAGCCTTGACGTATCCCATGCAAGCACATTTGAATATTTCCATCCTCAACAGAGGAAGTGAATTAAAAAAATTGCGGTTAATGTTCTCCATTATAAGATTAAAAGTTGGTCTAGTGTAAATTAAAAAAACTTTGAAACGATGTCTAATAGGATTACTAGGAGAAAATTTACATTTCAATTATCCTAGCAATTTGATACGAAACAAAATTAATGCAATAACATTTATCAAGCGTCCCCAGCTGTTACAAAACTGAACGCAGGTGGGCGGGTATAAGTAAACGACAATGCTTCAAACTTTTGAAACTCATAATCCGTTAAGAAATATTGAGTGCATTCGAATGCATTTTGAAACAATTCCCTTAACCAAGTTCAACTTAGATTAGTAAACAATCTTTCTTTGAAGATAAATCAGTTAGTCTTTTAACGGCAATGTTCAACAATACGACTAAGCGATATTTTCAAACAATTAATTTACTATTATTTCGCGATTATTTATCATAAAAAGAGAGGTTGTTTCTGTAAAACGTAACGTAAGACCGTAAGACAGAGTATTGGGACTTGATAAGCCCCACAACAACCCCTGGAAAAACTTGAACATTTCAAATGGTAAATAAGCCTTACAAGCCTTACAGCTATGCCTGAATAGCATATTTCATTTTGCTAAACATGAATATGAAAATCACCCTCAATTAGCAAAATATAAAGGCAACAAGTGTGTCAAATTACAATGCTTCACAATATTAAAAATCAATAGCTTCTTTGGGTACCGCACATTTTTAGCTAAAATCTATTCAATATTAACCGATCATGATTGCATTCCTACAGAAAAAATTTCATTTACAATTTGACAATGGGGCGAAACTGAACTTTTTTAATAGAACGGTTATGTATGCGTAGAAAAATTAACTATATACATTTCTTAAAAATAGAAATACCAAAAGTCTGCGATTAATTTACTGTATCAAACAACTGTAGATAATATTAAAAATCAATAGCTTCTTTGGGTACCGCACATAATCAGCTCAAATCTATTCAATATTAGCCGATCATGATTGCATTCCTACAGAAAAAATTTCATTTACAATTTGACAATGAAGCGAAACTGAACTTTTTTAATAGAACGGTTATGTATGCATAGAAAAATTACCTATATACATTTCTTAAAAATAGAAATACCAAAAGTCTGCGATTAATTTACTGTATCAAACAACTGTAGATAGTGAATAGCTTTGTACTATCAACACATTCAAATTACAAGGAAAATCAAAACATCTCAACGAAATGTGAAAATTAACTGCTCTTGCAAAGGTATGCCAGGGAAAACGTTCACACAACAACACCAATATATCAAGTTCTGACATTAGACATAACAGTTCAATTGAAGTATGCTTATATTAGTTAATCCACGTGCAAAGAACGATATTCGGATACGTCTAGTTAAGCACTAAAGTCCATCGCATGGAACTCTGCACTCTTTATATATGGAGAATAAAAATTTTACATCATCCTACGATTAGCTATTTAAGAAATTTAGAAACTTTTTGAGTTGAGAATAGTCAATGAGTAAAATATATTATTAAACTAACAGTGCACGGAAGAGCCATCCATTGCTTAGGATATCTTTTAGACGAGCTAGAGAACCAATATTCATACAGTACATGTCCTGCAATTGTATTACTTGCGAAGATGAAGGCAGTCAACATGAAACACAGCATCAAATCAGTAAAACTTTCAAAACATAGTAAAAAATAAAAAACCCAGGGTTAAGATGTCTAAAACCTATATATCCTATAATTCTATACATTGGTTTCTTTTTACAGTCCGATATATTTTGATGCAATTTTAATGCACCATTGGCCTCCTAAGTATCTTTAAGTTGCGGAATGATCCCGGCCCTTATGTATCGCTCGTCGAATGTTTTATATGATATGTCATGACAGGAAACTTTCGGGGTTGTATTACAGGATTGAAAAAGTGATACAGAATGTCGCAGCCTAGATTCTACTATATTTTATTGGAAATTTACTTGAAAAACTTGAAGCTTACTTCTCCTTCAGAGCAAGTGGAATAAAGTTTTCTGCTATAATCAGACTCTACCGTAGAATTCAATTGATAGCAAGGTAGCAATAAACACACTAACCCGCACAATAACTCTGATATTTATCTATAATGTAAATCAAAGTAAACTTGATTCAAAGTTTGATAATTACTTACATAAAATGTACCAATACTATTGAGGCAACACTTTGTCTGGATAATGGTAGTCAACGCATGGTAAATTAATTTTTCAAAGTTTAACTTAACTAAATGATACTCGATAACTTCAAAAGAAGTGTTGGAGTTTGATTAAAATTCTGGACAATTAGCGAGTTTAAACTTACACATTAAAGGCGGAGGCGATTAAATAATTGCTTTGATATTTGTAAGTTTATTTAAAAGTCATCACATGTTTTCTACTGCAAGCCATCCAGTCAAATGCACCACAAATCAGAAACATATGCAAAAATCGTGTAAAATAGGACATTTTGGCCACAAATTTGAAAACTTTTCACTTACTTAACCCATAACTTCCCAGGAGTAGTCTAAATTTGTGATGGCTTAACAAAATAATTTTGAAACGCTTATAATAACTCATTAACTAATAAGGTATCCAAAATGCCTCCTTTTTAACTTATGCCTCATCTATCTACAGAAAAAACAACAACCGATGGTAATTGTTGCTCCCATTCAAATCGATTTTAGACGTTTTGACTTTAAATTTAGCTAAGGAGAGCATTACAGTTTTCGGAAAATCGACATTTTCATTGAAAAATGGTTATACTTTCAAGTTCAGAACTAATTTTAGAACAAATAATAACCATTGCATGAGAGCACATTCACTGATAGATGTGTTCACCTCCCAAGAACTTCACAATTCTGAATAGGGTTGGAAAGTATTATACAAAAATGTGAGCAAACCGCTTTGAATTCTTAAGGTAACTCTGGAACGTTCAGGTAAAACATATGTTCCTGCCCTCGGGCAATCGATTATGCGACTCAAATCTACTATAAAACAATATTTGTTATATACATTTTAAGAAGCAATTTTAATCTTACTAACCCAAGCAGTGTATTGCTTGTGCATTGAAAAGCTTAAGATAAAGGCTTCGCGGAGAACAAATGCTAGATGCGCGGCATAGAGGACTTGATCCAAAATAGAATTGATCATAATTAAATATGAAATTCTTTACATTTCAGAATATTAGATAGATGCGTAATCCTTTAGTGATGATTTTTTAATAAACTTTCGGATATAAATATAGCTCAAAATGTGGAAATTTGCGATTGAAGCCAGACTTTATAATAAGAAATATATTAAAAATCTCAAATTAATTTTCATTTAACCTGGCTTTTATGGGGACACGTAAAACCTGGATTCAATCGCGGTTTGAATTTAGTGTAAATTAAAAAATTTGGTGACAGTTGCGTTCGAAGTAATCTATTACCAGATAATATGAAATGAGACGGGGAGTATATTATATAGAGTAATCGAGCTTTCAAAGTTTGGAATAATCCGCAATTTGTCAATTGAAAATTCGATGAGAGGCTTTTTTATGGATTACTCCATGAGCGAGCGGTATATTTGATATTAGTCAATAAAGAAATTGTTGCAACTTTAATATTACTCTATTTAAATCTTCAATTATAACTAATCATTATTTATAATGTCGAAAAGATAAAGTCAATATATATATATATATATATATATATAT
>CABFPE010000002.1:4441034-4477783 GCA_900660155.1 Hofstenia miamia
ATATATATATATATATATATATATATATATACATATAAACATATATAAATAAATATATAATCATTTTTACATGAAAATGTATTACTGACTTTATTGCACTAGCTATAAAGAAAAAATTACTATCTGAAAAAGTAGTTCCATCAAGAAAGTCATATAAGGGTTTGAATGAATAAAAACCAGGTAGCTTTTAAAAATTGATTCAAACTAATTATAAATGCTGTTTAATTGAAGATATATTTTTTCAATGTAAAATAAAATTCAGAACAAATAAGGTGGTGAACTTTAATGTTTGATTTAAGAAAAAGTTAAAGGAAATAAATGTTAAAGAATGAAACAATTTCGTGCATTGTCTATTTAATAGCTAATTATAAATTAAAAACAAAGAGAACACAAAACAGGAAATTAAAAATTCTGTATTATTCAGGCGCATAATCCTCGTTCCTTTCGTTTCTAAATTAAATTTACATAATTTGTCTTCAATAAATTCGTATGATTTCATACAACGATGAAGCAGGAAGATTACCGAAATAACGCTACAGCGCTCACCTCAAAAATGTTATTCTACCTTTGCACATGGATGCGAATCTCACAGACAGGCTAATAACTACTAGAATGGAAATTGATATTTTTTTACAACATTATGGTATATACATTAAATTGCAACACATTTCGCAGGTGTAAGAATTTAAGAAAAAGGTGATGAAAATTGGAATAAAATCACTTAGCACAAAGAAATCCAGTTAATTTGGAATCAGAAAATCTTAAAAATCACCAATTGCTTTAAATTACAAATTTATATACGACACAGTGCACGAAAAAAACCCATTTGTTGTCATGTCTTAATTATTTCGTTATTAAACTATTCTTGAAAAAAATTACAAATATTCCAAAACAATTTATTATATCCAGTAGATATAGTTCAACATGAAAACTACAAATTTTAAAATAAACAGATGCCTTTATGGAATTAAATAGGGAAAGAGCAACACAATATGAGACTTGTAAAATAACTAGAAAGAAAACGGGTGTTCAGAAAAATATATAACATTATTAATTATTGTCAAAATAATTAAGCTGAACTATACTTCCAAACCCAAAGTTAATAAAAGTCTCATATAGGCTTTTATCCCAAATTGAAAATAAATTATCAAAATACAACTATAAATTATAATTTTCCAAGAAATTGGAAGAAAGGCTATTGTCCCTCTCTACTCATACTTAATTATATCCATAGTAGGGGTTTTTGTAAAATACTAAATATAAGTTTGCTTAATGTAAAAAAATATTAAACGATTACTACGCTAATTGCAATAACATTTAAAAACATGACGTAAATTACAAGAATTGATTTAGAAACTAACAAGAGTAATTTATATCTATTTCTTTAAACAAAATTCTAGGCATTAAAATTAGTGTTTTTCAGTAAATACAGCTTTCTTTTCATGATTATGAGTAAGCGAATCATTGCGTGGAAAGGATGGAATCGCTGTTTGCTTTATTAAAAATAACTTCAGATGTCTTAACGTTTAATGTAATAAAGAACACTATCAGAACTTAATCCGCTTAACAAAACAGACCATTTCAAAAATTATGGTATATTAATTTAAAAAGACTTTCGAATTAAGAGTCCCGATAGTGCTTGAAATTGTTTGATGTCTAAACAAACATTAAATGTGCATGTGTAACCAATGTTGCATATGGAAGTTTAAGAGTGTAAACTTCAATTGATACACGTCAAAAGAATATATAAATTTAGTGATGATAGATATTAAATTTGCTGCCAAAAATGAGTATTTTATTAATAGGAATAATTTATTCATAAATAGTAATTAAAGCAAACGAGAAAATTGTTGTTCAAATAAACCCAGAAATATTAATTTGTCATGTTTTATGTAAACATTTAATAAAGCATGAAAATAATGTAACTACTAACATGGTTTTTCATTGAAATAATCATAAGCAGATGTTTCAAATAACGTTACATTCGGTTAGCCAATAATGTTTACAGCAACCAAAAATAAGTTTCAGATCAAATCACATCAGCATCGAAGTTCTTGAAATATGTGGAATATTCCTACACTCTAAAATGGTGCAAACTGGACAGATTTTATTGTGCATTTGTCGTACTCTATCGAATAATTGATTCCAGAAATTATAATGCATCTTGAGTATCGTTTTATTAGAATAGGCGCTGTAAAGTCGCCATTACATAAATGTACTTAATATATTGAAAAAAGTGTCTGAAATAAACAGAGAGAAAGCGAAATTATTTTCAATCAGCGCATAGGCAATGCTATGCTCAGTGTTTGAACCATGCCGTGCTATAATTCGTTTATTTTGATCTTCTAAATATATTAGTTTTCATATTAAAATCATCAACAATTTTGGTTTTTGAACAATTTGCTAAACTATTGAAACAATTTACCACCAAAACATTTCATTCATAGAGGTTTAATCTAAGATGCCTCTTATATTCAACAAAAAATTTATAGATTTTCTTGCCGTACCGAGCCCGTGCCTAACTGCGTTTTTTCAAGGCATGATTCCAACACTGGTTATGCTGAACTGAAGTCTATTGTTCAAATTATGATCCCACCGATCACCACTGGAATTTTCTATATAAAGAAAATCGTTTAAACCATTTTAGACAAACAAATTCGTTGATGATTATCCAAATTTATAATTTCACCTAAACTTACAATAATGGAACAAAAATGAAAACAAGCTGTATTTACAAAACATTCGTAACAACAAGGTAAATGAAACTAGGTTTGGGTTACCACTAATTGAAGGATTTTGCATCATCGAGTTGCCCGCAGATTATGAAGAAAACATTGAAAAAGAAGTGTTTAAAACATTGCAAGCTTTTTCAATTAACCATGTTCTAGCCATGTTTTTGAACGTTGTATGAACTAGATGAAAAAAGCGATTCTTTGATGATTATGATGATGATGAAAGTAAAATAAACCTTGAAAGAAATGAACAAACTATTTCAGTCGGGTTCTTTAGCATCATGCAATAAGTTTCCTATATTCCATTATGTTCATGTTTAATAGAAAATATATTCCATAGACTTATGTATAATCATGGTACCTTTCTTTCAAACCTAAGTTCCTTACACGGATTAAGGCCCAAAAGGTGCCAATTTAACAGATATTTAGGCAAATATAAAAAATTAAAAAATAATTCTATGTGTTGGTAATATTGATTTATAATAGATTTGAATTAAGAAAAAAATTTAATTGAATACGAATACATAAATATACAATTTCTAATATAAAGTAACGAGATATGCATAATCTATAAAAACAAAACTCAATCGACTATAATCCAAAGAGGAATTTTAAGCTGATCTCAGGAAAAATAAATATAACTTATAAGAAAATAAACAAAGTCTCTGAGTATACGAAGAGAATGTAGAAAATTCACAAATTCAATAAAAAGTAGTGCTATGTTCAATTAATTTTCCCAATGAGCTGCTTGAAAACGAATGAAATTTTCAAAAACGTTTGAAATCAGTCCACAATACAAATATGAGTAGTAATTGTGACGTAAATGCGCTTGGAAAGAGTTTCTAGAACAACGTATTGTTACTACGAAGAGCAAATACTCTAAATTTTTCTTTGCAAAATATAATTTTAAAAACTTTTTAAATATCAGTCAACGAAAAGGCCCATCGAAAAGAAAATGACAGTCTGGCTTTGCATTGCTATAGATTATTTGTGAAAATTTATGGAAGGATTTTGCGCTCAGCACTTTTAAAATAATCAAAAAATTTATAAAGTTAAGGTAGCAGAATGCAAATATAATCAAATCTCATAGTTAAAATATTTATAAATTAATTAAAATTAATCTGTTTCTAAATGTTATATTTCGCGCAATTTCTTAATTTCACAATTATTCCAGACTTCTTCAAGCAAAAGTACTAAGATTCTACATCAAATTTTAGGTGGAAAGTCAGGAAATTTTGCATAACATCGCTCTTATATATTAAGTTATTAAATTTGGAATGGAGTAAACAACGATTTGCTCTAAAAGTAAATGCTAAAGTTCAAAGAAAACCTGACAAATTTTGAAGGCATTCTAAACATATATGTCTTCCGTTAATTAGGGAATTCTTATAATATATTTTGTTGATGTCAAGATTTGAGTATAATTTAATGTTTGTTGAAATAAATAATTCTCAAACTGAACGTTCATTAAGACTCATATTTACACCTTACGATTCACACTTATGAATTAATAAAAATAAAAACCTAAAAATTACAGTTAAGAACTTCTATTTATGGACAGCATTAACAAAAATGAAAGGAAAAATATACATGTATTTATAAAATTCCTCAGTTATAGAGATAATTCTTAAAAATGTGCACTGAACAAAATTCCAACATTATAATAAAAGTTTAGTCTATTCACAAATTTCTCTATTAAAAAATCAGAGGCTTCAGAAATATTTATGTAAATTTCACCAATATAATAGCATTTTTTAAAATTTCAATATTAATTAAACTGTAACAGTAGTATAAAATAGCTCGACTAGATACAGAATTAGTGTATTAGTGTAATGTATCTCCTAAATTAACAAAATCAAATTAATAAGTTTATAATGTTTCTAAGCCGATAGATGTTCGGCAAATAATGATTAAAAACTTTTGTCATCGTTTTATTTAGAGTAGCATTTGTATAACAAAACAAAGTCAGACGAAAACAAACTTTGATGTTAAATTGAAAATATGTTAGTAGAAAATCTTCGTTATATCACTGTCAAAAGTAATTTCACACTCCACTAGCTCTATTAAGAGATTAAAATATTCGTGAAGATGAAAAGAGAGAGAACTCATTAGAAAGTTTATCGTAAAAATAATATATTTGTCTGAAAGAAAATACCATTTTGTGGAGAATATATATTTCAATATTTCACAAAGCGCCAATGCAAAGTCACTGGTTTGTAGAGGAAAGCATTACTCGATATTAACGTGGTGATCAGCGTAACTACATGCACTCGTCGTGGAAATTGGTTTGTCGTTTTCAAAATAAAAAATCGGAATAGGCAAATTTCAATCAACTAATGACAACACGTTATTTCAGGATTTTACTGCTTTGAAAGAGTAAAAACATAGCGCCCAGTAGTCTCATGTGTCAATTGATCACTTCAAAAGTCAAAATATCCCATAATCGAGACGTGATATACAAAATGTACAGAGTACATAAAAGATGGATATACGCTAAAATAAATTAATATTCAAATACTGGAAATCTAAAAAAGCTTAGATCACTTCAGAATTTTTTCTATCTTGTAATATGCTGTTGTGTGTGCGGTTTAGCTGAAAATAGGCGTAGCCACTGGAGGGGGGTGGAAGGGGCAATTAACTCAAATTTTCAAAGTTGAGATTCCGAAAGTGAGCTTTTTGTTGAAAATATAATAAAATCTGTAGAAAATTATTATTCAGTAAACATAAGATTGAAATTGGAGCCAAAAATTTTTTTCTGGTTACGCCAATGAGCTGGAGCTCTTACAACACAATTGGCTTTTTGCATGGAGAACATAGCTTATTTTTGCAAAATAAGTATTTTGTTTAATACTTAAAAATTATTCAGAGTTTTATATTAACAGACAGTGAAAGAGCATGGAATCACAAATACAGAGCCTGTCAAAAAACCAGACACAGACCGACTCAACATTATAAAAAACACAATTTCACGACAAAGCAGTCTAAACAATATTTCTTAGATGAATGACACATTGAGATTAATCCAAAGCCAAATTTGACGACCTGTCTAATAAGAGACGCACCACGTGAACAAGATCGAATTGCGAGCAGGCTTTTGTATCCCATTTCGCGATTCATAAAAAGCAGCTAAAATGATAAAATAATACTAAATAATGCCATTAAAGAAGTTAGTTAATTTTGCAAGATTTATTTTATTTGTTTGCAGGGACAAAGATTTATTAAATTATCTAATTCATAAATTTGATGGGCCTCACTTTTATGATATTAGATTTAAGAAGTCAGCAATCAATGAAGCCATTTTCTCGAAATTAATTTACGACAGAAAGAAAGCGGGAAACTCATAGCCTTTCAAAATATTTAATAAAATTAAAGGCAAAACAAATATTTACTCAAAAATCAATATATCCAGCATTAAAATGGAAAGAACGAAAATGAAACATAATTTGAAAGTTTATTAAATTACAACACTTTTTTGCTAACGAATTCTACTAAAGGTTAATTAAGAATTCTCGTTTATCACTAGCATAATTTAACTGCTTATCATAAACGAGCACAAATGCTATCAAAATGGAGAACTGCTTTCCCTATATAATAAATAATGTAAACAACTGCTATAAACAAGGGCTTACAAATATGGGAGTAATATTAGTAGATTAGTGACTATGCAACAAATATATTGACGACCGCTTCGAAAACAATATGCCTATGTAATTGCGAATTTTAGCATATTTTATATACTGCAGTATTATGCATTACATCTCTTATGATAGAAATTGGATTAATGAATTTGTTATATGTACATACAAATAATTTACCACGTTTTATAAACTACAACATGTAGAAACTAGTGTTTTGCATTTTAAGATTTAATGCTGCCCGTGCTCGCCCTGCGCCCGTTTATGTTCCAATGCCGGGTGCCCGCCCTTCATTCTGCCCAGCGGGCTTGGGCATGCCCGCAAAACATTAATAGAAACACATATAACATAACTATGAGTCAAAACATTGAACTTAACTAAGCTAGCACTAGGACTGCGTTGCAATTTATGGGATGATTTCAAATATATTCTGGATTGAATATAATAGTTAATCAGGTTCCGAGCAGATTGCAAAAAAATTCTTGAAAAAATAAAAAAGGCCGTATTTTTTCAGGAAAATTAACGGTCGCTTCAAAATTGAATTAATAAATTATGCAATCATAAACAAATTTTCCCAATATCCGATACTTAGCAATGTACTTATTTTACTAGAAATACGTTTTAACTGACAATTAGCTACTATTTGCAGAAATAGCGAAATTGGAGAGGTGTAATAAGAAATCAAGGAAGCAATAATTATATTAAGATATTTAGTTTTGAAAACATGCCTGCGGAAAGAGATTTATGCGTCACTTAAATAATTCAATAGCATACATTAATATAATGTTTTAAGAAAACAATCCACACGTACGTTTCGAATTCCCCTATACGAAAAGTGCAATCAAATACTCAAATCCCAGACAAAAATTGATGGTGACAGTTGGAAGAAATGCATACGCAGATTATTAGCGTTGAATTTATATAATGAAAACATTTATTTGGGAATAATGAAGTGCGGCAAATGTAAATTAAGATAACATTTCTGATGATAAATCACAGAATAAAAACCGAAACGCGGATGGAATCAATAACAATAGCTAGTAGAGGGACCAGTCGATATCTTATCAGCATTCGCGACAGGTGAAACAAGACATAATTTCTGATTGTCACCAGATCAGTGAGTGCCTTTGAACGTGAATGCAGCATGTTTCTGGAGAATTGGAGTCTTGAACAAGGAAGCTGTTGACTCAAATATACTCTTAACTGATTATTATAGTGTTCATGCTGAAAAAAAGGTATCACACGATACCAAACAGTTATTCAATCATATACCCACTCTATAAGACTCAATTTTTTAAATTTTAAGATTTCATGCCAAATCTCAATTATTTAGCACCAAAAAAATAACATTTCGGAATTTTGAATGTGCATATTTTCGGTATTTTTCAAAATTTTTGCAGAGAAGTTTATAAAATTTACAATGGTCGTTTTCTAAGAAGTTCGCACCTCAAAATTTCGTATTTGATTTCATAGCAAAATATAAAGCAGGGAGAATTTCAAATATGTAGGCTTAGCAAAGCTAATACATAAAACACACACATATGTATTTGGCTGAAATAATTCTTTAGACAATTAAGAGTATATTCCACGATTCTCTAATTATGTAAAAGACAATTGCCTCCAGCACGCATTGAATTTTTCGTGAACTCCGAGGAGAGCTTTTATGAAAGAGCTTCCTTTGTGTGTATTAAAGTGAATCTATGGAATTTGTTAACATTTTGCATAAACAATGAAATGTACTTGAATGGTATTGTAGGGTTTTCGTGAGGATATAACATATTCGATTTAAGAAAATAATTGCGGCAAAATGAAAGCATCTCAACAACCAAAATATTGTGTTTGTTTTGATATCAGACAGGAAAAAATCTTTAATCACACATACATGCACTCGAATTCAGAAACCCCACTCGACTTAAAGCCAAGATCACAAGGTACAGTCAGAAGAATATCAGCAAGCTGGTCAAGGAGGCTGATGTGTCTTATAGGATAATGCATAGACAGGCAAGAAAAGACCGTGCATTCAAATCATAACAAACTATCGTCGACATAATCTCTCCACCTCAACCAAATAAAAGCGAATTGACCGAGAGAGAGAAATCCTAAGACCGTTATCAAAATCATTTCATTATCAATAGTTTCTTCAATTTCATGATGAATCCTTTCCACATAAAGAAGTTTTTCACAAGGGCTTCAAATAAAATTGATTAAATTGTTGGTATTATATAAATAAATAATGTACACAATTTACTCAAAATGAATTAATAACTTTTTGCTATTACAAAAGACGTTAGGATACTGTTTATATTTTACAAATGACCAGGTTTACTTTTTACTTGTGAAAGTAAATACTTTTTGATGTTTGAGGCACATCCTCGTTTGCACTTCAAAATGGGAATCGAACGAAAACATTTTCAACGGCACAAGTAAAACAGGAAGAGTTAATAAATTATATTAAATAATTGCAGCATTACCTCAGCAACAGGACAGTTATATTTATTAAGGNGTCAGAAGAATATCAACAAGCTGGTCAAGGAGGCTGATGTGTCTTATAGGATAATGCATAGACAGGCAAGAAAAGACCGTGCATTCAAATCATAACAAACTATCGTCGACATTATCTCTCCACCTCAACCAAATAAAAGCGAATTGACCGAGAGAGAGAAATCCTAAGACCGTTATCAAAATCATTTCATTATCAATAGTTTCTTCAATTTCATGATGAATCNGCATTGAATTTTTCGTGAACTCCGAGGAGAGCTTTTATGAAAGAGCTTCCTTTGTGTGTATTAAAGTGAATCTATGGAATTTGTTAACATTTTGCATAAACAATGAAATGTACTTGAATGGTATTGTAGGGTTTTCGTGAGGATATAACATATTCGATTTAAGAAAATAATTGCGGCAAAATGAAAGCATCTCAACAACCAAAATATTGTGTTTGTTTTGATATCAGACAGGAAAAAATCTTTAATCACACATACATGCACTCGAATTCAGAAACCCCACTCGACTTAAGGCCAAGATCACAAGGTACAGTCAGAAGAATATCAACAAGCTGGTCAAGGAGGCTGATGTGTCTTATAGGATAATGCATAGACAGGCAAGAAAAGACCGTGCATTCAAATCATAACAAACTATCGTCGACATTATCTCTCCACCTCAACCAAATAAAAGCGAATTGACCGAGAGAGAGAAATCCTAAGACCGTTATCAAAATCATTTCATTATCAATAGTTTCTTCAATTTCATGATGAATCCTTTCCACATAAAGAAGTTTTTCACAAGGGCTTCAAATAAAATTGATTAAATTGTTGGTATTATATAAATAAATAATGTACACAATTTACTCAAAATGAATTAATAACTTTTTGCTATTACAAAAGACGTTAGGATACTGTTTATATTTTACAAATGACCAGGTTTACTTTTTACTTGTGAAAGTAAATACTTTTTGATGTTTGAGGCACATCCTCGTTTGCACTTCAAAATGGGAATCGAACGAAAACATTTTCAACGGCACAAGTAAAACAGGAAGAGTTAATAAATTATATTAAATAATTGCAGCATTACCTCAGCAACAGGACAGTTATATTTATTAAGGTTTAGAAAGTAATGGAGAAATAATTTTATCATTTCCCACAATTTGCCACACATAATTTAGTTCCTTCAATTTCAATAAAAACAGACGTTAGAAAAATTGACAGAGAGAGTGCAATAACACAGTGTTAAGCAAACAAAATGAAAGATCATTTCTAGGGTTGAAATTTAAATACCAAAGTTTTTGACATTATTCATTAATCAATTGAATGACCATAAATAAAACTACTGAAGTTGGATATGTGACTGCATAAGTACCCAATTGAGAAATTGTCTAATAATTATTTTTCATAGCATAGTATAAGATTTCTACTTTTATACGAAGGATTGAAATTGGTCACTGTTGGTGACATAATCGACCTACAATTACTGATGGAAGGCTTTTTTTGCGTAACAACATTGTTAATCAAAAACAACTATTCTAAACCCAAATAAATTAGAATGGAAAACAACCAGCTAGCTGATTTGGATAACATTTGTTCCTTCAGGTAGACTTGGAATCTGCATTAGGCCAGGTATGGCCTAATATGGACTGAACACCAAAAAATTAAGTTTTACTGTCACTATGCATGATGTGGAGCACCATGCATTTCCTTTGTAATTCCTAATTTTGCTTTTCAAATTTAACGACAAATTTTAACTAGATACCCATTACGTAGGTTGTTGTAATTGCATATTGGTATTTAAAACTCATTTTCCAAAATGGGCTTCAGTATTATTACAGATGGGCTAAGTAATTATTCATATGGATATGTGCCGAGCTTGATTTCAAAATTAAGGCTCATTTCCCATTCTGCCATCAGGAAAACTACCTTAATATGAAATAATATGGGTTATATAAGAATCTATGTGTTTTTAAATACCTGGGTTTTGCCAGAAATCTTATTTTCCTTTTGGTTTAAATGGACTCAAAAAATTAAAAAAGAAGCCTAACATCGAAATGAATAGATAAATGTATGCTAGACAAAGTCATACATATTACGAAGAAAACAGGCTCTATGTAGACCCATAAATAATAACCGAGCTGCTTACGCCAACTAAATTATATGGCTCGCTATTTGTTTTTGGATAATGTATTATTTTGTTCTTGAAAGTATTAGTAATGGCAAGCACACAATTTAATTTTGCTCAAGTATATACTAACTACATGCATATATGGTATGAGATCGTTTGCTGTTGATTAAATTTTTAAACTCAAGTTTGCCCAATTATCTCAATGTCTAATAGTTCAAATTCAAAATTGAAGTACGACAGGATTGCTACAGAATGCAAAAGAAGCTATTTTTAATATTTCTATAATAAAATTTGGACAGCATGACTCAGATTCCAACTTACTTTGACCTGACTCTATTGATAGTTCTGCCTTCAAATTTTAATAAGTGTAACAAAAATTGTAAATATGTTGAAGCCATCAAAAATATTTGATTTGAATAAGCATTAATTTGTTGCACAGTAAATAGATGTTTTTGTTCAATTACCAATTAACTAATACATTTAATAGCTTTCTACTGAAGGAATTCATAGACAAGCCAATCATTTCACAATGATTCGCCAGGAAGCTAATATATCGAGTAAAACTACATAAAAATGTCAAAATATATTAAAAATTGTTAATTGCCATTGCAAAAAACAAAGACAGGGGTAATAACGTTAATGGAGGTAGTGATAAATGATTTAAACATGGAAATGAATACAAGTTTAAGGACAAATCAACGACACAAACATATCAACAAAGGGCTCTGTAGATTACACATTTTTCAAGCACATAGAGACTTTCAAATTCACTAAGTGTTGATTATATTATACACAGGGTTGTCATCATTTTCAAATAAATTTTATGCCTGCAAGACACATTTTATCCAACTACCCGGGAAATTTCTTGTTTCTTTGAAGCGGTATCGCTTTGCAGTTACAAATTGCATAATGGATTTAACAATTTCTTCAATCCGAGTGTAGAATACTTCTCTAATTACT
This sequence comes from Hofstenia miamia, assembly GCA_900660155.1. Lineage (NCBI taxonomy): Eukaryota > Metazoa > Xenacoelomorpha > Acoela > Hofsteniidae > Hofstenia > Hofstenia miamia. The sequence goes on from CABFPE010000002.1 coordinate 4,452,973, forward strand.
CCAATAACACCACATATTGTCCATTGTTAACTATGAGATGAACTCCCTGAACAAATTTGCTAGCAGCTGGTTGCAGATTTGGTAAAAGTATGCCATCTGTTCCCTGTGAGATGATGCGCAATCAAACAGTAGTTGCAATTACTTATAATACCCATCAGCAAATTGCATAAAAAATGTCATTCATCATAGATAGTCAAACAAACCTGCTTATCTATACAATGGTTATTAAGCATCTATAAGAACAAAAGTAAAAATTTGAGGCACAGGGTAAGTATGCTCAAGGACTAGTGTTGAAACATATTGCAATTGCATCTTCTACTTGGCACTAGCTGGCAATGGAGTGAAGACTGTGTGAATTAATTCATTTTGCTAAGATATGGAATAGATATAAAAATTATGTTTGTGCAAGAATGTCATTGGAGGTGACGTGGTTGCTATTAACAAAATATAGATATAAGGAAGTTAAGCGCATTAATAGATGCTTTGGGAGCCGGATAGTCAAGGCTGTTATTAAGGTGCCTTTCCTACTCTATCGCATGACAAATACGCAGACATTTCTTAAAATACTTAGGCTTCCAAAGAATAAAGGGCTAACTGTTCCAGATTTTGCACATCTATTTACAATTTACACTTATTTGATTTTAGTAGGTCAGGCGACGGAACTTGTCAAAATTGACATTGATGAGGAAGAAACTAGTGAATAACTGTTTAATTTTAGTTGAAGTTTCATAATCCCATATAATCGCATACTAGTAACCTATATTTATAATTCCACGCGGGGAATCATATAAATACGAAATCCAATAATTCCATAGGACGTCTGGATTCAATAACAATTTAGAAGCTCGATAGAATGCGTAATTTGCAATTTTGTTTTTGAAATCCATTGTTGACAATTTTATACATAAGAGCAGAGCCCAATAAAGCTTTAAAATATTCCTCCAAAAATTGCATTCAATATTTCAAAGATGATTCAGAATTTTATCAGTTGGAAAAGTGATTCAACTTATGTATGGAATGACTTCAAATGACAAAATTGTGAAATTTGCAACTTGCAAATAAAAATCAGGAAAAACGCCATTTGGTAACAAAATCTAAAACAGAATAGATGTTCTTCTAGAATGCACCCAATCAAACTACTTACAGAAATTGTATTTTCGAATTAATTATGTAAATACCCATGAAATATATTAATAGCATTAATCCTAAACATTTGTGGTAGCAAAAATAGGAAAATGCATTAACAACATTTGTTAGCAAAAAACTTAAAAAATGTGAGAAATATATATGATATAGATTGTAAAGGATAATAAAAAAATATGCATGCAGAAATTTCAGATTCGATAAGTATGTAATCAAAGAGGAATTGAAAAAAAGAGTGATTTTCAATGAGTGTAAGAAAAGTACTTACGTCGGGGAACATTACTTTCAATAAAACCAGAGTGAATAAGTTGATTGAAGTTGAAGTGAATTTCATCATTGGGGTCTACCAGAGCAGCGCTGGTAGAAGTTTTTAGAGTCATTTTATTGAGAGTGGATCAATTAAAGGAAAAAGTTAGGCAGCTAAAATGCGAGCGCGAGCGCCGCTGGCCGTCTCCGTCAAGAAATGCGGGAAACAGTGACATGCTGTGAAGCAGAACGGCCATTGGAAGAAGCACATAATGACGCAGTGCTGTCTCCGACGAGCAAGCACCGGTCGAGCCCAGAGCAATCAATAATTCAGGAGAAAATGCAAATGCCCCTAATGTGATGAGCTGATTGGTTAGAGAAAAATAAACATCTAACATTAAGTGCGCCATTAGCGGGAAAGTTGGACATTAATGGCGAAATTAGAAATATATACAACACAAGTGAAAGGTCTCTCTCAATTAAGCACTCGCAACGATATGAAAAATGCATGACATTGGTCCTAAGTGAGAAGATTTAAAATTAATGTCCTAACAACAAAGAAGATAAAACTTTGAGATGCATGAGTTAAGAGAAGCAGCAAATCATTAATACAACTAATAATGAATATCACTACAAAGGACTCCATCATCTTGATAACTTCAGATCAAATGTAGTTTTAGTCTTCGTATTAAAACCAATTTCGAAATGCTTAAATTGCCATGAAAAAAGAACAAGTAATTAAAAAATAATTGCACTTTTATTCGAGAAATTTAGCAAATTACACAGTAAATACATCTCAAATTCAAATAAAGTTTACAATTTCCTGCATACATTTATTAAGAGAATTTTTCAAGTAAATGCTTAAAACATTGAAGTTTATTGTCTCTTTATATTTCCTACCCATATATTTAATATTGAACAAACTTGTTTCCTGTGGATATACCATAGATAACTAAATAGAATACTTAGTTGTCTATCGGATGTACATATACATTTTCAACATTGCCTATTTTCCTAACTTTGATGTGCATATGCGGAAGGAGATGGACAGAAGTATTTACCTCATTGTCTATATAACATCTGTTGTGCCCTTGTACTCGAATCAATGCCTCATTCGCCTAAGATGTAAAGTGGAACTATCTGCTGTTGTTTTTATAGGAAAAATTTGTTGTATAAATAGGGAGGATTAATAATATTGAAACTTAGGATATGTGTATATAACTCACTAGCTATAGCTATTATGTCAAACATTAAAATATGTAAATAAAGAAATTTAGGATTCGGAAGTGCTTCATTCTCATAGAGATGCAGTGTCTATTAGCAAATAAGATGTCACTTATAAAACTCAATTTTCATCGAAAACATGAAAGAAAATCAATAAACATTACTCTCATATTGAAAATAACAGCAGATTTTATATCAAATTCATACCATGTGTACCGATCAGCTACAATGGTTTATTTGAGATATTAAGTCTTCAAGACGTTTCGAGGTATTGCTTAAAGTACAATAAATATAAAAAGAACTAGTACTTCGGATTTAGATCGTACACAAATGTAGAAACTTCGCGTAAATTATAACCCATTAAAAGTGCCAATTGTGGAAGCATTTCTGACCACCGAGATAAATGTGAGGGTATAAAAAATGTGTAAGTAGTTTAAAGTGTTATTAAAAGAAACGAAGGCATATGTCGCAAAAAAATTAATAAAAAAGAAAGACGACATGTAGCATGAATCTCAAACTAAAAATTCAGGTATTTTAATTAGATTACAAATAAATTAACCTTTTTGTAGACATCTACGTTTGTACTACTATTTCAGCAATTAAATCTTATTGGACTTTGAAGCGTCAAACAAAACCTATGACCAAGAGTCCTGCCCCATATACTCTTTTTGAAGAGTGCGGGTGTAGACATATTTCTTTGAAAATAGCAAGAATTGAATATACCACTCAGTTTAATATAATCCACTAGACATCACCTCTTATATGAATATTAAAAAAATTTAATTGATGTTAATATTCATAAAAATATTTTCATTCTATTGCTAAATTTGCATCATTAAAAACGAAATAGGTAGGCACGCTACTCCATTTGTGATTTAAACGGCCTGTTGTGTTCGAAATCGGACTACAAGTTCAATAAATAGGACCAAGTTTTTGATCACCTACAACCTTCAAAATTGAAAATGTTCCTAAAATTAGTCAGTTATGGCGATTGAGTTCAGTTGCTGTTTCCCTTAAACATGCTGCTGTAAATATATGCAAAATATTTTATCAAAGTGACAGTTGTACATAAATGTAGAATAGGTTACAGCGTAAACTAACAGCTCGCTCAACACTGAATACTTTACGACAGCATCGTTATAAATTTGGAATACATATATTAGCCAAGTTAATTCATGAGATTCCATCTAAATTCACTTAATGTTGTTGATAAGATATATTGCTACGGAGGGTTTTGCGCCCAAATGATGTGGTACGACATGTAGTAGGCCTATAAAAATGTTATTTCCTTATTCAATTGCAATTGAGGAAAATTTGAAGCTCAAAGCCAAAAAGCAAAAAAATTTCTTAAAATACAATGAAATACTGGATAATTAATGGATTGACCCAGTCTAATACAGCGTTGGTTCTTCATTTTTTATGTAAGGTATTTTCACTTGAAAAATATAGTGAATGGAAACACGTGTGTTATCGCATGTAAATTAAGCAGCGAAATATTTCAACATTAGACTCATGCTAATTTTTTGATATGCAAAACAGCTTTTACGCCAACACGTTTCATCGTCAATTTAAATATTTTCCAAATCACTGGTCATCAATGGAAAAATCTTTAATGTTTCTTTTTGCCTAGCTTATAAATAATTAATACGCGAAAGAAAAGTTTGTGAATTGATTTAATTTTCGAAAGTAAATCGATCCAAATATCAAATGCATCTTTGGTAAACACATAGTTTATAAAAGCAACTAAAACAGCATTCATTTGAGTGGGAGATTAATGCATCGACCTTAGAGGTTAGAAAATATAAAAGCTTTTTGGCCCTTTGCTATAAAGTTCAAGGTCAAATGCTAAAACAAATAATAGCGTAAAAGTTTTTCATGACCTCTATTTAGAATTTTGTTGAAAAAAAGTTTCATGCTTCGCTAAGAATTTTTGAAAGTCATCTATTTGTGCACAATGTTTTTTTGATAAGGATTCGTTTCAAACAAACAAAGTGGATTTTGCATGATGGGATTCTACTCAATTTTCGAAATATGAATGCAATGATTTTATCTACAATCTAATGCCTCAAATATTAAAAAATCAGCAAATAGGCTAAATTTTAGCATTGGAGATGAAATTTGGAAATCAAAACAAATGAAGGTTCAAATACATGTTTTAGTGTTTGGTAAGTGAGTGATAAATAAAAAAGCTTTTTACTGGGATCTTCTCCTGAAAATATTATCTTGAAAGGCTGAAAATAAACAAAACATTGCTAGTCTTGAAGGATTATATGACTTTCCAGTCATTAGAATGTTGAATCGCACAATGAAACATTAATTTAGTACAAAGGCCGTTATAAAATTTTTTAATAACCATGAAAATAACAACAATCACGGGATAGATACGAATCGGATTTGCATCGACCCCGACGATTTAGCAATAAATTTGCTAGAAATCTGCCCGCCATAATTCTTTCTGAAATCCAGAGAAAGGTGTTAGTCGCGACAACATATAAACCTCAAAAAGAAGTGATTTTCTATCAAATCACATCAAAGCGTCAGTAATTCATTTCAAAAATTCAAAATTAATTGTAAACTTGGAATTTGCTGTATTTCTTAAGATATTTTAAAGAAATAATGTCTATTGTTACATACGTCGATAAGTCCAAAATCTTTTGAAAGGTAAATTAGATTAATTTTGTTTGTATAATGCAAGGCCACCGCTTTCTTAGAAAGCATTCCTACCAGGCGATGGTATTTATATTAATAGAACGCATAATCGCTAAATGGTAATATTATATATTTTTCAAAGACGTGATAATACCATATAAAATATTGCTTCCTTATGCGAAATCAGTACTACTGGCGTTAAAATTCCTTGTTTGATTTATGCGCACTTCCCGCGATTGAAGAAATGTTAATTTCATTTAATGAAATTATTCCAAAATCGATCCATCTTTCATTTGTATCATTGGTGTGAATAGTAACATTCTATTAAAATACACAACACATTTTACTATAATACATAAATGTAAATTTGATAATCTGGTTTCACGAAAAGTACCTAAACAAAAATTTCCTCACCAATAATCCGTTTCTGGCTACATAACTACGTTACAACTGCTACATAAATTAAGAGAAACACTTGTAACATTCCTAATTTAGTAACTCAAAGAAACTCGTACCCTTTGCACGTAATCAACAAAATGCGAAAACTAACCCAGTGGATAAAATTTTGGTTACCTTATTAATATCTACATTAGCAAAAATGGTATCCTACAAGTATAAGAAAATATGTAAATGTCATAGACCATTCTCACTATTGAACTGCACATTTTTAAAATGTGATTGAGCCAAAAAGTTTAGCAAAACAATAACAGTGGAATATTAAATCTTATAGCATACGTTTGAAAAACATGCAAGATTGAGTGCATAGATATTGACTAGACCCCTAAGAACGACTTCATTTAAATTAGACGAGATTGACAAGGATCGTGATGAAAATTTTAATCAAATTGTGACCTATATGGTAAACGCCAGAATGCATTAAATCCATCTACAGTAAGGACAGCAACACCAACATAAAAATATCACCGATAAATGCATCATTATTTCAATTTTTTGGTCTCTGTACGCATAATTGTGTAAACTCAAAGTAATATCGCATTAATTATTCATTTGAAACCAATTTTTTCAAGTTTTCGCCAAAATGATTTTTGGCCACGTTGATTTAATTATTTTGATTCTAATACGTCAAAACAAATTTTTGTCTGTTAATTCACAATGTTTGTGAATTTTTTTGATAATACATAGTTTTCATTACATGACGATTTTTTGGAACTTATTAAAAAACCAATCGCTACAAAAAATGCAATTAAAAATATTTATACGCAACATATAAAAATCCCACTAAATTGCGAGGATTTTGCTAGAAACATAATGGGGTTTCTATAAAACATCTGCAGCAATATTATAAACGTCAGAGTCCATCAATAAAAACCTTTGGCTGCTAAATATTGAAGGACACAAATATTGACATTGGAATTTTTAATGAGAACTAAAGCTGAAACATGTGAATCCAAATTGAATAAAATTAAAGTTGGTGCTAAAAATCAAGCTAAAAGAATTTTATTGCAAGAAATTTATCAAGTACAGTGTACTGACACACTTCTGTTCACCATGATATAACATGGTATGCTATGTGGATTTTTGTCATAGGGCATGGACATAACTAAGCATCACTTGTTCCAAATTTTCCTCAATGAAGAACATAATTTTAGCAAGTATCTTTGTTTTAAAGATCTAAAAAAAATATTGTAACAGCTATATTCATAAAATTGAAACGAAATAAAGAGAATTTTATAATTTTCCTCTTAGCGTTTACATTCACAATTAAGATTTGAATTTAATTCAAATTAATATCAAATTTCTACTTCGAACGTTGTGAAGTATTCCCAGATCAATTTATCCGGTTGTTCATTTCATCTGTCAACCGGTCAGTTAAGCTTTACCCTTTATATAATAAATCACAAATAAAAACGTTATTTCGTCTATCATAGACTATAAGAAATAAAGCTGCTACGTCAGCATAAAGAGTACATATCCGTTCAGTTTTTTAAATGAGTACTCCAACGTAGTTAAACCGGAAGATTATTGATTTTACACGCATACCATTCTAAAATTTCACTTAATGGAATTTCGTGAAATACAATAGCCAAGAAAATAATGAGTGCACTACATCAATATATCTGCCTTTGACAATAGCAAAATAGAAATAATTATGCAAATGCAAGGAAACAGATAAATGGCAACATCATGCATAAAGCATAATTTTCAGAAACTAATTCTTTTTCATTCGGAAACCATTTGAATAAAGAAATCAAAATATATAAGGACAGTTGCAACAAAAATATAAAAGTTAATTTCCAAATGTGTGCATCAGTTAATTTTTTAATTTGTCTTAGGGATAGGATAATTCAATAACAATATAAATACATAGTTAAATTAAATATTTTTATAATTTACATAAGAAATGCCATCTAGCGAACATAATATTGTCAGAAGATGGCGTATTACTTCCTTATTAATGTTTCTTTAAAAGTATTATTGAATATTTTACATTTTCCTAACTGCAAAGGAGGAAATGAAGTTTTTATCTATAAATATATTAACAAAATGGAAAACTATTTTACAATTCATTAATGTGATTGCACACGACATCTAATTAAAATAATTTTCCAATATTTTAAGACATTCTAAATTATTCTAATGACAATTTTGTAGCAAAATTCCCAGCTTTAAAATGAAAAATAAATTTGCAACTTTTAAGAACAAGAACACTGACATCATTCGATTTCAATTAATCAATGTGTTACAAATTAGTCAATTAATTTTTATTAAGATGTGTTAATCTACAAACATATATGACTTAAAACAAATTGGGGCAAAAACCCTACCTAAACAAAAATTGAGACTTTTTAGAAGAAATGTTGATCCAATTATTAATTCGCAATCTCAGTTCATTGTCTAACTAAGTATGTTAAAATATTCTATGAGTAAGGTGCTTTTGGCTACAGAATCCATTTATAATCCTATGCAAAATAGTTCCTTGACCTATACCCAGACCAAATAGCTGGATGAATTGCATTCTTACATAGGAAAATTCCAAAAAAAGGCAAACGAAAAATCTCCAGCTCCACTGAGGCGAAGTGCAAATGACACCACTTCTGGCAGATTTTGCATTGAATCCAGTCATCTGTAGGTGTACGCTGGCAAATGTGGCTATTCTTTTATATATATATATATATTAATATTAAATGATTTAGGTTTTTACTAAAATAATTTTTTATTTAAGGCCACGGTTAGACTACTTGATTGTTAGCAAAAATAGTTACAAAATCACGTCAGATCGCTAATTATCTCAGTGGTTAGACGTGCGATTTTACCAAAATGTTAAAGATCACGCGTGACCAAATGCATAGTCTAACCGTGGCCTAAGCATCACTTAGATTAAAACTCATCTAAGCTAGAGCTGGACTTGTAGACTCTCTAACAAGTAGATTTTTCAACAGCTAAAATGTGACTATCAACTGGTGATAAAACAGATTTATTCAGAAACCATTAATAGCAGATTCAATATTTGCAATATGACTGAATACTCTCTTATAATTTAAATTATACAAGAATAATATACTGTAAAGATATAATAGGGCCTCTATCCAGGCCCCTTTTACGTAGATGATCGTTGCCCCACAGTTAAGAAAATATTATACATCTTAAAATGTTATCGACTGACGTCATACTATATGCACTTACTATAAATTTCAATTAGAACTGTAAAGCAAACTAATGTGCAAATTAAAGTAATTACATATCATTTTAATGAAGAATTAAAAATTAAATATCGCGTGAATTTGTCATCGATCATTTTACTATATATAAAAAGAAGTTGATGTATCGCATTTTTGCAGTAGGGCGTTTTACCCAACTGAGGCTCATAGTCGTAATTTACTTTACTAGTGGTGTGCAACAATATTTGCAAGAGGGCCGGCGAAAATCAAAGCTGCAACTGCATTTATTTTAAAAAAATGGAAATAAAACTGATCTATAATTAGGTTTATTGGTATTAAATCTGAAAAAGAAAAAATAAATAATTTATAAAAGCTACCATGTGCCACAAGAAATATTTGGGGCTGGATTGTGACCCGTGTCCACCAGTTGCACACCCTAGAAGTAGACAATACTGGATAAATCGCGAGGGGTATTTTGATTTATGTTTATGGCATAAAAATTAAACATGAATTGGAGGAGTGATTCTGTTTCTCATTGTTAAACACACATAATAATTAGACACTTCATTCCCGACTATTTACGATTGCGCTTAATCGATACTGAAGTAGAGCAAAATCTTTCTAAATGGGTACTTAACATTTTCTGTAGATTATTCCATTTAAATTCTTTTCTTTACTTAATATCAACTTTAAAACGAGTTTGGCCACGAACTGACTTTCGTTGATAAATTTCATTCGACGAGCAGACTATGTCGCAATATGAACATGCTGATGTTTTATGTCAGCTGATAATTAGGCAGAAAAATTCGGAATTCGCATTTTGCAAAAAACTGAAAAATACTTGGATCTCAAAGCAAAATAAAAACATTCATGTGTAAAATTCATGACGAGATCGTTCTCTATGACAGTGCAAGAAAGGAAATATTTTATAAAATGACGGCAGCGAAAATCAGTGAATGAAAAACTTTTAGATGGCAAATTGGTATGGAATCTCCTTTGGTATGTGATCTGCGTAATTCAACTAAAACAAATGTGACATTTATAATCTTTCAGCTCTACTCCCAGCATCTGAAAGTTGCATAACATTGAGATCACACACGATTTGAGATCGCACACCAAATAGTTGGTGAAGTAAAAAAGTTCTCAGAATATAATCATAAAAAAAAATTTAATTTATGAATAAACATACGAACTTTCAAGTCTGATATTAAGCTTTACATAAATGTGAATAAAACGCAGTTAAGTGAACTTTGTTCATTCTTGCAATAAATTGAAATTGCATTGTTGTAGAAAGAAAATAGAATGCACACGTGAATAATATCGTTTATTATAGAGACCATGCGAAGAAATGGTCATACCTCCAGTCAATTTAATGAAGTTCTTCAGAATGCAGTGTTCCGCCTATTTAGCGACTTAGATGACGGAGTATACCCAAACTTTCAGGAAGCTCTCAGAGTAGGCAGACTAGTGAAAACATGTTGTCAGATCACTATTAATAAAATGTAGTGACTAGTGATGAAAACTATCATACTTCCTCATGAAAAATAGGAGATTTGGATTTCAGTTATGGTTCAGCTCTAACTATTCTTCATGAACATCTGAAACTCGAGAAGCTCTGCAGCTATTGGGTACCGAAAGAATTGACAAACTATGGATGAGCGTGTAGTGTGTTCAGGGCTTGGAACGAAAATTTTCTTGTAACTGACATAAGAAAAGTGGTCTTTAATAAGAATAAGTCGTTCCATCTATGATTAGCTGGAATTAAGTCATCAAACAAACCTTGGGTAGGTGATGCTAAAGACCAACAAAAAGTGGGTCCCAACACGATTTCAGACAAGAAGTTCATGGTTATTGTGGCAATAACACTAGATAGCGCTTAGCACTGTGAAGTCCTCGAAAATGGATGAGCAATCAATAGTAATGTGGATATATTTCGTGTCTTGATTATAGGCATGAGAAATAGGTCCACCGTTGCCACCACTTCCTTCTAGGAACACGATTGTGATTAAAGAAAATGCACGTCCCCATGTTTATTCCCAAAAAGAAAATTACGCTTTAGAAGCAATGGTAATATTCCCCTGATCTTGATCGGTGGGTATTTATCATAACTCGAAGATCAGAGGGATAGAGTGAATTTTGAAACTTCTAACAATTAAAAAATTTCCTGATGATTCAATGCCACGGCTTACAAAAAAGAAGGTACATATCAGTACAACAGTTTGGTGATTCATTTGAATGCAGTTACCAATTGCAAAGGTGACTATGTTTGAATATATGTTTCCATTTTGAAAATATATTGGTTGATGTAAGATGATGATTTTTATATATTGAAAACACATTGACGAAGCTAAATAGTACCAACTTTAAAATTCTCTGGACAACCTACTTTGAAATGTTTATCAAGCGTTCAACCATGGTGCTTATAAATTTTTTATCATCGGTGTATTCACCAGTACCAACAAGAGTGATTATTGAAAATATGAAGTTGAGGAAACTTTTCAATTAATTGCATTAAATAGTAAATGGCACTTCATAGACTACGACTACATGACTTAGTTATCAATTATAAATAGTACGTATAAAAACTTTAATTCATCAATAGTGGAAAATTTTGGCTTCTATTTCTCAACTCAAATTTAAACAACATAAGCGTCCTTTAGATTAGGTTACAAAAGTGCTTAGGATATCAGGAAATAAATTTGGTGCAAGAACCCAAACTAGTATATCTAAACTTGGATGTTGTATTTTTTTTCGAAATCAAATATACAAAATAGAAATTTCGATCTTAAAAAAGTAAGAATTATCCAATTAAAAAATTGATCTTAGATTTTTAGTGAGGTATAAAATAAATAAAAACATTCCAGAAAAATTTCCAAATAACGAACAGCTATAATAGTTGCCATGTAGACAAACACTTTTTTCTTCAATGGAATCGCGAAAATGTTTATAAATATTTGATAAAGAGTATTCAATTGAAAGGAGACGTATTATTCTTAATTAATTAACCATGTCAATTGAAATAGCGTATTAACATCAATTGTCGCCTATTTCGGGTTGTAATATGCCGTGACAGTACTTGTTGCGATTGTGTCGGAAAAGCAGTGCTTTGTATGCAAATTATTTCAACTCCATAAGAGACTGTATGCGTAAAAGCAATATTCATAGCCAGTGTTAATGTTTCGTAAGCAATGATTTCCTTACATAACACGCTTACCACAACGCCTAATGTTTACGGAGTCAGTAGACCGGGGCTTTTGAGCTCCTCAGGTCTGGGAGGAAAGATATCATCTCTCCATATTTGGATTGAATTACAACAAAAATTTGAACAAATATTATTCGTATCAGACAATCAATTTAGAATGTTCACAAATGTGATGAAGCCAAAAAATCTCAAAAGTTCGCTATTATTTGAAATATATTCAAAGTTTTGGATTTAACATTTGGAAATGATGGAATTACTTTGAATTCATTCCTAAATTCTCCAATATAACTCTCGCTTATTCATATATTTTTTCATACTAACAATAATAATAGCTTTTTGCCAAAACTGAAAGACTAACTCCTGTTGAAAAACAATACAATACATAAAATGAACAAATATTTAAAAAGTGCTTATTAGGGTGTTAGGACTTCATTCAAAGTTAAATAAATTCACCAAGTGTAACTAAGAAAGCACCACCCATTATTGAGTAATAATCTAATGAATAATAGGGAAGGAAATCTTCCCCACGTCGACAGAGTTGGAATCTGTTCGGGAGAACCGAAGGTTCAGTTCGGTTTCAGGTATAAAATTCTAGAAAAATCGAGTACGGTTTCATGTAAATTCACACGTTCTGGGAAAACGCCAGCTACTTGAAAGTGCCCTAAGAAGGCCTTAATTCAATAATTATTTAATTATTTATTGATGGCGTTTGCAAGGTAGGTTTCTTGGGAAACAGGTCTTTATTATCACAGCTGCAATTATAATTAACAGTTGATATTAATGCTGGCGCATTCAAAATAACAATAGCGAACTTATGCCCTCCTGCATTTGGGATAGGTAAGATGCTGTGCATTTTGGGAAATTTCGGGTACATTAAGTTTCCGGTACGTGTTTAAAAAATTGTTTCGGTTTCGGTTCCAAATTCTGTACCCGATTCCAACTGTGCACGTTGTAGTGTTAAGCACAAATTTTCAAAAACGATTCCAATTTTAAGAAGCATCTTAAAAAAATAATTCATTAGAAGCTAAAAACTTGACGATCGCTAAAAACACAAGGCAACCCATAATCCCAAATGACCTCAAAGAACATTGTAGCCTTTCCCTAAACACATGCCAAATACATAATTTATTGCAAATCGCATTTCGTAATTTATTTATTCGTGTGAAATGGGTATTTATTGATGCTAATTTAATAACCTCCGACGACGCAGAAATTTATATTGACGATCAACGCGTTCTAATAAAATATTAATATAAAAGTGTTAAAGGATTAGGTAAAGGAATGAAAATATGAAATATAACTCAATCACTCCTCAATAAATTATTTATAGTTCGTAAATTAAAAAATCCGTAAATAAAATAATGGCTTAGAAATTATTCTCCGAGAATAAATTTATATTATCTCATGACACAATGCTTTATAAGCATAACAATGTGAATAAAAGCTTTCCCACATACTATGAATTTTTTTCTCCAAAATTATAAACACCAAGAAATGAAAAACAGTTATTTAAGCAAATGTCCAAGAGCGCAGATCGAACATAAAGCAAAGCAGTAGGTCAGGAACCTACTGGTCCTGGTCCCCTGAATATTTTGGTTTCGTGTAATCCCACAACGAAACTTCTAGTAATCACACGAATTTGTTCAAAATAGCACCAAGTAGTAACAAACCTATTTTGATAAATAACTAAAATACCAACAAATTGTGAGATTATAAAATTTACTTTAAATCGTTCCAAGTCTCCTTAATCATGATCCCAGTACTAAAGTGGTCCCAGTTCCACTGAACTATTTAAGACACAGCAAGCCCTGTGACTAGATGGCACCTACGGCAAAAGCAATTAAAATTCTATTAATTGCGGTTAAGGTTCGAGGACGGATATTTGACTAAACAAACAGTTGTAAGATTTTTAAGGGCGTTATTGAAAAGCAAATGTATAATTTGGTCATTTCAACGATGACAAGGGCCCCTGAAAATGTAATTTCAAAGGACCTTCCACGAGTAACCCCATAGTTGAAATCGGATCTGAATTTTATTTTATGATCCGATTCCGATGTAATCCAAAAAATGAAATCTGATTTAAAACAAATTCAAAATTCGGAAAATGAAATACAATCATTTGTTTATAAACTTTACAAACCTCAAAAATAGTTATTTGAAATTCAGGAAATATTCGATTTTTTCAAAATGGATTTTGAAAAAATATCGGGAGACAGAGGGGCCTCATTTTCTAAATCAATTTTTTACCTTGAGATTAGAGCAAAATTTCACAGTCTGCAAATATAAAATTCCTAACTAAATGTTTATTAGAAAACAATTGAGTAAGTAGTTTAGAAAGTCGCGCTGAAATCACGACCTGGTGTAAAATCAGAATCAAGTGCTAATAGCATTAATGAAATACTTTATTATATAGTTAACAACCATAAAAACGACATTGCAAATTTGTAGAACAAATATAGCTAAATATAAAATTGCACGCATTGCGGGACATTTGCGTCAGTGGGACTGCAGTTGACATTCAACATTTGAATATTATTTTTAGCCAAGAATCCTGTCTATTTCACATAAACATTATTATTAAAGTTTCTTTGTTGCACTCATCGGACATATGTTTGCTCATATGAAAGGAATGTTAACGTTTGCAACAGTAAATTTAACTGGTTAGAAATAATAATAAATTTAGTGTCCTTGAACTATCAATCTACTTTTTAAACAATAGCTTGAATAAACTTCTAAAAAAATAAAAAGTTTTGACAAACGAGAAAATGAAATAATAAGATCAAGTGGTTGATTTATTACCTAATTCAATGATTTCCAAAATCATACCATATAAAGGTACCTAGAAATAGGTAAATGCGTGTAAATTATAGCTTAGGCCTAAGTAATAAGCCAGCTTAGAGATGTCTTAAAACATTTTTCACCATGAATATATTTTTATGCATCTGAGACTAAAAAAATCGGGGTAACAAAATCATCAAATTTGATCGACAAAATTTTTGTTGCTCCAATTCGGACACCGATTAGCTTGCTAACGTGTAGTGTAAAAGTTAATGAAGCCTTCAGGTTATTTCACAGAAATACACAAATATTGACTCAAAAAAAGAACGAGTATTTGATACATACTTCTCAACGAGCCGAAATTTCCAAATTTAAATTTTGAGTAAGTTCGGCTCGGCTCGGATCGCCCAATAAAATCTTTCAATGAGGGTCGTTTTTGCTCGATATTTTTTCAAAAATATTGTGCTCAAAGAATTTTTTACATAGTTCGTCCTATTATTTAATAAACATTTCTTAAATAAGATTATAAGAAAGGCATACTGAATGAAAAAATAAGAGAAATCTGCATAATCAAATCAACAAGCAGAACGTTTTTGCGCATAAATTTGTTTTGCTTATAAAAGGCTCGCTTTAGGCTCGTTGTATATCCAAAACTATGCTCAAGCTAGCCTCGGCTCGTTAGAAGCTCGACTCGTTGACAAGTCTGATTCAACATCATTACGAATTTTTCGCTAGCTAACATCCTGGAGTGGCCATAAGAAACTAAAATATTGGGCATCGACATCAAGTTTATTCACGAGGCATAACCAAAATCGGTAATAAGTGGTTTTCAAAACATTGTCAGAAATGTTGTAGATATGATCAAGCTGTCTGAGAAAACATAACAACTCACCTACATGGTAGTCATAAAGGCAGTTATAAATGTCAGTTACATTTAGAATATTGTTTGTTATTAATAATTTTATAGTACATAAGCATTACTGAAATGCAAATAAACTATTTCCTAACGGATGGATTGTTGTATGAGAAGAATGTGATATGAAATATTACAGCGAATGGCTAAATTTTTCGAAATCGTCTGAAGCAAATTCCTTAACCATAGTATGTTTAGTGAAAGATTAGTAAAAATTTTTATATTTCAAATTTGTAAATTTGTGATATACTACATTCTTTCATGCCAAACATTTTTTAACATACGCGAAAATGAACATGAATATATTTCATGTGAATCTTTGCAACTATTGATAGAAAACTTATAGGAATTGAGAGCTTCGATAATCAGCACGATTAAAAACATCTATCATTTCATTGGTAGCACTCAAAACTAATTTTTAAACATTGTTTAGCAGAATAGCGAATTGTGCCTTAATATAAGTTCCATTAACTGCAAAATGTTGTAAAATATTTTTTAAAAATTAGAAAAATACTGCTACTATGACTGCATATAACAAATAAATTTAAGAAAACAAAATATGTGAACGTTCTGAAAGCAAACTGACGGTGCTCTTAAAGATTTGTAAGATAGAGCATCAAAGCGATTCATGTATAATTTCAAAGCGCTAAGAACACCATAAGGCGCGTCCCCAGCTGCACTAGCAACTATTGAGGAAACTTGAAGTACTTTATTCACCTCAGTGTTATTTCTACTAAGTAAAATACTATTTTTGTGATAGATTTCACTCATTTAAAATATAACTAACTATCGATTTCTTAGCATCATGCAAAACAGTTATCATTAATATTATTATAAGGGATTTCAACAAAGTTCAGGGGATTACTCTCGGCTATAAATTTACAAATAAATGTTTTTTTTTCGCCAGAAACTGCAATCACAGAACATCTTCCAGGTGCCGAGTGTAGTCTCAGGGAAGTTTTGAGCGGGATAGGTGCAGAAATTAATTCGTTCGCAAATAATTTTGACGAGTCTAGGGCCACAATTTAAGAACGAATACCGAGACTTTCCAGTCGAATAAGGGAGAAGAACAAATTCCGCGGTTCCACGGATAGATGACCTTTAAAACATTTTGTGTAAATCATCATCCTTGCATGATCTTCGCAACATAAGCAACCAACCTCACACAGAGTAAGTTACTGAAACTGCTCAAAATTTCTTGTTCATAGTGTGTTAACACGACAACACAATAATAACGAATGGTCAAACACTTCGAAAGTGTTTAAAATTGCGCACTATTCATGGTACAGGGAAATGTTTACTATATTTTAGTGACATAGGTCTATTTGCATGGCAACAGCTTAAAAAACTTTAGCAGCAAAACTTTGGAGCAAATTGAACAAAACTAAAACACATAGCATTTGCAGAAAATATCACTTCTAAATAACGTACTTTATTAAAATTAACTGAATTATTAAGTGGTAAATTAAAGGATTTTCAATCATTTATTGCGGGTAAATGGGTGATGTTTTATGAATTATTGCAGTGGCTATTAAGTAGTTCCCATGAATTACCTAATGTTCTTGCTCTGCATAATTGTAAGAAAACCCTAAATCTTTAACACATCTTATGTTTTGACCAACCACCAAGTCCTACTACAAGTAACATTGAGAATAAAATTCTTCTCAAATAATGAGATGTCCACACAAATGCAAATATGTCTAAAGTCCGATATTTTTTGTTTTGCAAAAAATTCGAATCACCTTTATCTGCAAGAAGAGATTGCATTGAGAACAATGTCAGAAATTGAGCGCAAATTGTACGAAGTGCGTACAATAATGTGTGCAAATAGTGATAAGGAGCAACCGACAGAAGGTTAAAAGTCAAATCTTAGTTTTCCTTTTCAAATAAGAATTCTTCAAAAAATACGACTAAATTACTTAAAATGTTTAAAAGGAAGTGTCATATTCACTTGAAATGGCAGCAGCGTTTAGGCATTTTATATCAAGTGAAGACATTGGCTTAATGGCAGAAACAGTAATTGATAAACCTTTAGAGTTCATTAGGAAAATGTTGTTAAAATGTCACTGCTATATTGCAGTGAGGAATTCAGCACGTGAAGATGAACAGCGAAAGTTTTAATTAAACGAAGCATTCAATTTAAATTGCCGAATAAATTTTAATTATGTAATTTTCATTGAGAGGAATTAAGAAGTTAATAGATGAAACTATACAGTATTAAAAGGTGTTCGCGACTTAAATTTAATGCCGCGGAATACCGAGTACACGTAGACGACAATAAGTGACACATCTTTTACTACTTAGAAGTTAATGGGATGAAATGCTTGCTACATCCTTAATAAAATTGATAATATAATTTCACTGCAAAAGAATTTTATAAGCAGAACTGCGTAAAATCATTCGAAGCACGTAATAATTAATTTGCATACATTGATAGAGCATTGAATTGTGCTATTAAATTTATTAATTCACTTAAGTCCGTCATTCCAACCATTAAAATGTGTCACATGTCGTGTTGAGTTCGACTGCAGCACCAATTCAATAACAATGGCAATGAACAATGAATAATTGCAGAAATTAATCAATGTCAAAACACTAAGAGGGAATAGAAATGTGGAGAGGTGTTAAGTAAACTCAACTTACAAGTTACGATGATCTCGATGGTGTAAGAATCCTCTCCAACGGAATTGGAAACTTTACACGTGTACTTTCCAGCTTTGTTTCGATCAAACTCAGACTTTGAAAACTTCAAATTGGCACCGCTGGTCATTACCTCTTTGGAATTGTAAACTAGCCACTTAGTTTGGGTTTCTAAAAAAATCAAGTTATAATTAATAGAATGAATTCATTATAATTCAAACAATACATTATGTCATAATGTACATATAATTCTCTCACACTCTTACGTCAAAAAGGGAAGCTGTGCCAGCATGGATTAAATGCATTGTGATTAGAACGATGCTCCGGGTGTTAACCTGAGAAATACAAAATCGAACATACTCAATATGCAGCTGAGATCGCAGCATGTCCCTGGTACGGGGCTTTAGTGCTGGTCAGGCGGTGTGTTTGGAGGTTTCTACTTTTTCTCAAGTTATGCAACCAAATGGGACCTCCTAGTATGCTCAACACTAACACAAAATCAAGTCTTCATAGAGATCCCAACATAAATTTTTAGTCACTTGTTTTGATTAAAGAATGCAAATGATATTTTAACACGTTTAATTACGACTACCTACAGAACGGAATCACTATGTACCAAATAGAAGAGTGTATGATTAGCGAGTCTTGAAACGATACTCCACATCTCATCGCGTCGATCTCTAATAAATAGCATCGTATCTTAAAAATNTCTTCATAGAGATCCCAACATAAATTTTTAGTCACTTGTTTTGATTAAAGAATGCAAATGATATTTGAACACGTTTAATTACGACTACCTACAGAACGGAATCACTATGTACCAAATAGAAGAGTGTAAGATTATCGAGTCTTGAAATGATACTCCACATCTCATCGCGTCGATCTCTAATTCTCTAATAAATAGCATCGTATCTTAAAAATGAAAAGTGCATTTCATTACCTGTATTGACACATAAAACTAAAGAAGCTTATTTCAGCAAATTCATTTTGTAATTAGAACACTATCTTCTGTGTTTGAGTTAAGCTGATTTCTTCATTTTTCACGAAGTGCGAATTGTAGAAAAGGGTCATGACATGCAATTAATATTGTGACTTGACTAATTTATTGCACTGCACGTCAATTGTTTAAGCAGAAATTACGACAGCGTGGATACCTCTAGTTTCAAAAGATAATTTTTTTATTAAATTTAGCTTCACACTAACCCAAACTAACACTAAGTGAGTACATAATTTTAGGGTGCTTGGCATTATATATTTCAATTAAAGTTTGACAATCTTGAAACCTTTTCGGCCTGCTGAACATTCTTGACTTTGATTACAATGACAGAGCTTAAATAAATATTTGTTGGACATATGATAAAATGCCTTTTCTGTCAACAGACGTCTGGTTATTTAATAAATCCTGTATTGATTCCAAGTAATCTCATATAAATTAACTTTATCTGTTTTCAATTTGACTGTAATTTCAAAATTAATAAATTCTCCATCGTCGCAAGTGAAAATTTTTTACAGTCAGTGTAATAGAAACATGCCTTTTCCGTAAATACGCAAATTTGCAAAACTGAATTTGTGTAAAGCAAAAATATAAATTATTAATAACACTTAAAACGTCATTTAATCAAAAATTTTTTGTAGCTAATTACAAACTTTTTGAAGACATTTAGAATATACAAAAACGACAATCATATTTTGTAATAATTAATAGGAACCGCAGAACAAAGACAAATGAAGCTAACAGCCTTTTAACCCTTTGAGGCCCAAAAAAGACTGAAGCTGCTTTNCATAATGTACATATAATTCTCTCACACTCTTACGTCAAAAAGGGAAGCTGTGCCAGCATGGATTAAATGCATTGTGATTAGAACGATGCTCCGGGTTTTAACCTAAGAAATACAAAATCGAACATACTCAATATGCAGCTGAGATCGCAGCATGTCCCTGGTACGGGGCTTTAGTGCTGGTCAGGCGGTGTGTTTGGAGGTTTCTACTTTTTCTCAAGTTATGCAACCAAATGGGACCTCCTAGTATGCTCAACACTAACACAAAATCAAGTCTTCATAGAGATCCCAACATAAATTTTTAGTCACTTGTTTTGATTAAAGAATGCAAATGATATTTTAACACGTTTAATTACGACTACCTACAGAACGGAATCACTATGTACCAAATAGAAGAGTGTATGATTAGCGAGTCTTGAAACGATACTCCACATCTCATCGCGTCGATCTCTAATTCTCTAATAAATAGCATCGTATCTTAAAAATGAAAAGTGCATTTCATTACCTGTATTGACACATAAAACTAAAGAAGCTTATTTCAGCAAATTCATTTTGTAATTAGAACACTATCTTCTGTGTTTGAGTTAAGCTGATTTCTTCATTTTTCACGAAGTGCGAATAGTAGAAAAAGGTCATGACATGCAATTAATATTGTGACTTGACTAATTTATTGCACTGCACGTCAATTGCTTAAGCAGAAATTACGACAGCGTGGATACCTCTAGTTTCAAAAGATAATTTTTTTATTAAATTTAGCCTCACACTAACCCAAACTAACACTAAGTGAGTACATAATTTTAGGGTGCTTGGCATTATATATTTCAATTAAAGTTTGACAATCTTGAAACCTTTTCGGCCTGCTGAACATTCTTGACTTTGATTACAATGACAGAGCTTAAATAAATATTTGTTGGACATATGATAAAATGCCTTTTCTGTCAACAGACGTCTGGTTATTTAATAAATCCTGTATTGATTCCAAGTAATCTCATATAAATTAACTTTATCTGTTTTCAATTTGACTGTAATTTCAAAATTAATAAATTCTCCATCGTCGCAAGTGAAAATTTTTTACAGTCAGTGTAATAGAAACATGCCTTTTCCGTAAATACGCAAATTTGCAAAACTGAATTTGTGTAAAGCAAAAATATAAATTATTAATAACACTTAAAACGTCATTAAATCAAAAAGTTTTTGTAGCTAATTACAAACTTTTTGAAGACATTTAGAATATACAAAAACGACAATCATATTTTGTAATAATTAATAGGAACCGCAGAACAAAGACAAATGAAGCTAACAGCCTTTTAACCCTTTGAGGCCCAAAAAAGACTGAAGCTGCTTTAGTAGTAAAAACCTATTTTTTAATAAGCAGATGGTAAGCAGCACCCTAGCACCAAAATTAAATTTTGAAATGCATCTATGACGCTACACTAGGGTTACCTGCAGTTCTTAAAGGAATCCATTAATGATTGCCAAAAATGACTGGCAAGAAACTAAGATCAATATAATATTCTTTACACATTGGTTGACAAACGCCCTTTTTAACGACATGATTCGTTTAATAATATTTATATCCAAATCAGTGATCAGATTGATCAAACAGTAATATCATGCTCAAGTAGAAAAAACAAAAATTTGAGGAGCAATTAGCAATTTGGCTGAAACTTTATAAATATATTAACTTGCCATAGTCATAAGATTATACATGCAAAATACAAATAAACTGAATTATAGCAGAATAGATAAACGATTTTGTTTGGTGGGGCAGAAGTGTGCCACCAAGCCTCAAAGGGTTAAAGACTAAATACACAACGGGATCGGAAATGTATAATTATAATGAAGGAAAAACTAGAGAAAGTCTTGAGTACAAGGATGGGCGATGATAGCAAATCTGAAAAGCGAAGTCATTAAAATGAGTACGTCAACCGTGAAACCATACTGTTGAAGAAAGAATCTGCAATGCATTAAAAGGTTTCATTGAGATGTGAATGGATGTAATCGTCAGCAGACCTTTGAATTCAAATGGATTCAAGGTTTTCTCAAAAGAGTCAATATGCATGGCAATAAAGCATCTTGTTAAAAAACATGCATTGTTTAGCGCCGTTATATAAAAATATATTTTATATTAAAAAAGTTCTCTGTACCCAGAATAAAAATTTAAGAATTAAAACATTTTGAATCGCGAATGATAATCTAACCTAGACAAATGGTGGACGAGAAAATGGGGGAATTCGATACAATGTCTTCAAAAAGCGAACGCTAACTATAATATCAATGCATCCTCAAATTATGTAAACAAATATAGTGCGGGTGGGGGTGCAATGTATTGTTTACGTTGTGAATCCAAAATAAGAAGGGAGTAATTCATTTAAATAACAAGAGAAAGGTTTGATATCAATCTGTGAAAGTTAAACAACGTCTTACATGTATTTTCAGTTGAATAAAAAGAGCCACATGTTGCAAAATGAGGAGACAAATGACTTAACAATCATATTAAAATGTAGACACAGAGAAAGTCAGAACGTGTGTAAATACTCTATAACAAAATAAATTAGTGCTGAATTATACAAAGACGGCATGACGATGTTGATTAGATCACAATGTTTCATTAATCAAACCACACTAACTCTATATTTTTTATTTTTTCACTATGTGCAAAAACTTATGAACTCAAACTCAAAGCAAAGTCTTAAAATGCATGCAAACAGATTACATAATGGCTAATGGTAAATCAAAACACACTAATGGCAGTTAGTGTAATACAAGGCGCATTGGTGTATATTAATAGTAAACTTAGGGTTTTATTGCACAAGGCACTAGTCATGAAAGGATTCCATAAAGGCTTCACAATCTGTACAAGTTCTTCGATATTAGAAGACAGAGCATAGAATGTAAAACAAATCTATTCCTGCAGTGACCTGCATGAGGAGAGTAAGAGAAGAGAACAGATGCCTGTGATAAAATGAAATTGAAAAATAGCATTGAAAACTATTGAAAAATGCAACAACTTTTAATGAGAAACAGATTCGTTGCAAAAAGGTTGAGTTGAATGAATAAAAGATTTATTGGGCTTGGCGAATTATTATTGATCAAAGGACCTTTCCCTACAATTCCTGCTATTTATTTTGCCCAATCAATCGGTTTACACAAATTGCACTACATTACCATGAAATTAACATGCCATTCAGTTAAATTTGCCGCCATATTTACAATATAACTTAGTCAAGCATATGATTCAATTGTAAGGGTTGGGAAATTTGGTTTTAGGTGGTTCTTAATACGCATTTATGATGGACACACAACCCGATCGGAAAGTATATTTATAATGAAGTTAAAACTAAAAGTATCGAGCATAAGATTAGGCGATGAGAGAAAATCTGAAAAGCGAAGTTATTAAAATATAAGTACTTCAACCTTGAAACTATACTATTGAAGAAGGAATCTTTAAAGCGTAAAAGGTTTCATCAAGGTGTGAACGGATGTACTCATCAGCAGACGTTTGAATTTCAATAGATTCAGGGTTTTCTCAAAAGAGTATTTATGCATGGCAATAAGGATTGCCATCTTTCTAGAACATGATGGATTGTTCAAAACCAAAGTAATTGTCGATATAAAGTTCAAGTTCTTATTTCGAGACGAATGTTCGTCTCGGATAATATTCTGGATAATCAGATTTTAGGATTTGTATAGGATAGTAAAATAGAATACGAAACTATTCTAACAGTTTGCAGTGCTTGGGAAGTGTTCATTTACCAAATTTAACGTCAGAACTGTATATGCCGCAATTTGAACAGATACTCGACAATGATTTGTCGAAAATGTATGTCAGCATTGACTGATTGATTTTCAGCCAATGTTTCTTGGTAACACCAATTCTTCTTTATGTGTCAAAAATTCAGAGAAATTTCATTTTCCATCAGAATCAAAAGAATTTAAGTGACAAACTACATTATATTTGTCGAAACGTTAATTAAACACGATTAAAATGTAGATTGAAATTTATTTAAAATTTGTTCATATATTAATGTAAGATTATAAAAACTAATTAGACTGAGGAGATAATCGGATAAAATGCTATTTAAGTTTAAGCGTAATATTTTAACGGGGCGAATAGCAAGTTAAATAAAACTGTTCAAGGTTACTAATTTGTGTTTAGTTGGAATCCACTTGAAGAAGATTGAAAATAATGAAACTTCGATTAAAACGCACCTCAGGTTATGGAAGCACAAAATTGGATAGTTGGTAGGAAATAATCGAAATTAAGAAAAGACAGTTTCAATTTCCCATGGCTGCAACTAATTTCATTATATTAGTTTTAAAAGATCAAAGGCTTTGTGGATTACATTTATAAAGAACAGCTCTACAGACAAGATCAATAAATTAATTTTTATGCCAAAATCATTCATTTCGCTGAAGGCATAAAACACATTGACGGCTTACAATTAAAATGTCGAAAAGTATACTTGCAAATATACCGTCAAATACGCTTAAAAGGTTTACAGCAAGGTATCTTCGCTTCAGTTGGAGCAATGTTATGTTCCTTACTAAAAAATACCGTCAATTATATATCGGAACATTAGACTTTAGCATATATATATATATATATATATATATA
>CABFPE010000002.1:4487212-4502913 GCA_900660155.1 Hofstenia miamia
ATATATATATATATCCCTAAAAGCGATAAGGAAACAACGATATTAATATATTTCTCTGAAATGCAGTAAGTTTTAGCAATCAAGCATAGCAGGCGAGTGGTATTCAAACTTCTGCTAAGCTTGTTGAACATAAAAACAAATTTTCTTAAAATAATCCCCTTATCAATTTGCGACATGAACACTTGTACTAAGCTAACATGAGCACAAGTACCTAAAAATGCATTACTGAAATATTTAATGGTGATAGCATTACCCCCTCTCCCAATCTCGTCTTAAACAAAATCCACTGACTTTGAAAATAACATCATTCAGAAATTACATGAAGCAATAACTTCGTTTGTATATTACAATCAAATCTCACATTTACTCTCTGGTAAAAAAAAACTCCTATATAACAGGAAAATGTAGCACATCTTTTAAAGAAAAATAGCGCTAGACAATTCAATTGAGTTCAGCAAATGTGTACAACTTAAATAATGGCTAAATACTATAATCCTGAGATGCCACAGGTTAATACAAAATAAATAGGCGATTTTATATTTTTCTGTTCTTCACACCTGTCAATATTGATATATGCTTGACGCAATGGATAAATTTCAATATCGAGTACAATGGACTTTTCTGGTGTGAAATCCATTTACATGCAAATCTTAGAATTATTTAATCAATAATTTCGCTTCCTTAAATTTGTGTGAGCACTCAAAAATAGACCATCTCAAAATCAATTTAAGTAACATTAATAAAAAAGAATTTTTCAACGTTTTCTAAATGCAGTGTTGCGATCTAATTTATGATTAATATACCTGCTGACGAAAAACACCTTGATTAGGAACACTACCCCAGCAATAAAAAAGGAATCTAATTCTCTGTCAAAATTGTAGAATTGTATTTTTCAAAAACGGTTTTTAAATTTTTAAACTGGGGTGACTAAGATAAACTTAATAGATTAATTCAATTAAGAAGTACCTAGTAAACTACCAGTACCTTGATTTCAAACACCAGTAATAGAATAAGTCGATTTATGACGGTGTTTGTGAAGCGTGTATAGTAAACAGAAAAAAATGGTATTGTATTCAGTTAGTTAAAGCTGTTTACAATTTTAGAAATGCAATTTTAAAAATATTAATGACTTCAGACAGTATATCAATCATCATTGCATATATTATGGATAAACTACAACACAGCTTATGCATGTGTGAATGTGTGAACCGAACCGATCTCCATATACATAACCAAAGTTTTCAATTAATCCTTCTGTCGGTTCGGTTAAATTGGTGAGCACTACTAAAATTCATGTGATTTGGGAATGGCAAATTTGATTTTTTAATTGAAACTGGCTATTTTATAAAATACTATAACAATTATATATGTAATTTACTTAGAATGGGAATGATCATTAAAAATTATAGAGTAAAATTATATGGAGTAATTTACCTCGAAAATAAGGAATTAACTGCCAGAAATTTTCAATTAACGCAGAGATTATCCATATATCAATTTTAAATTAATTTTCTTTAGTGCAAAAATAGATTAAGCATTTCACGCATTATTTTCTTAAATCGTACGTCAAAGTCATTACTTTGAATTTTGCCGCCAAAATTGTGCTCAGCATTAGCTCGTTAAGCAAATTTACTATAGACTATACGTCTATAGCATTGAGGTTAACTCCTATCCTAAGGCATACTTCTTGATTGATTATATAAAATATATGTAATCAGATATAACTAAGGCAACCAAAATGTAACCTAACGATCTGAAATGTGATAAAATATGTAAACTTTCTTATTCAAGTGTAAAATTAGAGACTGTTGTGATAAATGAATAACAAATATTTTCTATATTCTCAGGAGAAAATAACCAATCTTTAGACAAAAATTTTCAGAAGGCTAAGCAATTTTCCACCACTTCATATGAAAAGCAATAGCTGGAAGGAGAAAAAATATTAAATGAAAATTTTAAAAAAGGAGAGCAATTAAACAATTTCTACAATAACGGCTGTCCTAATAGGAAGGAGAACACACTCTTGATAAATGTATCATCTAGATGTTAATATCAACACTACATAATTAAGTTTTCCTCGAATATTCCTGGAAATAGATGACCTTTTAGATAAGCACATATTTTTAAAATCCTCTCAAATTACTGAAACGCAGAATTCTTAAGTAGCGCTAACAAGCGCAATGAATTAGTTATCTATATAAAATGACCTGCTTCCAATGAAAAAATTATTAAATATTAAATTTGTACATTAAAATTAAAGTAGCTTCGTAAAATTTAGAGCAACGTGTAAATGCATTGGGACACTCATTTTACTTAATATTTCTCTGTCAGGATTTTTAGACAATCATTATTTTCAATGATTCATGGTACATTGATTTGAAGCTGTCAACTAATTTAAAATAAAGATAGGCAGAATGGTGAATTAAAGTGATAGTTTTTTAAAAATTTCCGGCGACATTATTTACTAGTTTAACTCGACTGCAAACACTATTCTTGCAATTAAATGGTATTGCGCAATAAAAGGATAGTCACAAGAATTAAAATCATTTAAATTTAAATAGTACCAAATTTTTAAGTACACCCTCGAGTATTGCGACAATATAAAAAGGAATAATCGCTGCGAAAGAACATAAATTGACACTCTTCTGTATGACGTTTTCGAAAAATGAACAACTACTAAGACAATAAAATATATCTAAGTCATTATACCCTAACCTTTCCGCAAATCATAGAAATATATTTTTTAGCAATTTATAGCATCCAGCTCCAGATTACAGTGGCTTTTTGAACATAGGGTTTTCTATATATCAAATAACAAAAATCAGTTAATTTGTTCTCTTAGGTTTAATTATCAGCAAAAGACTAAAATTTCTGCATTGGCTAGCAATACATTTGAATGAATGATGGAGGCTTCGCCCCGAGTCTTTCAACCTACCCTCTCTAATGAAACATGTTTTGGAGATTTGAAACTACAAATTCAAAAAAATTGTCCATAAAGAATAAGAGATCTAAATTATTACATAACCACAGTTCACATTTATACAACTAATCAACTAATGTTAGAAAATTTCAACATCATGTAGTATGATAATCATTCAACTGGTTTGGATTCGATTAACATAGGAATGAGTTTTGATAATCAAATTACACGGTTTCCTGTCTGTTAAAAGGGAACTGCTGGTGGACGCATGTCTTCACTTCAAATGACAAGCAACCTGCTCTTACCATTATATTTTTAAACAAACTTAACAAAAATGGTGGAGAGATGATGATTTATCAAATAATACACTAAAAATGCTTGATTGTGAACGAAAAAGCTTTATAAGTGCAATACTAATGGCAAATATTAATGTTGTTTTACATTAACGATGTAAGTTTGGCTTTGCTAACGTTTGATTCGAAACATTAACTGTTCATTGGCAGAAAATAGCGGATATAGAATGGACGGCTAAAACTTAAAGAGGAAGTCGCCAGTGCTTATGATGCACAGAAATCACTGATGCCTATGTCCATTAACCTATTAATATGGCTTCATTCTAAAAGTCGATCTCTCCTTATAATTAGTTTTTCAATGACTATGATTTTAATTTTCCACAAGTTTCCACAAGGTGTAAGTTGGGAAGGAGCCTACTCTTGCTATGGAACACTTCTTGCGCGCTAAATGAGATGTGTTCTCGGGGAGCATTACAAAAGGTGTTTACGAAATTCACAATGAAGTTTAAATAAATTACACTTGGATTTTTTTCGTTGACTACATGAAGTAATTGATCATACACTTATTTTCGTTATCACCTTCCTTAGCTAATATTTAATAAAGATCATTGGTATTATGTGGAGTATTCAGAATATATATATATATATATATATATACATTCCTACATACATAGTGCAAATAAGAATTAACAATGCATTCTCACGGAATCAGAACACCAAAAATAGAGCAGTGTATCTTAAACCAAGTTGGGTTCGTACTATCCATATTTAGAAAACAACTTAATCAATATTTTTGTAAATGATGCAAAAGTTGATGGCGGCTGTTTTCGGCATGTTCACAAATTTTAAATTATTATATATAAGCAATGTAAGACAGTTTCAGGCAGAAATTAAAATAATTTCTCCACACAGCAAGTAAATTAGTGGTTACAAGAAGTTATTTAAGAAAATCTCATAATTGTAAAAAAGCCTAATATTCATAATTGTCATATTTCACCCTACTTAAATACGCATCAAACTAACGTATGTAATACATCACCCTAATAATCCAATTGAGTCTAGTATCAAGAAGACATGAGAATAAATTCGAGTTAGGAAAAAACTTCCATGCAATTGAAGACATTCAAGACATTTTTAGATATTCCAGGTAACACGAACACACTGGCTATTAGTTGCACTGGGAACAAATCCTACCAAGTGGAAAAGTATCGGTACTGGCAACTAGATCACGATAGGGGATGAGTACATCGATTTGAATAGGTGTTACTTTTAATGATATTCATTTGGACTTTATTAGACTTGCCTACATATTAAATTTTTGTTATTTTGTAAGCAACTTCTTTTGCACGTCAAAAGCAAGGACAATTAAATGATTTGCCCTTGTCACAAATAATGTCTAAGAGGACTAATAGAAACGAGATAAAATCTGAGCCATTTCTTAAAAAATTAATGAGCAATTCCAATAATTTTTACAGTGCAATACAAATCTATTAAGTGTTAAACGATTTAAGTTAAGTTTATAATACAAATTCCTTAACTGACAAATTTTGATGAAATAGCACATCGAATTTAATTAAAATATACGTTAAAGAATGACGCAAGAAATGAAAATGACTAGAAACAACAACTGGCACGGATAATTCACATTTAAAAAACGTACATCTCTTATCAAATAAGAGATAGCTTATTTCAAAGCTTTTGAACATAATCCCCTGTAGGAAAACCAGGTTTTCGGCCACCTGAGGTCTAGATAACACGCAATTACGGCAAACAGATGCACAATCCATGCATCTGATAGGCAGCCGTGGGCAAACAGTCGCTAAAATGCTTAATCAGTATAATTTGTGAAAAGGGGGCGTTACATTATGATCGTTAACACAAAAGGCAAATAAAATTCAAGAAAATTAATATAGAAAGAGACAAAAATATTTTAATTGAAAGCAAAACATCTTTTCCACTATACAGCGATTTTAGAATTTCAATTTACTGCTCTCGCATTCGAAAATTACAAATTGGATTATTCTAAAATAACATTAAAAACAATTGCAAAAGTTAGCACTTTCAGCGCCACTTCCCTTTCCAATGACTAATGTCTTGAAAACGAACAATAAATTTTTATCTTCCATCTGACCCAAAATCCCGCCTGATACTTCGGGAATTATCTAGTGAGTTTCCAAACAATGATGTTAACAAAGTTTTTGATATTTTTGGCTCCATTTCAAGAAAAGGCCTTTTAGGCAAGGAGATGAAGTATTAACATAACCTAAGTCAAAGAATTTTAATCAACTCGATATTATAATTCATCTATAAAAAACGACAGTATCCATTCAATCAAATTATTAATTTATATGTGAATTCTGGTGCAAAGTTTGTGGTACATGAAAGTATTATTCTCAAATAAAAAATTTTAATAAAATGCACACGGATTCCTACGTCTTAGTCAAATATTTGGTATGGATTAGATAACTGGGAATATAAGTAATGATTTGGAAGATAAGATCGACAGGGAGGGCAATCGGCATTAACATGAACTTTCAATTTAGTTTTATCCTAAGTTAATCGGAAATACTTTGGAAATAGTCTCGATTCACAGTATTTTAAGTAATATTCTTTCACTCGAAAAAGTCAATAAAATACCGGGAAATTTATGAAAATACTATGTTGCCAGACGATGAATTAATTCAATGACAAAATTGAAATGGGACAATTAAAAATGTCAAAATCATTCTTCTAAAATGCTTGAGACTCACTGTGTCGACTTTAGGAATTACGCTAACGGTCTGAAATTATATTCAGAAATGGGAAAATTATAAACATTATAAAAAATCCGCCTTTAAGCTCTATTTAACTGTTTGATATATTTTTTACTGATAGGAAAGAATGGAATGCTCTGTGCATCCAGAGGACGCAATTGTGGTCAAGAAAAATTACTAAAATAAGGGGATAGAAGTTATAAATGAAAAGATGGAATGCTGTCTATAGGTATATATTGAGGAGACCATGAGCTAAGACACAATAAAAAATGGGAAACAGTTTGTCAAGAAAGGATTACAAATGCCGAGTAGCTTGCTGATAGCGATATGAGAGATTGCAATCAAAAACAAGTTTAATGAGTAGGCGGTAATGAGGTACTTAATCAAAATCTACTATAATCCAGATAAACAGAAATTTTTATTGAAACACACATCTGCGCAGAGACAATCAAATATAAACTCTAGGGAAAAGTTATGAAGAAGTTGGAGAGGCGATATTAGAAATAAAATTAGAAAATCAGGCAGAAATGTAGTGAAAAATAAGTGTTCGATATGAAAAATTTCTTAAAAATAACATTTTTTAAAGAATTGTTAAACTTTTTAGAACATAGATGAAAAATATCAGTTATCACAAAACTGATTATGGACCATTTTTTATGATTACAATAACAGGCTAAAAACCAAATTAATGTAGGCTTCTTAAACAGGAGAAAGACAATGGGTATGAATATGAAGAATATGGCAAACGATTTCGAGGGAAACACATTGCAAGTAATATAGTTGAGCTCGCAAGGGGGCGTAGCCAAGGTGGTATTAAGATGGCTAAAGCTCCCTTACCGAACAATTGCAGACTAACATTTATCACTTTAATCTTGTTTGATGCATTTTCAAAATTCTCATTCTCATTTTAGAAAAAAGACAGTTTTTTCATTAATTTGTTCAACGCACAAACTTATGACAATACAATGGTTAATAAGCCCATCTGAGAGTATAACCACAACTACGCCTATGTGTCAGACTAACGGAAATTTACAAATGTTTAGAAAATATAAACACAATTAATTCAATAATTGTGTAAGTATACAATACAAAATTGATTAAACGACAAGAATTTCTATTAATTGTCGATGACAATGGCCACAGTTAAGACGATCAATTGAACCAATTCCACATTAACCGGAGTCTCCTCCCTGAATAATGATCGTTGGAAAATGATTAATAGTGGAACAATCCATGGATACCGGATAAACTATCAATACTTAAAATATAATTACTTTATTAATAGTGTGTTCTTAGTTCGAAACTAATGTCATATCCGGAAAAAATTTCGAGTGTAGTTTTCCCAAAGAAAATGTTAGTCAATTAAAGGCTTTAGTGAATTTGCGATTTGTTTCCTGTTTTGGCGTAAATTGTCAATTGTTTACATTAATAAGCACTTTCGTTCTTGATTAGGACACTTTATGGAACATCAATTTTTCGAATAGAGTTTACCAACAACTGTCAAGCACTAGAAAACATAAGAAGCAACATGATGATCCTGTTGAAGTTTCAATTGAAGACCTTAATCATGAGCAGATTTTTAAGAATATTCTACTTCAACTATCACGGCGAATAGAAAAATTTTTGAAATCAAATGAACGGATAACCACTGTTTTCAAGCGACCTAAATATGATAGGAATCTAACTAACCAAAAATTACTTTATTTTAGAATCTCATTAAATGGGCATACACATGGGTATCACAGTTGTGATCAACGTGTGTAGCAAAAGGCGGAGCGGAACCCCATGAAATTTTCAAAGGATTGAAAAACTAGACTATAAAAATATATCTCACTTAGTTTTTAATATTTTCAAATTTTTTTATATTTTTTGATCAAAGTTGAAAATCACCATATCACCTTCCTTAAAAGAAAAATTCAATTATTTCAATGAAGGTGGACATTTCCTTTTAGTCATAGTCAAGAAACAGATAGAGGTATTCCCAAACCTACCTTTTTATAGAATTGGTAAAAACGGATTATGGAAAACTGTCCCATTACGTTGCTTGTTGAATGCACATATAGAGCGATTTTTGAAGCAAAGGTAATGATTGTTAGCTATAACGCAAAGTGAAACAATGTACAGGCTCAAGAACAGAAGTCACAAGGGGGTTTTGACGCCAAAACATGCACGATGGGCTTATAGTAGATTCATGTTGACATATCTTGTACACATGTCTAAAATTTTTTTATTTTTTTGAATGATATCTTAATTGATTGCCAATTTACGCACAAAATATGGTGACTTTAAGTTAAAATCGAAAATAATAGGACCTTACCTTTTCTTTTCTATTGTTGAATACTTTATATCAGTAGTAATAAAAATGCAACTATTGCTTTCAAATATTCTTAGAATCAAATTATGAAATTCATCCAATTTTCTTACATACTTTACTCCAGTGTTCACATATTTCATGAAGTCATTACATGAAAACAAAAAATTCTGAAATTGCTCCAAAGAAAAAGTTCTAGGAAAAGTGAAATACTATACCTAAAGACAAATTCATAATCATTTCTGATAATGGATCAAACATTAAAACATTATTCCATATTCACAATTACAAAGTCATTTCATAGCACACATGTCTACTCCACAGCTACCGATTATAGAAAGTTTTCGTCACATAAATATTTAGCCAAAATCCAATCACCGATTTGTAAATACTCGGAGAAAACATGCTACCAAAGAATTAATTTAAAATTATGAAATTGAGTTTGGAATTTGGATTGACGCGACTTGGATAATGGTTATTGCAGTAGAAAAGTTTTGACTTTTTCGTTTTAGCCACAACCTTGGTCTGTGAATAATAGACTATAAATGTTTCTCAAAAATGAATTTGATTTTCTGAATTCGGACAGATTTCAAATTTCAACAACTGCAGATCAAAGGTTCTTTATATCGGAATCAGCAAAGAGTTCAATACATCTAGTAATTGAACTACAATTTTAGGCGTTTTAAATTATATGGAGTTATTTATTTTAACTTAACATTAGAGAAAAGGTTATATTAATGTTCGCAAAACTATTGAAAATGTAGGTTAATCGGCCAACAAAAGCAATGTACTCTTTCAGTACAGACTTAGCAATTAACTTGGAATTCCTAAGGAGTCCAGTTGAATAGTTAAAAAATGAGTGAATTTTGGGTCAAGAAAGTTAAAGAATGAAAGGTAACTTAATTTGCTTTAGATGTTAAAGCCAGAGACAAAGATAGTTTATGAAATGCACTGTTCAATAAAAGAAAAGGCTCAGTAAAAGTAAAGTGAATTAAAGTCTCAATAAAATAGCAGGATAGCGAAATTCAATGGCGCCTGACTTACTGTAGCAAAACTTTGAAATGCGCAATCACATAATCGGATACGTGAAATTAATTGTTCTAAGAACAAGTGAAAGAAGCAGATTTGAACTAAATTCTGGATTCAAAAAACATTGCTAGAGAGCCCTGTGGATTAATATGACGCTTTGAAGATACTTAATTACATGACAATAATGCTTTAAGTCATACAAATAAAAATGCTTTCAAATCAAAGAACACTGCGTTTATTACATTTCAAAACTTAACGATTAAGGAATGCCAGGTGAATTTCCAGCGGTCAGAAAAGTTGAGCTCCCTACAAACCTTCTTTCAGATTGAAATTGATACAATTCTAAAGAATCTTATATATCTTACAAAAACCATCTGAATATTACATAAATGAAATTCAAAATATTTTCTGCTTTCCTTTAAATAAAAGGCAAGCTTAAAAACTAGCTATCATGGTTTTATATATATATATATATATATATATATATATTGCATACATTACTGAGATACATTGATTGGAACAAACCACAAAGTTTAACGTTTTCGATTTTTAAAAAAGCATCAAATTGCGGCAACATAAATTCACAGTAAACCGCGAGATCTATTAAATTACATGCACTTAAAATATATTTAATATGTTTGAACTTTGTTGGTAATTAAGTAATTGCTCTTTATCTTTGTTCTTAATGTAAAGAGCTTCCATTATTCTTAAATCCTTGGTTCTTTTTAATACTGTAAAACTTTTTTATGCTTGGTTGATGTTTATGCATAAATATTTCTGATTTTAAATGCCCCCAACATGTTCTTTTGCTCTTGTGGTTAAATTACGACTTGTTTCACCAATGTACAATTTTTGACAATCGTCACAATTATATTTATAAACTACAGAGGAAATCAAGTCTAATTCAAGAGGATCCTTATTTTTGATGATACCAGATGTTCTTAATGATTTGAAAATTATATACACCTAAACATTTTTGCGGAGAGCCTCATAAATCATTGCAGTTTCGTCAAACTAGGATTAGATTTTGTATAATCGTGCTATAATAATTTTAGGAAAATTATTTGACCCACCCGGGTTACAACTTTCTAGGTCTGTGCCTAACATGTAAATATAATACATTTTGTTACAAATATTACTTCATATAAAATATTAGACATAACCGATGGTATTTACATTGCATCGAGCTAGGATGTGTTATTTAATGGGGCGGATTCTGAATAAGCACTTGATAAATGGAATATAATTGACACGTTTCTAACTAGTGATTGTTTGATTAGTAGCGGCTGTTTGTTTGCATTATATAAAATCATGTGTCAACGACGAAATTCTTGTAACAGGCGCAATCCACAGTTTGTTGACGCCTAGGAAATCGCTGGTTAATTTTCGAGGCTTATTAATATTTCGGATTCGTAACTGATTTGACAGAATCAGGAACATAGCAGATGGAAATTTTATTCTTTAATTAAGCGAGAGCATTGTATATTGATGGACTAAGAATGCAATCGAATTAAATATCTATTAATCTCTCAGACACTGAGAAATGAAAAGGTGTGATTATACTGCCTAGCACTATGTAGAGACTGTGTCATAATCAGAACTGCAATTCAGACGTACAGTATTCAAGCGCTCTGAGACATGATGACAAGTGCTTTGCAGCTCTAATAACTTCCTGATAGGAGGTAGGGCATTGAGAAAAATTAGTATTTTCACATTCTTTCCAAATAGCGTTGACACTTCTCTGGTAGACTTGATGTTCGCGTTGTCTTATCCAACCAAATAATTGCAAAAAAGGTAATTTATCAACATAGTAATAACAACATTAACCCTAACCCAAAACATAACTCTAAACACAACACTAACTTTAAGCTAAATTCTACCCTAAAACTAATCTTACCCCAAACCAGAAGCATAACATTATACTATGTTATTCATCACGACAAAGCCGCTCAATGAAAACATATTCATTCTGATTTATGCCAACAAAGTAACTACGTGAAAAGATGTAAGGGAAAAGACGCTGTGTTGATTGAATAAACATTGCCAAATCTTATAATTGCTTTGTAAACAAACAAAAGCATAGTGGTTGAACCACCAATTAGCATATTAATAGTAGTGTATTATAATAATAGTATAATTCATTTTGAAACTTACTGAAATTAATAATATATTTGCATATTCCATCTACATAATGTTTGAGGTATGGTTTGGGTTAGGACTAAGGTAGGGTTGGCTTAAGTTAGGGTTATGGTTTGTGTTAGTGCTAAGGTTGGGGAAGGGGTTTGGGTTAGTTCTACATAATTAGTAGATTGATAAACTAGCAAATTTTTGCAATTATTGGAGGAAGGAGAGTTATACAAAAGTACCGAGATTTCAATCTAAAATTAACTCAAGATAGGTATAAAATGTTTTAAAATCCTTATTCCCGCGATTAAAACGTTAATGCATGAAATATTTTTAGTAGCAGTTCAGAGAAGACGTCAAATGTTAAAAAAGCAAATGAATAACGCAAAACCACAAGGAAAATCAATTGCATTGTCAAAGAATGAGACATTTATTTTGAGTCTCTCAAAAAACATCTATTTATGATCAGTTAGGAAAAGCATATTCAGGTCAGCATTATTACCTTCTGCAGTTACAGAGGATGTAAACAAAACCGCACAACATCATAGATGTATTAATTACAATTACAAATTAGCGAAAATTATCTATTACTATCTCTGAAATAGTATTAAATTATGACAACAAGTGTAATTTTGTTTAATAAACTTGAAGTCAAAAGAGGAACATGAATTTAAATGAAAATCTGAAGTCTCGGATGATGCGCTACTTTTCGATGATTAAGAAAATATTCACATTAGTCGCGGCATTGTGAAATGCATCATCAAACGTCAACTAATACTCAGACAAATTCTTCAATGAAACAGGAATTGAAATTCCAGTACTAATATACTAAAATTTCGAAATCATTTGAAACGGTATCCATTAAAGTGCTTTTTTTGTTCTCAATTACGCAGTCTATTGCAAGCTAAGATTTCAACTTCAATGGAATACTACCTGGACATTAGACGCTTGAGTATTCCATGTTCAGTCCAAGTTACAAATGCAGTATAACGAAATGTAAAAAGTTCCAATACTTAAAAGCAAAGCCGGCAAAGTGATAATGACATATCTTACCATTTGCTACTAAACATATTTGGGGTGAATTTTCTAATTCGCATTTAATTTTCATGAACGCAAATGACAAAAAATTAATAGCAATGCGCAAAACAGTGGTTTTCAATCACTTAAGATTTCAAAATTAATTGAAGTCACACCATGAAAACCTAAACCAGCATCCAGCATTTAAATTTCTATATAGTTGCAGACATCATGCTACATGTGGTGGTGCTTAATGTGACCGCTATCAGCGGTTAAAAATCATCTGGAACCTTGAGTTAAAATTCTACAGACTTTCTTAGCATTTCATGTTAATTTTTATAATGAAAAGACTAGAGAACGCTCCATAACTGGTCTTAGGGTCGATTTCCAAAAACCCTGATCTGGTTGTACGCATAGAAGAAATAGAAAACAGTTCTCTGGAAAAAGTAGATATGGGGTGACGATTTTTGCAATTTCACAAACCTGAATATATGTAGGCCTACGTGATAAGAATCCGAATAGTATTCGTTTGCTTAAATTCATTCCATAAATGGATGGGATATTTATAATTCAGTTAATAATGAAAATTGGTTATACCTCATACTGGAAATAATTGATCTCAGAGACAAATATTAATTATTCGCAGAAGAATAACTAAATTTCCTTCCATTATAACAGATATATTGTCCTACGATAACTTTCTCTTCTGCCAATCACAACTCTCTTATTAACATATCAAAAAGCGTCTTTTATTTCATTTTGAGTACTTATCAAACAAACAATCTAGACAAGGAACAGGCTGATTCGTAATTGATTAGTCTAAGATGGGCATAGCTAAGCGTGTTGATGACCCGCCCACAATTGTAAATTTGGTGAAATAACTAATACATGTACATCTTCAGCAATCCATTTCCTTTCATTCCCCTCCATATTTTAAAATGCCAATTAGATTCGTGATTACAACAAGAACATCATGCATATATAGTGATTTGTCCTTATAAATCATGTCAAGAGTAAAGCACGATAACAGTCTAACAAGTTATTGAGTTTGACAATATTTTCAGTGAAAAGTCAAAATTTAGCAATACAATATGTTTAACTCAACACAATTTAATCGCTTCGCTAGTTATCGCACAAACAAAGCACTAAGTGTTTTCAAATTTGTCTAAAACATACTATAAAATTGAGCTATATTCACAGTCAATAAAACATGTCAACAATCATGTATCATTCATTTCTTGTTTAGAAATCCGCATGTGTGACAAGCATTGCGCGCCAATTTTTTATTTACAGGCAATTTCGCGCACGGTTGCGCTTTCCCGAAACTACCTACTACTTCCGGATTTGAAATAAACTGCGTTTTGGAATCTTTCTTGGGGTGTTAGTTTATACCTTGAACACAAAATTGTATCTAATTAAATTTTTTGCTTAGGCCTTGCAAAGTGAATTTTTTAATCTAATGTAATTCCAATTCTCTCTGTGTTAATGCAATTTGACTTAGAATAGTAATAACTTCTTTAAAAATTGCAAAAATATAAAAAATTAACCTCCATATATCTAAAAGACTCATTAAATGTTAAAATAAAAGCAAAATTGAAAAATTTAACTACTTCAATTAGTAAATGCCAAGAACCATGACCTACTTCACAGGGAGGTGTCCCATGGTCTTTACAAAGTATAACTCTATATTATATTTTCTAGATAAAGCAAATATTTAGATCAATGAATAGCCTGCTGACATTTGTAGTTCAAGGTTAATAAACTGTAAATGGAGAAAATACGTATGCAATCCCATTGCAATAATTAGGATCTGCTATATGTATGCGTGCAAAATTCTAAATATATGTATTACATACGTACAAAGCGTTAGGTGTATCGAGATCAGTACAATAAAGTGACTTACATACATTTATTATACTATCAACTAAATTATCCAATTCCATTTCACAGTAATCAAAGCAATTTAATTTTTATATCAAAAACTTTTCAAAAATAAGACTTCATTCAATGCATCAGGTGCAAATTCAAGCAACATATATTGCTTAAGGCACAAACTACAATTAAATGAACCATTTTGTAAATTGTTGATTTTGTCTGTGTTCTCATTAATTCTGTTCAATTGTTTTCATGATACGGAGTAGATTTATTCGAACAGGAGATTTAATCGACTAGAGACAGGTATTGAAATTCAATTTACTCGAGCTGGTAATAACTTAATTTTAGCGGTTGAAATTCAACCCTCACTAAACAGATAAAATACGTTTCCCTGGACCTTGATACAGAGCCTCTCAAATTTAAAAATTCAATCTCTACACCAATTATTCAAGGAAAAACTTAAATTAAACACAACTATTGTAGCAAGTTACAAATTTATTGAAAAATTTACCAAGATTTAGTATTTTTGTAAGATTTTATCACTTAATGAAATCATTTACTCTGAAATATAGTATTTACAGTACTTTAAAAAGCAACAGACATAACTACTTTACACATTATTCTGAACGTTACATACACTTAAAGAATATGCCCATGCCAATGCTGGTCAAGTATGGCAAGAAAATATCAACAACCAACTCACATCTGTCTGTGAGCGTTGAACTGCCATTACAACAGCCAAAATATGAATTCATAAGTTTTAAGTTACTTAAATTAGCAACACAAAAATGAGTAAAGGAAAAGGGAAGTTCACTCATTTTCATACATTTTACCTTAGTGCTGGAATTTTGTATAAATTATTTCTACAATCAATGATAAGCAGAAATATAAACTTTTCTGACAAATTGCGTATGATTTCAATACACAATATTTAATCGAATTTGAATAATTCAGGTTATGTAATAGAACGTTAATATTATTTGGAACAACGGCTTTCTGAATGCTTGTTGCAATTTATCATTTTTTAGCAAAAGTTGGTCATAGCTTATAAAAATTTTAGCAATTTATGTCAGTAATTCAATATCTTATCAGAACTTGAAATTTAGTTAAGAAATTTCAAGATTTTTCTAATTTTTGTAATCTTCATGTGATATAAGTAAAAAATGCTGGTCTGAACACAACGTTAGGAACAAATAACTTTCTACGGTCATTCTGGAAATATGCTATATGGTTTCACTAAAGCTGCTACAACTTCATATAGTCATTTTGCACCCCTCCCCCCAATATGGAGGAAGTACAGTTGTTAAAAAGTTAGTAAAAATAAGACGGTTAATTGCTACAACACTGTATCTAATTTTTCTGGAGGATTTCTGCTACTA
>CABFPE010000002.1:4506179-4525571 GCA_900660155.1 Hofstenia miamia
TAGTAAAAATAAGACGGTTAATTGCTACAACACCTGTCTCTTATACACATCTGTTATACCTCATACTGGAAATAATTGATCTCAGAGACAAATATTAATTATTCGCAGAAGAATAACTAAATTTCCTTCCATTATAACAGATATATTGTCCTACGATAACTTTCTCTTCTGCCAATCACAACTCTCTTATTAACATATCAAAAAGCGTCTTTTATTTCATTTTGAGTACTTATCAAACAAACAATCTAGACAAGGAACAGGCTGATTCGTAATTGATTAGTCTAAGATTGGCATAGCTAAGCGTGTTGATGACCCGCCCACAATTGTAAATTTGGTGAAATAACTAATACATGTACATCTTCAGCAATCAATTTCCTTTCATTCCCCTCCATATTTTAAAATGCCAATTAGATTCGTGATTACAACAAGAACATCATGCATATATAGTGATTTGTCCTTATAAATCATGTCAAGAGTAAAGCACGATAACAGTCTAACAAGTTATTGAGTTTGACAATATTTTCAGTGAAAAGTCAAAATTTAGCGATACAATATGTTTAACTCAACACAATTTAATCGCTTCGCTAGTTATCGCACAAACAAAGCACTAAGTGTTTTCAAATTTGTCTAAAACATACTATAAAATTGAGCTATATTCACAGTCAATAAAACATGTCAACAATCATGTATCATTCATTTTTTGTTTAGAAATCCGCATGTGTGACAAGCATTGCGCGCCAATTTTTTATTTACAGACAATTTCGCGCAAGGTTGCGCTTTCCCGAAACTACTTACTACTTCCGGATTT
Organism: Hofstenia miamia; assembly: GCA_900660155.1. NCBI lineage: Eukaryota > Metazoa > Xenacoelomorpha > Acoela > Hofsteniidae > Hofstenia > Hofstenia miamia. The sequence continues at coordinate 4,506,988 of CABFPE010000002.1, forward strand.
GAAATAAACTGCGTTTTGGAATCTTTCTAGGGGTGTTAGTTTATACCTTGAACACAAAATTTTATCTAATTAAATTTTTTGCTTAGGCCTTGCAAAGTGAATTTTTTAATCTAATGTAATTCCAATTCTCTCTGTGTTAATGCAATTTGACTTAGAATAGTAATAACTTCTTTAAAAATTGCAAAAATATAAAAAATTAACCTCCATATATCTAAAAGACTCATTAAATGTTAAAATAAAAGCAAAATTGAAAAATTTAACTACTTCAATTAGTATATGCCAAGAACCATGCCTACTTAAGTAGATCATGCAAGAACCCAAACCATTAAACGAATTATGACAAATCATTTTCAATGTTTTTCCATCCACGTTATATTCTTTAAGATGGAATTTTCATTTTGGAAACATCTTTTAACTACTTCAATTAGTAAATGCCAAGAACCATGACCTACTTCACAGGGAGGTGTCCCATGGTCTTTACAAAGTATAACTCTATATTATATTTTCTAGATAAAGCAAATATTTAGATCAATGAATAGCCTGCTGACATTTGTAGTTCTAGGTTAATAAACTGTAAATGCAGAAAATACGTATGCAATCCCATTGCAATAATTAGGATCTGCTATATGTATGTGTGCAAAATTCTAAATATATATATTACATACATACAAAGCGTTAGGTGTATCGAGATCAGTACAATAAAGTGACTTACATACATTTATTATACTATCAACTAAATTATCCAATTCCATTTCACAGTAATCAAAGCAATTTAATTTTTATATCAAAAACTTTTCAAAAATAAGACTTCATTCAATGCATCAGGTGCAAATTCAAGCAACATATATTGCTTAAGGCACAAACTACAATTAAATGAACCATTTTGTAAATTGTTGATTTTGTCTGTGTTCTCATTAATTCTGTTCAATTGTTTTCATGATACGGAGTAGATTTATTCGAACAGGAGATTTAATCGACTAGAGACAGGTATTGAAATTCAATTTACTCGAGCTGGTAATAACTTAATTTTAGCGGTTGAAATTCAACCCTCACTAAACAGATAAAATACGTTTCCCTGGACCTTGATACAGAGCCTCTCAAATTTAAAAATTCAATCTCTACACCAATTATTCAAGGAAAAACTTAAATTAAACACAACTATTGTAGCAAGTTACAAATTTATTGAAAAATTTACCAAGATTTAGTATTTTTGTAAGATTTTATCACTTAATGAAATCATTTACTCTGAAATATAGTATTTACAGTACTTTAAAAAGCAACAGACATAACTACTTTACACATTATTCTGAACGTTACATACACTTAAAGAATATGCCCATGCCAATGCTGGTCAAGTATGGCAAGAAAATATCAACAACCAACTCACATCTGTCTGTGAGCGTTGAACTGCCATTACAACAGCCAAAATATGAATTCATAAGTTTTAAGTTACTTAAATTAGCAACACAAAAATGAGTAAAGGAAAAGGGAAGTTCACTCATTTTCATACATTTCTACCTTAGTGCTGGAATTTTGTATAAATGATTTCTACAATCAATGATAAGCAGAAATATAAACTTTTCTGACAAATTGCGTATGATTTCAATACACAATATTTAATCGAATTTGAATAATTCAGGTTATGTAATAGAACGTTAATATTATTTGGAACAACGGCTTTCTGAATGCTTGTAGCACTTTATCATTTTTTAGCAAAAGTTGGTCATAGCTTATAAAAATTTTAGCAATTTATGTCAGTAATTCAATATCTTATCAGAACTTGAAATTTAGTTAAGAAATTTCAAGATTTTTCTAATTTTTGTAATCTTCATGTGATATAAGTAAAAAATGCTGGTCTGAACACAACGTTAGGAACAAATAACTTTCTACGGTCATTCTGGAAATATGCTATATGGTTTCACTAAAGTTGCTACAACTTCATATAGTCATTTTGCACCCCTCCCCCCAATATGGAGGAAGTACAGTTGTTAAAAAGTTAGTAAAAATAAGACGGTTAATTGCTACAACACTGTATCTAATTTTTCTGGAGGATTTCTGCTACTAGTCAAAATACTAATAAATTACAGTGAAGAGATTAAGTCTGTCCTGAGAAATTTGTAAATACAAGGCAGTTGTTACAATTTTGCGCCAACCGCACGATATGAAATAAAATCATGTTGGCTGCAAGTCTGAAATATACTCATATAATAAGAATACAACTAGCTTAGTGGTGTATTTGCCTTCAATGACATGAAAATTAACAATTTCGTTAAAAGAAATTTTCTAAGATTTAATAGCTCTACTTACTAAAGGAATGTTTATTTTCTCTCGCAATATATTTATTTAAAGTTAAATTTGCGTGTGGATCACATTTGTTATCAGAATAAATCCCTCACGTCTATCAAGCTTAACGCAATTTCAAACAGATTTAATAATAATTGCGTGACCCCGAATGACGTATTACTGATTTTTTAGACCAATCCTGTCATTCACATTTGAATCAAAATTTTGAACAATGCAGATTCAAAACAAGATCAATCAGAGTCAATAAAAACAAAGGGTCTGGATCCAAGAAGACGGCAATCCGTATCAGTCTGAAAATTAATGGGATTAAGTTAGACCAATACCTATATCGATATTTTTTCATAAAGATCCATCCAATTCTTTTTGTGAAATTCTGCTGAAAAACAGATAAACATCAAACGGGCGAAAACAATACCTCCTTGGAGGAAGTAAAAATCTAAATCTCTGATGTACACGCTAAATGATACCATCAGTAACACTCACAAGTTTTTAACAAACAAGATATGACCGATATTTGTAAACACAAGAAAAAAGATCAATTAAAAATTCAGGAACTGCCAGAGCTGCTAAATTTTAATAAAAGTGTAGCAACAGAATACAATAAACGAAAATAAATAAATATAGTCCACGATAAGTAAGTAACTGGAAACACTTTATACATATTTGTATAGATAAGTTAAAGGGACATAAGTGAAAGGTCTCATATCATTCTGTTTTATTTCAAAAATGATAGTTACACAAAACTTGAGAACGAGGCTGGTCTACAAGGTAGATCATTCGCGTGTAGACTTAGTATGCATTGATTAAGGTCACCTACACTATATAGTCTCATTTTCAACATTTATAATTGAGTAGTGCTTTAATTACTAGAGTGTGAAATTCGCAACTTTCGACATGAAAATAAATAATTCCAAAGTTCTCTCATCTTAAAAATGATATTCCAGATATAGTAAAATTATTTAAAAATGTTCATAACCCCGGAATTGGAATTACATTCTATATTTACTTATGTTTCACAATATTATAAAAATCCCGAATAGCAACGTTAAAACTGTTTGGCCACAGCAAGCCTCTTATATTTTAAACAAACAAATATAAATGAGAGTTTAAGCTAATTATTTCGTGAAAATGGGATTATATTTTCATTAATCTCAATTCCATAGCAATTTGTGTTACAATTACATAATTAGTACGATCAAAATCTAAATAGGTGTTGCTGAAATTAATTGATAGTAATATACCACTTAGATAAAATACTGTCCAATTTACTTTACGTGTAGAAATTTAGACCAAAAAATGTCTTTGAAAGTATGCTACTAAATTGCCAAATGGTGCATTGTCACATGTGGTTATTGCACTTACCAAAAATAAATGTAGAAAGCTATGGATTGTTAAAAATTGTGCTTGCGGTAGATTTTGTGGATTTCAAAATTGTCAATGAATAGTAAGCTGTAGTCATGGTATATATATATATATATAAAAGAAATTTGAACTTAGACTACTAAAAATCGTATTATCATTGAAAAATAATAATATCGGCCTCTACTCACAGTGAAATGAAACTGAGCAGAAAACTTAAGTAAAATTAAAAAAAAATTAGGCATTTTTGATTCCCTCTCTGTACGATAAATTCTAACTTATTAGCTAAAATTATCCATTTTCACACAAATATGGTGTTCTTTAGATAGGTAGCTTCAATGAGAGTAAAATTTCAGTTAAGAGTTAGTCAAATTCAAGCCGATTCAACTATTTAAAATGCACGAAAACGATAAATTGGAGGGGAATGCTATTTGAGGCATAAGTAGGAAGCCTTAGCAATAATGAATTGATGCAATATCGTCTCAGAATAAAATATAATATACATTGGCAATGAATAATCCATTACACTTTGACTCATAAATTCAACCATTATTTCTGTGCTGGAGTACTCCTCGTAAACATTATCAATTATGAATTCAATATTCATATCGGAAAGTTATTTTCCTATAAAATATTCAGCGATTCATCAGTAGTCAGGCTTCACATATTAAAAATTCATGTTATTCTGTTGGATTTTAATTTCATACTAAATGTTTAATGTTAAAAAGTGAGAATACAAACAACTGGTCGTGCGTAGTTAAGCATGAGTCACGATGATAATTAGCATAATTCCTACGTGACGTACGTAAATTGCATCCAATTGTCAAAAGAAATTATGATACAGTAGAATTACTTTATAACAACTATGCAAGGGAGACATCAAACATTGTCGTTATAAAAATTGTAGGTATAAACTTCCTTGGGACCTATTTTTGATTTCATTGATCGTTAAAAAATTACTATATCACAAAATATGACATATGTAATTACCCAATACGCCCAATGACAATGAGAAGTAATATAGGGAACTGCCGGATGAAGTGTTGCGCAAATCTGAAAAACAAACATAGGGAGAAGTAAAATTTGGTCTTTTCAAAAATGGAGGTTACAAAATGGCAGTTATAAAGCAATTATATTTCATTGGGAACGTAACTATTTGGCCAGGGAACTTATTTTTAGTAGTTATAAGCAAATGATTTGTCATAATGGAGGTTGTAATAAAGCAATTCTACTGTACTAACAAGTCAGCAAACTTTGATTTCGTATTGTCAGTTTAACAATTTTACGGGAAATCTCATGGACAATTTTCATTAGTTGTATCTCGGCATTAAAAGAAGAACGCTATTGAATTTTAATAAAGATAGAAATTGTATTCTAGATCTACGAATTTTTTCGCATTATTGCAGATAAGTTTGCATAATCAATCAATGGAATATACAATTTCTTTTTTCATAATCAAAGTTTTGATGCTTTCTCGTTGGCTATACAAAAAAAGACTCTAAAAATCTATTCAGTTGAGCAGTTGATTATAACAGCGTAATTATAACCAGGAGACCCTAACTACACAATGTGATGACATAAATAAATTATTCTGAATATTGCGCGTTCGACAGGAAATTACCTATATCATTACAATTATCATTTGACTTTGTGAATACCAACATCATTCTAGGGTGAAAGCCAAAATATGTCTTTGGAAGTGACTTATTTGGCGAAGGTCTACGCTCTCCCAGTGTATTAATTCAATTCAATGCGGCTTACTTTAAAACGTGTCCTTGCAATTTTAGTAGAACAGAAGGAATTAGTTTAATAGAAATTATGCTAGATGAATGCATTCACGCTTAAACTAATTTCTGCCTTGCATAGCTATCACAAAGCTGTTAAAGTGCACACATAAAACTGAAGACGAAATAATTTTCTATTAGTATCAAAGAATAGTTTCGCAGTTGAATATACTTGCAATTGCCGATAAACCAATAGTTAGCTGTTGCTACCGACGTCACGAGACATCTCACTGCACTCGACAATTAAATATAAAAATAACAAGCGTTCAAGCTTTAATGGCTGTTCACATGAAAAACATTGGGCGCAATAAGCAATGTTCTCGGCACTGAATCCGCCATAAAAATGCCATTTTCGTCAGCCATTGGGGTTTTGGGTGCTTTAAAGATAAATGCCATCATGAAAGTTATTGCAAAATCTCGATTTTTTTCGAAAAAAGTCAATGTTTTTATGCAACCAGGCAAATTATCATGGAAATGTTAGTTTGTCACAGATAAAGAGTAAAATAATATTATGGAATTTGTGATTACAACTCACAATTTGCAAATTGCGGAAATTTGCACTGCTCACGAGCTAGTGTTAGAATTTTTGGAATTTACTCTTAATTATGTATTAGAAATCTCTCTTCTGACCAACTACACACATCCCTTTCGACCAAAGATAAAACATTTTTTAATCAATGATTATAACACACACAAATAGAGATCACAATTCCTACAAATGTACAATGGGAGCAAAATGGGGCAAAATGGGTCGACCCACGAAGCCTTAGACCCGGTCATTTCAATTAATGCCAATTCAGCCGATTTTATGATACTTACCAAAAAATATTCTTAAATTTTTCAGTTTTACAGTATATTGCATTCACTCTGAGTGCTTCTAATAGACACTGAAAGAGCTGAAGTATTTAACAAATACTTTGGAACAATATTGAAATAATTAAAGATAATTTTAACAATGCTGAAAAAGGCAGTTTATGTTGTTTCTTATCATCTTTGTATAACGCACACACACACTAGCATCGTTATGAGCAACCGCATGTATTACACCAACATATAAGGTGCGTACTAAATAGCGATGCTGCAGTTATTAGCCAGTTCACCGGATTATTCACTAGTATTTTTCATTTTTTTTACATACCCCGATAGCAATAGATAGCAATACACAGCAACAAGTGATAGTTCTAGATAGTTCTATGACTACCAATCTTGTATGCTATCTAGATGTTAATATTATTGGAGATTGTTGCGTAGTATACATGTACAAGTGGACAACAGTAGGGCTTTGAATCAATATCTCTTTATATGAATAACCTTAAAAAGCATGTATTCGAGTTTAGGTTTCCCCAATTTATTGCATGAATAAAACCAAATCGCACAAACTCATTTTTGGAGCTTGTGAGTAAATTATTTCAAGGCAATTACAATTCCAATGTGACGGTGAAAGATAGAAATATATAGTCTCTGGTTTCTTCTGGCTTCCTTTGCTTTCAAGGATCCATTTTCCGTAATGTAAAAAATTTTCAAAAANCTTAAATTTTTCAGTTTTACTGTATATTGCATTCACTCTGAGTGCTTCTAATAGACACTGAAAGACCTGAAGTATTTAACAAATACTTTGGAACAATAATGAAATAATTAAAGATAATTTTAACAATGCTTAAAAAGGCAGTTTATGTTGTTTCTTATCATCTTTGTATAACGCACACACACACTAGCATCGTTATGAGAAACCGCATGTATTACACCAACATATAAGGTGCGTACTAAATAGCGATGCTGCAGTTATTAGCCAGTTCACCGGATCATTCACTAGTATTTTTCATTTTTTTTACATCCCCCATGAAACGAGGATAGCAATACACAGCAACAAGTTTTACAGACAGATAGTTCTATGACTACCAATCTTGTATGCTATCTAGATGTTAATATTATTGGACAACAGTAGGGTTTTGAATCAATATCTCTTTATATGAATAACCTTAAAAAGCATGTATTCGAGTTTAGGTTTCCCCAATTTATTGCATGAATAAAACCAAATCGCACAAACTCATTTTTGGAGCTTGTGAGTAAATTATTTCAAGGCAATTAAAATTCCAATGTGACGGTGAAAGATAGAAATATATAGTCTCTGGTTTCTTCTGGCTTCCTTTGCTTTCAAGGATCCATTTTCCGTAATGTAAAAAATTTTCAAAAACATTTCAATTAATTAGAAAAAAGCATTTTTGCAAAGTGTAATTGCTTATTTACAGAGATGATGTCAATGAGGTTATAGTGAAAGCTTTTCAATTTCCTTATGTTAATTAATAATCAATTCATATTTTGTAGCGAAGGCGCGTTAACTACAGCATTGTGTGCTGCATAAGTCACGAAGATAGAAAATCGACACTGACAAAGTTTTTTTCAACCATACAATAAAGAATGTATATCAAAACTGAATATTAATTGTACACTAATAAACACCCAAAAAAAGAAAGTCATATATTTCAAATCACAAGCAAATTTGGATATCTTGAGCTTTCTCTAAAGGTATTGGAGTGCTAAGATATTATGAATTTCGACATTTGCAAGGTTTGGTGATATAAGCAACAAGGATACACTTAATACCTTAAGCACAGTTAAAATATTATTCACCACAACACTTGGACTTCGAGTACGGAACCACAGACGTGTATGTATATTTCCTTCGATTGAAAAAAATCAGAAAAGTGACTATGTTTATATTTCTAAGCATAATAATCAATAGATGTAGGATTTTGTGTTGACCTATGCAATAAAAGCACGAAGAAACTGAAATCAAATCAAAATAATAAATTATTTGTTAATATTTGTTACCCACAACCTTATTCTCACTGTAACATTTAATGAAATTTCCAAATTTCTAACTTTCTCTTTGTAGTAATTAAGCAAGGATTAAATATTTTCCTGTACATGCTTATCATGTTTTTCTCCAAAAACATGGGGATGATTCATATTCTAGTAAAGGTCGGCAATTTCCTTTAACCAAGATACTATATAGTTTATGTTTAAAAAATGAAATTTAATTGACTAAATCAAACAAATTGATAGTATTTATAGACTAATATCATTCTTAAGAATAGCACAAAAACTCATTTGAGTTAATAAGCGAAATATTTAATTAGTTTCTCTAAATTGAAAATTGCTCACTCGCTGACAACAAAAGCTTGTTTTAAACTAAAGTATGTCAATAATTATCTCTAATAAAAAAGAAAAATTATCATTTATAAGAAAAAGTAAATATTAAAAATTATAAAATAATTGTTTCTGATATCATTTCAACTTTGCAAAATAAAACACTCACAAGGGCGTGTACAGGATTTTATGAAGGGGATGATTTGGACGTGTAGGCCGAAATTTGTAATCGCTGCCCGCACTTTCGAAAACCTGGGGCAAATGAAATTTTAAGCTTATCGGCGTGCAAATTAAAATTTTCAGCTTGAATATTCTCTTAAAAATTTTGAGCTTGTTTCGTCTGCAACGAAAACACAATAGGCGGGGCAATTAGATTAGCCGCGAATTTGGTTGGATAATAATATGTTAAACTGTTCGTTCAGTGTGCCTGTCACATCAACATTTGGAAGAACAATAAAATTTTCGCGCACCGTTACCATGTGCTAGGCAGCAGTTACCTGTAATACTCATTTAATACACATTTCGAAAAGAAAAAAAAAGCCTGCCAAATTGTGAGCATCAGCACTCAATTAAACTGAAATGTACCCGTGAGAATGAGGACCATGTAAGCAACCAAATATCAATCTGTATACAACCACATGTATAAAAAACGCAAATTAAACCAATAATTTCTAAATCAAAAAGCCGCTGATTCAAGAGTTTGACTGCAAAATCTACATCATTTGGCCTTCATTACGGCTCAAACAGTAACAGCGATCCGTCCTCATCAAACTGGGGCGGAGTGATTAAAGTTGATCACCAAAAATGGAACGAAGCCTCTAAAAAACAAAAAAATACATCTTTAACTTATATCTCACTACCACTACAGTAGTGTTTGATATTTCTGTCTTTTTTTACAAGAAAGCAGTCAATGTTGAAAATTGATAAATGCAACGAGGGGGAGGGGATATTCCACCATGTCGCCCCTGCCCACGATACTGAATGCTCATTTAACAACATTTTTAGCAGAGACTGAGCAAATCAAGATTTAAATCATGATTGGCTCATTCTCTGCCGAAATGTTGTAATGAATTTAATGGTGAATAAATTGGCATTAAAACGGAAATTTCGCGGTAAATTTAAGACAGTGTAAAAAGATTTTTGTTAACAGGAAGCAATCCGCTTTTAGAATAACGTATATTTAACAATGGCCAAATATTTTCGGAGCCGATGTTTTGTTTCTTAAAAACCAAAACAATTTATTACTACAAGAATGACACTGGAAGTATAAATTGGTGCGATTTACAATTGTCATGCATTTTCCTGCTGTTTTGTATTAAAGATCATATTGAGTAATTGGAAAAATGACCATTTTCGAATTAAAGAGTAACTAGGCTTTTCAAATGATTAATTTAGAATATTTCAAATTAAGTGGTAGGATTGGAAATATTAATTAGCTTCCGAATCTACTGAAGCAACGAGCATTTGAATGCTTGTTAAAACGGTTAATCAGCGCTCCTTTCAAAACTTATTGCATAAATCTAGTTGGAGGAAATATATTAAAAGAAATTTTGCATATAAGTGTAAGCAAATTAGCCTAAATCTAACAACAAAAACATTTTCTTTGATTTTCAATAGAAAATCAAATTAACAATATAACTTGGAAATCTAATTTTAAAAGCATTGACAATTTAAAGGTGCCTTTTAGCTTAGAAAATGCTCAATTCAAATGCTTTTAGCTAGTAAAGTAATCCCAACGTTTAAAACTTTCAAAATCATATAAATATTTAACATGAACGTATGAAAATAATTGTCCAATAGAAGTTCTCGAATGTAATTAATGTGAAAACAATCAACTTTAAAAATAATTGTTAGAACAAGATATGGTTCGCAGCTACAATTATTCATATTAAGTTTTAAAAACCGGTAGTTTTAATAAAAGCTGCAAGTGGGCGGATCAAATACTATCATTCTTATGCGCTATATTCATATTGCAGTCCTTATTTTTTCGTCATTTCTGAGAACGTAATATTATGCGGATTAGTGTCTGCGGGCAAAGCAACTTTCTTGTCCATAGCCGGCTTTGCAAATAAATTTTGACCCTAGCTGGCCGTACTCGGCGTTTCTTGCTACTACTAAATAAAATACTGCAATTTTCAATGGAACGATTAAAACATACTCATAGTTCGAGCAATTAAAAAATGGTCAAAGCAACTAAGTTTTAAACTAAAAAAATAAATAAAAAATGGAGATAAATTGTTCATCATAGTGTTTAGAAATGAATCTTTGGCGGTTGCGGCCGGTTAATGGCTAAGCCGTAGCCGTGGGTGTGACCTTATAGCCGCAGAAAACTAGTGCGGATGTGCCACACTATTTTTACATATTCATTATCTGCAAGGCTCCAAACAGCATTGGTGCCTACAGCTGCAAGCTGTTACAGCAAACAGTAAACAAATTCTGTTTAAAACAGCATATAAACTTAATCCATATTGGCATATTATCTGTGTTGTTCACACACTATCAATCTCTTTCAATCTCCTCAACATCCCATCAAAGACGTACAAGAATTCAGACGAGTGCTCAGTGGCGCGTTTAGGGGGAGGGGGCAGGAGGGCGACCGCCCCACTAAACGCGCCACTGAGCACTGGTATGAATGTTCTCTTTTCCTCAAAATTGAAAATAGTTCACTTTAATTCAAAATGTTATCAATCAATTTGCTGCTAAAAACAGACGATTGCATTTTGTGTAAACCTACTTTTGTTCAAAAAAAACTTTTTACAATTTCTTTCTGTAAAAATGGGTGTCAGCCTCTCCCCCCGTTCTAAAAACCCTAAACGCGCCCTGCTAATGCTTGTAATCATTGATAAATATAATTGCAGCCCCAAGTAGTCAACAAACCCCATTGATAGATGGTGATTGAATGTATCAATTATATTTGATATTTGGAGACTCATAAATATTCATTCATTATCGTGAGTCACAAACGTGTTGTGTACTGTGCGCATTAATAGCTTGTCATTTCTCCCTCAACTTTTGGAATGGTTAATGAACTTTTCATTTGGTACAATTTTCAAAACATTTACAAAGCACCGGGTATTATAACAATAGATGATTTGAATAGCGATACAAGGGTTGCCATTTTTACTACTGTTTTATTCATGTTTATATTTGTTTTTTGTGTTATATATTTTGAAAATATATTATCCATTTTAAAATTCACCTTGAAACTCTGGTTTAGTAGTTATTATTACTAGTTTCTTTCACAGTACATTGCTTTTCTTTTAACTCTGTTTAAAAACAATGTTCATGTCTCTTATCCAGTGGCGTACGCAAGGGTAATCATGGTGGAATGTCTCCACGTCAAGTTTTTGAAACTTATCTTGATTGGTTAAATCAAAAAATGTTCAGCAAAACACTAAACGATTTGAAAACTTTGTCGGGAAATGCATTTTTAGAGTCAATTTTTGCAATATTTTCGCATGATCAAGACCGTCAAGAAACCCAGCGTATGCTCCTGCTCCTATCCATGCAATGTCAGAGCCTATCTATGAATTTTTTGTGCATGCTATCTAAGGATTAAGTAAGAAAATATCGAAGTTGTTAACAGCAAAATGGTTGCCGTTTGCTGTTAACAGCCAAATGGGAAGCCATGATTATCTGCATTCTTCAATTGCAACGGGCCTAATTCATTCTTACTATTATTGTTTTGAATAAAGCCAACTGCCAATCACTTGCAGATCTGCTCGTTTCAACAGTGCAGTACTCTGCTGGAAATTTTCCTTGTACTTATTAATATTGTTATTACTGTATTTTTTTAAGTCCCGGTGCTTAATACATGTATTAAGAGAATACTTATTTTCGGTCTAAGGAAGAAACGGCTGAAAGACCAAGAATGGATAAATTTCTTGAGAAAAAATTGACAAATTCATTATCTTTCAGTCTGTAGTAAACATTACGGTAGCTATATATCCTTGTACGATTTTGATTACCTAACATGTTTGTCATCGACCTAAAACGGGGCATTTATAGGGCAATTAATATTTAACAAACGGATTCAAACAAGTTTTAAAGGAAATCTTTGATTTTGTGAGAAATTATAAGCAAAAGTGTCGTAAAATAGTGTTTTCTGTCTTAAATTAATAAGTTAATTACTTGTAGTAAAAGCATAGGCATATACATAGTGAATGTCTATTTGCCTTTGAAACATTTCTATCCAATAAAATAACGTCTATTATATATTTGTTTACTCCTGAGGGGCTGCATCTTACTAAATGACAAAAATTCCACGTCTATTCAATTTTGATATCCTAGTACACTCATTTTTGTAGATAAAGCCCATGGCAAAATATTAATGTACATAATCGGCTAAAAATAGGCTTCTCGGAAAATTTTTAATAAAATATCAATGCGTTGGCAATAAGCATTGCGTGAGTTTGATAATAATAAGGCTATTAAAAGAATTCTATCTAAGATAATATTCATATCATAAGACTAAAATGCCACAAATATGGCGCGAAGCGTGTTTTTTAAAAGAAATTTATCTTAACTGTAGTTTTTACGCTAATGTGTTTGCAATTCCCCAGCTAATTTTGCTTCAAGTTGTATTACTGAACGCTGATAGAAGCAACGCTGCCATCTATCATAAGCATATGGAGTAAAACACAAAATGGAAGCTTGTCTTTTAAGCAGAATATACTGCAACAATAAATATAATGAGTTATTGTCAAATTATAAATTGCCAAATTATTTTCTTGCAAAAGTGGCAGAAATTAAATAAATGGAAACGTATACTCAAATTTGTGTGGTAGACATAATAAAATCAAAAGACGAAAGGGATTTGATATTATCAATTTTTAAAATATAGACAGTAGTTTTGAAACGACACAAAGTTATGCCAAAGAAATATTATTTCTTTGAAATTCGACTAGAAAGCCCTAGTTTTTTGGTATTGTCATTGGTTTTGTGCACATGCCGATGACATTTTAATTTGAATCTCAAAATTTAGTAGAAACACATGGATGCAAATTTCCGAAAGTTACGGGATTGTTTGCAGCGCTTAGTAAGAAAGCAAAAATGCAAGTTCCTATCAAATGCACTTACTAAATTAAGTTCTTGGAGCTACGCTGAGAAATTCTCTAAAAGTATGACTTCAGTATTCACGAACTTGGTCCCAAGTTCGCCTCATGATATAACACTACCGATTCGTAATCAAACTACTTTTTTGGCTCGTTGTTATTATGTGTATCTGCAACAGCCTTACATTCGCTGATTAAATCCAATCATTAAGAGTTATCCACACACACATGGAGATTGTAGAAGTCGATAACCCATATTTTCAATGTAGTATATACATTTTGAACCTTAAATGAGTCTACTGATGAGTAATTTCAATTACAGGTTATACTCAGAAATTATTACGCCTTTAAAAGCTTTAAGAGTTGACTGCAGAGCAATGCGTCATGGAATTCTTCTGCGACGTTTAATGAACACGTGCGCACGACTGACTGCGTCAAAGCCAGCGAGTTCTAATTGTTTAATTAAGAAGCAACTTGCCTTCAAAGAAACATCAACGAGATTTGAAAGATTCTTTATGATAGTATATTAAATAATTACCTGAGCGACTAGAAACTTCGATGCAAAAATGAACGTCCGCAAAACTTTGATAGACGATTATAAATTTGTCATTTGTGCATAACTAGTGAAAATGGTTTTTCAATGGGCATACAATGCAAATTAAAATTATATTAGTTAAAAAACTTAAAAAATGAATCATTTAAATACAAACTCTATATTTAGACAAAATTTTAGTTATTCGAATTGTATTTGATTGCAATACAAACCCCTCAGGGTTGCAAAAAACTGCATTTTTTTACAAAAAATCATTTTAAGTGTTTAAAATATTTACAAAACCATTTTTTTCCTCATGAAGAGACCCACCTCAAATTACTAAAATTTTACTTAAAACACATTTAGTAGCAAGCATTGAATTATGATATACTTATCAACACACAACAAAACGCAACTTTTGCTATTCTTTCCGTAGAAAATCGGTCATGGAAGCACGAATGGACGAAACCCAAAAAGTTATTTTTTAGACTTTCCATAAAATTCCATATACATTTAAAAAAATAATTGCAAAAAACACAAGTTTAAACAATCCATGAGAATATAAAGTAACGGTGAATTGAGTGCTAGGATTATGAAAGATCTCCATAAATTAGAGTGAAAAATTACATAGATTTTCATGCCGTTATATCTTAGTTTTGTCAACTCTTATCTATTGTTTGGCATTTCAACTGCTAATCTAACTTCTGATTGTTTGTTTGCTATTGTAATGTGTTTTAAAACTTCTGCACCTGTTCTTAAAATCGATTAAGTTGTTAACTATTACAAACTGAAAAATGACTAAACAAAGTTGTGATTTATCTCTTTTCTTGTAGATTTAAAAATATACCTTCTGCTTGGGTGATTGACATGATTTGCAGATTAATAACATCTATAGATTAAATTCCATTTTTAGGGTTTCCACCATCAATCGATTAAATTTATTTTAATCAAACAACAGCATCCGCTAGCAGTTTCAAATTTGGTAAAAAAACTTCAATAAATGGGTCTCGTTTAATTCCGCTAGATGGCCTACTAACCAACTCGTAGACCTCACTACTGAACCCTCAAATCAAAACTAGACCCTGCGAGTTGACTTTTTAGGTTCGAGTGGGATTGGAACCTTAAGTAGCGAGTTGAAATTTTATTTGGACTACATATGGAATAACCCGATTCAAATGTACGAAAGAAATACATTTAACAGAAATTAGAGAAACCAAACCCGATGGGTTGCAATTTGAATTTGATGACTCTTCAGCATTACAGGTAAAAAATTGAAGAAAAATGATGCCAATCAAACTCATATCAAGTTCCCTAAGAAACAATATTATTATTGGAGGGGATGAACTGAGGACTTTCCTATACAAGCTTAATTTTCTTAAATTTAAAAAAGGACAATTGTGAGGGGGGATGGGGCTCTAGCTCTCTCAGTTACCCCAGTTCCTTAGTCTCTGGTTCAAGTGCTCGATATGTCGAGTTGAGTTTTCCGACCTTGATCTGAGTTGCCCGATTTTCGAGTACTCACAGGGTCCTAATAAAAACGTTGCTAAATATATATTATTAAATAACGATATCTGAAAATAAATTTTAGAAAGCATCGACTAATCTGCTGAAGTAAAAGTTAGTCGACAAATCTATATCCATAATGGCAGAGGCTCTATACTTTATGCAAGAATAGAATACCTACTTCAGCTCCGATAATGGAATTAGTATAGTTTCATGTAGCTGATTGCAAAGTGGAAACGAGAAAATATATGAAATAAAATCCCCAATTTTTTTGATCGCATTACATTTTCATTGCAATCTATTTCGGGGAATTGCACAAATGCGTTGTTTCTAAAATTAATGAAGTGTGGGTTAAATGAGCCAATGTAAATCCATTAAATCGAAATTGATAACGTCGCTTAATTCAACCACAAAACCGTAAAATGTATATGAGGGTTTATGGGCTTTAATACGGTAATATAATAATGCTGTGGTCTTGTTGATATTGCATTTCTCAATTAAGGATTACAATGAATCAAAAGAGGTTTTTATAATCAATGAAGACAAATATGTAATGGGAATAATAAATTCCTCAGCTATAATACAACCATATATAACACAAAATATTTATAGATCTATACTACATGGATTTTCTTTAATATAGAGTTTAAATCTACCTTCAAAGTGTAAATGACGTGCAATTAACACTAGTTAAAACTCAATTATTTGAATTTGGTATAAAAATTTTCAACTAATCCATGTCATATCTCCAAAGTCCAATGAGACTAAAATCCTTATAACTATAACATTTGCTGTGAGGTGCATTTCTTATCGTTAATTATAGATCAGCTTTGTTTCTGTATATAATTTTTTAACGCGTGTGTATATTCATAATTTTGTGAATAGATGTAGCCAGGAAAAACAAAGTGGGGGAGGATGGGGAAGAGTGGAAAAAAAATTAAGGGACAGTTTTGTTGAAAATTCAGGATTAGATATAAAGATTTCATTTTTGCAAAAATATATAAAATAAATGAAAAGAAACTATGAAGCCAATGGCTTAATCTATATCATCAATTGATAATTTATACAAATACAGCAAACATTTTCATATAAAATGCGTTTTTAACCAAGAAAATTCAATTTTTGTAGGTTTTTGTGGCTGATAATTTTTTGTAAGGCCAGTATGGGTTGAAGGAGGGGGCAATGAACCCGTGGTTATGTCCTTGAGATGTAGTATGTGTACTTGTATATAAATTGCTTTCACTAAAGCACAACAACAATCCAAAATTCTATACCCGAATCGTCCGACTCGAAATTGTACCACAACATGCACATCCAACAATATTTTGCGGCGAACACGACGCATTTGATTCGTTATCATCAACCAAATTATTAACTCATAGGTATCATGTCACATAACACGTGTAATAAAATTAAACATCAACCCGATTGTCTTTCAAAAACCGAACCTGAACCCAAATCTAAATCTGGGTAGAGGTCTGATTTTTGAGATAACCTCCATAAAAAAAGTAAACCAATTTTTCGTCTCGGATCGGTTCTGTTAAAGAAAACAATCTCGCAAACTGAAATAAAATTACAGAATGCAGAAGTGTGTAAAAATTGACGAATACATCTGAACTTCCTCCAATATTCTTAAAGAACCGAACCCAACTGGGTAGCGGTCAATCCCAGAAATCATTGAGGCACATGATCTGAAAAGTTCAGTTTACTAATATCTATCAGTGAAGCATTAAATATTTATTTCTCTGAAGCAATTATATTAAATTAGAGTGCTTCTATTTAGCAAATAGTATTTGGAAAGAGTTTCCAATTTAACAGGCTTTGCTTGCAATTTGAGATAGGAGTAGACGCCATTGTATACCCTTGAAACCATGTTTAATTTTACGACAATAATGGATTCAATAAAATCCGTACTTTGGGAGGAAGATTATCCAAATCGGCTTTTACATTTCCGTTTTAACTTTACCGTTAAGAAAAATGCAATCATTTAAAAAATGACCTTAGTTTTTATAATCAACTTTTGTTTAATCTACATTAATTAGAGTTTAAGTTTAGCAGTAATTGGATTTAGCAAATTTAATATGCACTAAATTTACATGAGTCAAATTTCCACAGAAATTAAAATGTAAGCAGACATAATACATGAATCTGACCGACATTGTAGAGGTCATTAATGACGAGATGAAACGTTAGATATCGATGATATGTCTATAAAGAAAAATATTTAAGAATGTTTACTGATCGTCATCTTAGAATATTTCACTGTCTTTAATTAGAACTATATTTTTAGTGAATCAGTAATGTTTTACTGATTTAATTAAAAATTATTATTAATATTATTCTTACTTCTCACAGCTTCATGCTGGTATCCCTCTCAGCTCGGGGAACTCACCAGTTCCCAGGGAGTCTGAGAGCTTTCCTCTAGCTGTTCCTAACAATGCTGCCTTCTGCGCTACCGCTCCTCCCCACATTGGTACTCCCAACTCCTCCAGGTATCTCTTATTCTTCTTACTTACTGCTCCTAGTGCTCCTACTACTACCGGGACTACTTCAACCTTCTTCAACGTCCACAGCCTTTCTATTTCCTCTGCCAACTCTCTATACTTGTCTATCTTCTCTTTCTCCTTGCTTTCTACATTCCTGTCCTTTGGTACTGCTATGTCTATCACTGTTCCTAATCTTTTTTCTTTGGGTACAACTACTATGTCTGCTCTCCTTGCTTCTATCACATTGTTTGTCTGGATGTCGAAGTCCCACAGTATCTTAACCTTCTCATATGACGCCCTGAGGCTTGCGCTCGCTCATACCACTTGTCTCCTGCTTCTAACCCATGCTGCCTACTCAAAATCCAGTGTACCATTCTTCCCACCTTGTTATGCCTGAACATATTATACTCAT
>CABFPE010000002.1:4527808-4539115 GCA_900660155.1 Hofstenia miamia
TGTTAAAAATATTACCCATGAAAGAATAATGTCTGTTCCAACGTAAAATGAAATCAATTTCTTACTTGCTTTTGACTGATAGATCTCATAAAATAATTTATTTGAAATTATGGCGATTATAATGTTATTAGGTTATTATAACCAAGAACGTTGCACAATTTAACTTGGTGGTGGAGAGACTGGAAATAATTAATTCTGGAAATAAAGACTCTTTATTCCTTTAAAAATAGCCACTTTAGAATTCTTAGCACCGGAATTTAGGAGTAAATATTTTGTTTTGACTGGCGGTAAGCTATAAAGTTAGCTCTCAATATAAAAGAGACTAAAATACGATTCCTTTCGAAATGACAACTAAATTCAATGGCTCATCGGGGAATATGAGTTTGGAATCCATCTTTGATGATATATATTTTTACTTATCCAATATATTGCAATTCGTTTCACAATATTTAATAAAAATTGAACTAAATACGCGTTGCCAACGTCAACAAAGTCGCTTTACCGCGTACCGCTATATTTATTTTAGAGGAATTAACAATTGAAGAAATTGGTTTAACCACATAACTAAGCAACCTAAAAATAAAAACTCAGACTTTTCAACTAGGTTGTCTTAGTATTAACTTACACCATACACATATCACAACCGGCGAATTAAGACTTTATTGGCATTCTCTGTGCACATACTCCAAGTAAAGAATTCCACTTTACAAAATCGGTGATGAAAAATAATTTATCTACCCGTTAATTAAATAACATCGCAGTACTAAAAAAACATTAGTAAATAAGAACTGCGCAAAAATATTTTAACCTTGAGTGAAAATCTTTGAATACGTACTGTTATACTATTGCAAGTATTCTATTATTTCACGAGCCAACAAAAATGATATTGAATTGGGTTTTATATAAGTAGTGAATTAGGTATTATTAAATAGGGTAGACAAAGAGTGTTATAACTGATTTCAAAGTACAAAGTATAGCTCTTAAAGTTCAATGTTATAATTATATGGCTTGGTGAATTGCAGAGGCATAAAGCAATTGTTGGATTCATAAGTCGAATAAAAACTAACTAAAATATTTAATGAAATAACACACATTGAATATTTGTCAGATAGACATTTGTAAAAAGAATATATATTGATTTTGTAGCCTAAATTAAATAATTGATTTAGGAACTTGAACATATGGCTTTGTTCAAAGTAGCGCACAATTTTTCCACCACATTTAACTAGAAGTTATTATAAAACTTTGAATTGCGAAAACGTGCAATCCAGTAACTAGAAGTGCATAAATTTAAACCTGATAGATTTAATCGTTTCATAGGCTTCAAATATGTATGGAATTTGATTTCGTATATTCCCAGTTCTGTTATTACTGAAGCACAAATTATCAAAACCACGTTCAACATACTTCATTCAAAATCGAACTCATAGTAATCCATTTATAGATCACACTTGGTGCAAAACTTTTCAACGGAGATTTTTCATTTACAGTCTAACGAAGTGCAAAAGTAGAAAAGAAATATATCTGTTCATACAACATTACTATGATTCAGAAAAGACATTTATTCGACAGGCTCTTCTGACATCCAAAAATGAAAAGATGCCTGACCATTAATTCTGAATTGGTCTGAATCTACAAATGGACATAGTAATGTAGAACAGTTTCCAGCCACAGCCTACATTTATGATATAACTATTTTACAAGAAACTGCAAAATTTAGTCACTTTGGGATAAAATAGAACTACGAATTGAGACAAGGTCCTAGAAACAAATCAAGACAGAACATTTAAAATAGAAATTCGAAGAGTCAACAAAGATGTCATAATATATATATATATATATATACTAGAATGTACTGTGAATGCAATAAGATGAATTGAAACTCTAGAGAGTCATGAGTACTTGCAATTTCATATTCATTTGTTGAAAAAATATTTCAATAATTTCAAACAGCTACAAATTTTATGCTTAAATTTAATGCCTGTGGATAAATAAAGGATGGCAATAAAATCCTCATTAAGGAAAAATGTAACAAAGTGCACACTGGTGATCGCAAAACAAAGCTAAACAAGCGACGCCCGTTGCACATGCTGTTGAAAAGGTCATAAAATTGAAACGAGTGAATGGATAGAAAAATTTACAAAAAACATTTATTACACAGATTAGAGGGTAACTGAGAAAACCTCAAACAACTAAAGAATCTGAATATTTAATAAACAGATTTGAAGTAATTATTTGGTGTAATTCCCAACTTCTTATGCACACCCATTAGGCTTTGATATGTCGATGTCACACAAGTTTAAAAATAGTCGACAAACTTACTAATGAAGCACAAAACACCATCGCAGAATGCAGTTAAACTTTTTGTAATAATTATAATATTCATTGAAAATTTCGATTTTAACAATCACAAAAATTTAAAATTCAGTATTGTCTGGTTGTAATTCAGAGTAGCAAATTATTACTATGAAAATACATGAGTGTTAGTATGAGGATTCTCATATTGCATACTATGTATAGCCTACGCAATGCACCCTAGTTTAAATGTTTTTGGATATAACGCAGTTCTTTTTAAAAGTTATTTCGTTGTAAGGTTTTAACAATGGTTGAGTTTAATGAATTTAGTTGGTTCGGAAAATTAGCTCTGAATTAGGTCTGGATTTAAACATTTCATTGAGCTTGATTTGGTTTATAGAAATATATAACTAAATTAACAAGGAAGTCAAATTTATAGAATATCATATAGAAATTGAACTTGGAATTCAGTAAAGGTGCGGTAGAACACAAATTCTTTTGTTAATTCGATTCTTTATTTGGCAAAAAATTACAAGGAAAGTAAACTTGAAAGTTTCTTTGAATTGTAAACTGTATCATCTGCAATGATATTTCTGTTGGAAATAATCCCTTTGTTGTTTTCTGTGTACATTCAGTCTTACCAAGGCTTTTAGACACAAACAAAATAATAAGGAATGGATATGTATATCATGTTTTAAGTAAGTGTAATTTAGAATAGAAACCATATTCCATACATGTTTTTAAGCATAATTGCACATTTATCATATAAATCGCATATAAAATAAAAATATATCGTGCTACCTTATATCTGGTGCTACATACAAGATTTTAAAAAGGCTGACCCCATATATGTTTGAAAGTTTTAGTGCTAAACATAGGAGCATAAGATCAGTAGCTATTATATTTCAAATGCATACACTTTTCGCTCACAATATTCTATCATATAAAAAATTATTGGCCGCAAATATGAAAAAATCAGAAAGTAATTTAGCGCCATTTTCAAAGGCAATATAAATATATTGATAAAAATATAATTTTTTAAACGAACTCATTACATAATAAAGTCATATATATATATATATGAATTAAAACCCCGGCAGGTTTGCTTATTCTAACAAATTTAGCTGAAACATGTTTAATCGCCATGGGCATTTTCAGACAATTTGCATACATCGCAGTAATGATCCGCAACATGCATTGAATGCAACAGTAATTAGAGAAATTTCTGCTTCCTTTGCATAGTTTTATTTAATAAAGGATAAATATGCATTGTATTTATTTATTGTTTGCGACACAGTTGGGGTTAAAATTTATTGAATGCAAAACCCCACATTTCCCTCATAAAATGACCTCCAAGTCTGTAACGCATTTGATTGGGTGAAGAAACTTAAATCAAATAAAAATATTGAAATAGTAAATAAATTGAATTAAACATATCAATTATTGTTAGCAATAACAAAATATACTTTGTTTATAGGCTGTCGGAAATTGTAAACAGTTATGAAATTTTTCCAACCACAATTTGGAAATGACACATTTGATGCATTTTAAAAATTTGCTTCCAGCAAATTCTTGTCATCTTATGGATATTGTTGATAATATTTTGGGAGACAAAACTTTGTTATCATCAACACAGACAAAGTCAAAAAATACACCACCGCAAACAAATAACAGGAAAAGGCATTTTTCTAAGCGCATTGTCAGTATAATGATATTTGAATCAGAAGCATCCCAAATACTAATTGCAAACACATCTGCAATTCTCTGAGTGCACCACAATGCTGAATTTTTTTTGAACTTTTCCTATGTTTTTACATTCGAAATGCACTCTAAATTTCTTTTATCTTAAATTGTTCAATTTTTAATTGATTGTGAATTGCTTTTAATTGTTCCAATGCAAGCTTCTCATTTTCTATAGACAATTATGCTCAATAATATATACAACTGACAATTTATAGCATACATAAAGTGAACAAATCAGCCTTTAAACAAGAAGGTGCAAACTTGCAAAAGAACAAGCTATATGGATTTTAAGCCCAATTCTAATAGGCATTCTTAAAATCTGTCATGGATTCCTCAACACGTTTTAAAAAACGCTTCTAACTCACGAAATAAAAAAGCTATTTAACATCTGAAAACAACATGAGAAAGAGAATTGCCTCGTCTTTCTTTTTCATCTTTAAATTCCCACAGCTCAGCTGAAAACAGTTTGTCTTCAGAAAGCAAAGCTTTTGACGGTAGTTGTTGTCGCCATAGATATTAGACCACAGCATTATCTGAACATTAGGTATGGTAAGTATTTGACTTTTTTTTACAAACAAATGTTTCCATGTACTTTAGTCACAGGAATAATTCTTAGTACAAAACGTCCTCATTACACGAGCGAACACAACCCCATACAAGTGTTTCTATCAAATGCTTTCAAACAGGGCTGAAATGCTTGAAGCAAAATGAAGCTCTTTTGGAGACAAAAATTCTGTAAAATTTAGTTCACAGAAACAATCGGAATTGATATTTATTTAATTTCACTGCTATTGTATTTTTTCTCACTTTTTCTCATAATTTGTATATTGAGGGTGTCTATGGATACGTTTGTTATACGTTCAAAAATGTCAAGACTTGATATGAATTGATTTACTACGACAACTGTACATCTGTGGAATGCGGAGAGCTTAGTACAGCGTAGCTACTACAACTACATCATTGTTTGGCGATCGAAGCCCAGGCGAAGAAAATGGCACCCATTAGAGCAAGCAAGTTATCAAAGGTGCAATCTGTTTTTGTTTGATTTTATTTAATTTTACATATTTAACCGTATTAAAACGTTGGTAACCACTATAATATTATTCCTGAATTGTTGGTGTTTACTTGAAAGAATCGACAACAGGCGGATGAAA
The DNA here is from genome assembly GCA_900660155.1 of Hofstenia miamia. Classification (NCBI taxonomy): domain Eukaryota; kingdom Metazoa; phylum Xenacoelomorpha; order Acoela; family Hofsteniidae; genus Hofstenia; species Hofstenia miamia. The sequence goes on from CABFPE010000002.1 coordinate 4,533,001, forward strand.
ACTAATGGTACGCTCTCCTTTGTATTAGTTTTAAACAGGACTTAAGACCATATTAATTACATCACATCAACCCAAAATGAAAGAGCAAACATGGTTCTTTTAAGAACTTTCCAAAAGTTTTCTGTCAAAATTTAGAAATGTAGAGTCCCCCCTACGTATATATTTAGCATCTCACCCCTGCTTTCAAAGTTTCACAATAGACTAGATAAAATTGTTCAAATATGTGGTCAAAGCGGATTGTTACTTTAAGGTAATGCTAGTGGAAATAGGAATAATGAAAAACAAAAAGTAATAAAGACAGTGATAACAAAAACCTTAACAGAAAACCAATCCAAAAAGGCATTATATATTTTTTCACAAACAACACTACCATAATGTCACAATAAACACATGGAACATACCCTAGGCATTACTCAATTCAAAAAATTTCACAAAAATTCTGAAGGTGGCCGCAAGACAGTACGAAACAATTCTAACTGAATGTTCACAATCCATATTGTACATTTACTAATATTTTAATCTAACTACTTTGGTTATCATCTACTCTTGCCGATTATGTCCCAGTGTTAAAATTATAAAAGATTCCAAAATGAACGATAATTAATCAGAAAAAGATTGTTTCTGACAGCTAGACAAATATTATAATAGCATCAATTTTGTGACGAAATCGATGAAATGCAGATTCAGTTATAAGTTATACAATAAAGTCACGGTAGCATTAGAGAAATGGATGCTTCAATACTCAAGTTCAGGTTTAATATCATACACATGAAAAGCATGATATGGAAAAATCTCAATGAGCTATACATTCTTAATTGTAAACGTGAGATTTTTTGCGTAAAAAGTTGACACTCCACTACTTAATTACGTCGTAAACTCTGATTTCTGACGTAAAGGAATGATCTTTCAACAGACGTAATTGCTACTTAGTGTTGGCTTGATTGCTGAAGTGCTCCTTAAGACACAGCGCGATATATCCCGTTACACACTTTCCCACACAACTCAATATCTATAAATTTAATGGCAAATTTTCATAGTGTACAACATCTGTGAATCGATTGCATAAAATAAAAGCATGCCTCTTTCCTAAAATTGTTGCAAATTTCAGCTAGAAAAAAGAAAATAATAAATAAATAAATGTATCTACAAACTCATTTGAAACAATTATATGTAGGATATAATAACGTTCACTTCTAATTAGCTATCGCTACGGTTAGTACATCCCCTCCTGGAAACCCTTGTTAAATAACAGATCCTTTCAGATATAACGGTCTGTAAATCTTGCAAATATCAAGATGGAATAATCATAATTTAGAATTTCTTAGAGTTCCTTTTCCAAATTTTTCTGTTCAACAAAATATTATTTTTAATTAATTTGATAAATACACTATGAATAAAAGATAAAATTTACAAATGTCTAAAATAATTTTAAGAGCATCTATCGACTTTAAGTGTGATGGTTGAGTAGATGTTTGCTTAAAATCTTGCTCGTTTGTCGCATTTTATAATTAAACGTTGATTGCATTTTTTCATTTGCAAATTTTGAATCCATCATCAAGAATACGAGGACTATTAAAGTGGCAAAGAGCACAAATTACATTAATTTACAGAAGATGGTGAAGACGAAGATATCATCCGGATGACAAAACAACTAGTCAATGTCTCTGGTACAATGGATGGCTGCATTGCCTTGCTGCAAAACGATCGCAAAAATATATATGGAAGATACTGTGAGTGGTGGTCATGGAGAAAAATTTTCTAGTCTCTTGCAATGTGCAAGCTTAAAGCAGGATAAACGTGACTCAGACGCTGAACAGGATTCTAAAAATGTATCAGGCTCTTTCTAGCTTCACAAAAGTAAAAGATAGCATGTTAAACTATGGGAAGGACAACGAAAAAAAGAGTCAGGATTTCAAGTTAAACATCAAATGCAAGAGAACTTCAATTATAAATAAACGTTTTATGCCACATACAGTACAAATTTAAAGTAGTGTACACGAACATATCCTAGTTTCATATTTGCAATTAGTTGAAATATTTGCAGAAAATCATTTTCGAAATTTATTGATGTAAATTACCAGACATTTGTCTGCCATTCATGCATTCACAAAGGCAATTCGTTCTAATATTGCATGCGTATTAAACTTAATGCAAAAGTTAACACTACTGTTAATCTTGCGCATCCTCCTACCTGAAACGAACGTGTCGCTTTTAATGTCAGTAATGCGGAAAAAGATTTTGAATTACATCATTTCTTGCAAAAAACCCAATAATCAACGTCCGACTCAATATGACGCGCTAGTGGTATCTTGGAGATGCTAAGAATGGGTACAATAGCTATATGCATCTGAAACAAAAGGCCAAATTTGTCACTAGTGTGTAGTTTAATCAATTTTTAAAACATTTTACAGTCGTCACTTGAAAAGGCCAAAAATAAATTAGGAATTGCGGGTTTTGGGACAAATACGTAATAATTGTAACATTTGCACCGAATTGAATTCAGCTTTCCAAAGACGTTAGAACTAATTTTTACAGATTTTGATCTTCTTATACAACCGTAGGTATATCTACTGCAAACGTACACCATAATAAATCAAAGGCATTAAAGTCATGATAAATAGTTATATTTTAATATTAAAAGACATCATAACAAGATCGTTATGGACTTGCTGTGGTGTGAAGATCGGTGTTTCACATGTACAACGATATTTTCTCTTCTGAAGATTTTCCAGGGACTCCCACAGCATAGGCACAAGCAAAAGGGGAGGTAATTAAAAAATTTGCCTCAAGGCGAATCTGTAGATATCAGATAAATGTCCACTAAGAAGTAAACCGCATAAAAGTTTCTATAACTTAGTGATAGACAGTAGCAATCCTCATCCAAAGAAAGAAGAAATATTTTTTTATTGAATGAGTCTCAATGTTATGCTTTGTTCACGATTCCTTCGTATTCGTTAATTAACTACTGGAAAACGTCTCACACATTTCAGCATTGTCTACATGAGCAATACAGCGACACCGTGACCGCATACAAAAGCAGAACCTATGTTCAAAGGCAAAAACGTTTACAATAGAAATTCCTATAAACAATCACTAGTAACAGAAATTATTTATTTCAATTAAGATCTCTTCATGGTTCCAGAATATGTATTTTACGTACTTTATACGGCCTAGAATAACCGCCAATTTTTAATGAACTTTATAATGTTAATAATAAATTACAAATGCCGAAAACTAAATTTAGTAAACAAAAAACCCAAAATAACAAAATTGAAGCTGGAACTAAACTAAAAAACTAAATGTCTTTCTAGAGAGTAGAACTGTGGATTGGTATATTGCATATCATTGTTCATTCGAATTTGAAACAATTTGCATAATGCACGAATTTTACCGAATTTTAGCAAATTTTATTACTTTCAATTATGGATCCCTTAGCACAGGAAGTATGTACTCATGATATAGGTGTATGGAATATTTGATTTATAGAATAGCTAACATTCGAAATCAGATTTTAGGACTGCATATAGTTGAAAATGTGTCGACTTTTTAGGATATAAGTGTAGTCAAAGCTCAATTCAATGTACTCATGAAGCTAAAATCAATTGAAAAACAATATAAAAATTAATGCATAATCGAAGTGAAAACAGGTTGAAGCCCAGTCTGGCCTTGAAAAGCTAATTACAACTCTGTAACTTACAACTTAAACAATAACTGTAAATTATTCTGAAAAATGTTCTGTCAATATTGCTAACCGTTCAAAACTGCGTATATTACGATATTTTCTCTAAAAATCATATCAGATTAAAAAATTAGAATAAATCCAATTTAGTTTAAAAAATTATTGCAAAGCAGAAGTGGGAGCATTACTATATGATTTTTCAATAAATAGTTTCATATTGCATGATAATCATATATAGCATATTTTAAAAAAATCTCATTTAACAAATCCTATTTGTTGGGGCTTCTTCAACATTGTTTATAGCATTAAGTGATAGGGATCGCCAACAAGAAGTAAAATGCCAACAAAGCTAATATAACAGTAAAATACATCATCACTATCAAACACTCCCTTGAATTAAGAAATACACGAAATTTAAATGCGCTAAATATGCTTTCGAAAATGCGCAAAATGAGTGAAGAACCTTCAAAATGTAGTGCATTGCTAGCTTTTATTCAGTCAATACAATCTTAAATTAGTCCATATTCATTCTCCATTTAGATCAAATAATTGAATTGACATTTTAAAAAAGGATTTCAAAAAATCTATGCATTGCGTTTAATTAAGTTATCTCAATGCATTGTCATAGCTTTCAACACTTTATGCAAATTAATAGAGAGACAGGATGCATTAGTCCAAAGTTTTAACGCGTTCAACAGGACATTTTCATTAAAGTACGCCGACTCGTCGCCAGCGTAATCTATTGTGAGGGGCCTAGCATTTGTAAAGAAGCAATCAATTTATAAATAGTTACTAAAGAGAGGAATTCATGGTAAACGAAAGTTTTAAAAATTTGCTAAATGTAACCAAAGAACCCAGAATATGAGAGCGTATTCATGTCACATTTTACTACAATTTTAAAGATATAAAAAAGAAATCGGGTATTTGATGGTCATCTTCTAATTAGAATCATGCCCGATCAATTAAATTGTGTAAATATAGTACCAGTGCAAATTCTATCGCATTTTTAGCGATCATTATGCAAGACTTGGCCTAATTAAGAATTTATTCGATATCTTCGCAACGCATAAAAAGCTGCTATTCGACTTATCAGTGCAGACAGTGTTTGAACGTAGAGCCAAAACAATTAATTTTCTGAACCGGAAAAGCCCAACAAATTCGATATCGTAGAAATATGTACTTTCTTGCAATTGACAAAAATTTCAAAATATTTTGGCTCTCAATTTCGGAAATCGCAGTGATTCTCTCTACTTCAACAGATCATGTAGTTCGAGTTGAAGTAACTCCTACTCTACATCTAGCTAATACCAAAGATCTGATATTCATTATCTAAAGCTAATATATAGAATAATATTGGCAAATTTAAAGATGTTTTTGAAAAATTATGATTGAATATACAAAATATTATTATTCATGTTCCCTAAATTCGTATGCTGCTTGTGATATTATTAACGACGGGAGGCCTGATAATAAATTCTACGAATGCCAAAATATGTCTGATTGTTTAAATAGAGAAGTAAAATATCCGCCACTTAAATTTTTCTAAATTGCCAGAAAGGACAGAATTTTCCTTCTTTTCTGAGCTAAGATTCGAAAACCTCGTGCTTTTAAAGTAGGCTTAGCATTGTAATATTTTTTAATAGATTTTGCTCCCGACGCATGAGCATCATGATTTTTTTAGCATTTAAAAACATTTTCACTGTGGTATCAGTTCTACTGGATAAACAACGCCCCGAAATTCTTTTAGATATTGATGTTGAATAGAATTTGTTCTATACAAGTGTTTTTTTTCTTTAAACAATGAAGAATTATCAAATGCAAATGTAAATGTTCCGGTATATACCGCACGTGCAATGGCAACTATGCAGACGAAGTGAACCATTATCGCCTAAACGACATGTTACGCACAGACATTTCAATCTTTCATATGAATTGGTAATTGATAGTTTTGCTGAAATTAAAACTCATGTTATTGGTCAGTAGGAATTGGAACTGGGTTTGAACCACAAGAATTGGAATTGAATTTCAATCTCTGGTTACGAATTTGATTCGGCCTAGCCCGGAACTCTCATCCATTAATGACGGGCCTGGAGTACTTACGAAACATTTATTTGATAATCAAAAGTCCGCAAAAGTCAGAAGTATATTTGAAAACTAACAGGTGCTAATTGAGGAGAGCATCTAACTGTTTGTAAATATTTTAAGTTATATAATGTATACGGTCAGAAATTTATATTATATTCAATAATTTGCATTTTTCTAAATACAATTCCTAAAAAATTCTATTTTAAGAAAACAGACCACTCAATCACATTCGAATGCACTATAAGTTATGTAGAACATAATAAATTAACTCAACTTTAATCTAACGTGTGACACTTAACACGCTGTTTCGCTATTAAACGTAATTAATTGTGTGAGTCATGATAGATGGTT
>CABFPE010000002.1:4548463-4562293 GCA_900660155.1 Hofstenia miamia
TATATATATATATATATATATATATATATACATATATTTACGGATGTCTTCTAATAAACTTAGCTCCAGAAGGAATAAATAATCGTCAACCAGTGAATTACAAACTACAAGTGCAAACGATAATTGATAATTAGCAGAAATCACAATAAACGAAAGTATTGATAAAAGTGCGGTCAAGCCTCACAAAAAATAAATTGAGTAAAGTTTACTAATAATTCGTAGTAATAAAATAATTCTGATTTGGATGCTAACATTTGAATTTTCGCACTGTTATCAAAAGTGTACTACAACTCCCAACTCAATTTCATTTTTGCGATAGTTAATCCTGTCTTTCTCCAGATGCTATTATACTCTTCAATAAAATTTGCAATAAAACAAGAGTGATTGATTACCTATATTATCTTTATACTGAATAAACTACTCATTTCTGTTTGAATTTCACACTTAATTCATGGAAAAGAGGATTTGCAGCTAAAAACGATATTACAAATGATTATAATTTTTTTACTTTATTGTCACTCGTTTTATAAAATACCATATTCTCTAAACTAAAAACACAAAGTTTAAGTGATGTTTACAACTTTCATTCTATAACAATGAAAATATGGAGAAATACCGCCCATGCTTTTAAAATATTCGAAGATATAAAAATTATTCTGGAGAGTCTTACAACTTAGGCTCTAAAGCGTATTGCTAAATTAATGTTGGTGTAAATTGAAAGCCTTAAAAACAGCACAACAAACTACCAATTTGTAACTAAATACCATCCATCACAGTCTTCTAAAATAAGGTCGCGATCTAAACTTAATAATTGATAACAGCAGGAGATGTAAATCAATTGCTTATCACGCGTACATAGACATTACTGTGGGCGCATTAATTTAATGAAGAAATTCCACATTTCTTACCAGGTATTTAATAGATTACTAAGCAGCTTAATACTTTAAAATATCGTGGGTCGATCATAAAATGTTAAAATTAGGTGAAAGCAATTTTGCGTGACGCTCTACCACTTTCCGGATGTTCAGAAATATATCACGATAACGTGTTGCGAAAGATAACTTAGACATTCCTACTAAAGAGTACTCATCAATAACTGATTTTAAATAAGGCTGCATTTCAAGTCAAAGATAATGTTTACACAAAGGGTCTGAATTTGAAAAGACTTTAGTTACTTGCTTCCAGAATCCGGTAATTAGATTAAAAAGCAAATTTCTGTTATCTGGAAGGTATTATTGTTCACACTAACCCTATTGGTAATTGATGACTCTTGGAAGTTATAGGACTTAAGAAAAAAGTCCCTAATATTCATTACCTTTTCACCAACTACAAATGTACTTGTCAAAAAGTTTCTAGGTAACAGTGACTATAAGTTTGAAGTTCAATTTGCGAAAAGATTTGGTACATTTGTAGAAAGTCTCAAGTAAATTAAGATGGAATTTCAAACCAAGACATTGAGTGGAAATTTTCTGTTGAAATTGCTTTCCATTTTTCGCTACTTACAGTAACAAATTCAAATTTTATAAGCAAAATGCCCATCAATTTCATTTAACTTCGAAGTATTTAATTTGTCGATAAGTGGTTTTTAATAAAATTTGTGAGCCTTCGTGCTCGAAATTAATTTTCATTGATTGTGGTAAATCTAGCACGATGTGTAATCAATCTCGAAGAGGCCATTCCACAAGTCATCACGTAAAACACAGCCTCATTGTCTAAGATTAACTAATAATGAGTTCAATGCAACATGCTTTATGGTACTTCTTCAACTTGTAAATAGTGAACTTTCAGCCTCAGCAAACGTCCCCCCAACCCACCCCCACCCCCCCTTCATAATCAACTTTAGTAATCAACAAAAGTAAAGTTATATTTTAGGATTTTTCATATAATAGAAGTCAATCCTAGATATCATACAATAATCATTAGATTCATATATGTACATAAGTTAGAAAATGCATACAATACAGGGTTGGCTGAAAAAACATTTGCTGTTCTACATATGTTCAAACGTGTTTTAGACACTGTTTTAAAACATTATTTTTTTTCAAATGTTTTTTTTTCGAGTTTACTTGCAAGGATTTTTCAATATTGGAAAATGATTAGGCAAGAAAGGCATGAAAAACTAAAAAAACGCTTTCCAAACACTAGAAGAATACAAGTCTAAGGTACTAATTTCCTTAGCAGAAGAGTTGGAATAACTAGTGCAAGTTCTGTTATTAGCTTAGAGCGAGTTTTCAGCAGCATGGAAATTATTAATGAGAGTCAAGGAACATCCTCAAAAACGAAAAATTGGGAGAAACTTACATTCTATCCTCAATTGTTATCCAAATAATTTGTATAATGATAATCAATTTTGAAAAAAATACATTTTTGAATAAAAACATGTTTCAAATGAACAAAACTTTTTTCAAAGGTGTCTACTTTTTTTTAGCCCTCTACAATGTCCACAGTAATGCCTTCAGCAGTGTAAGTGCAAAATTTGCTAAATACAATATTAAATTTAAGGATTAATATAGAAAAACAATTTTGAATTAAACTAAGAAAGTTCAAAATTATCTCGAAAGATGGCGCAAAAAATCATATTTATCACGCTAATACTGCTTATTAAGTAGGATCTGATGAACTTTATTAAGTAAATGTTGAAATTTGGTATTCAAAAAATACCAACTTTACCTTTCATAAACAAGTTGATACTCGATATTTGCATAGCTAAATTTATTATTCTTTCAAAAGATTTCCTGGTTCCACCTTCCTTGAGTCATAATTTGTTCTTATTTATTAAAGGTCTGAGACATTGGCTGAAGACCATATCATTCTTGTCCTTATTTCATTTCTGAATAAAATTTGCTTTGTCATATATGGATTAAGCAGTAATTAATGGAATGCCTGGGAGCATTGTACATATTGATCTTCCGTTTTTGCAGTTTTGTCGATATTTCTTTTAAATGAAAGATTTTAAAGATTTTTTATAGTTTTGAATCAAAATCCATGAATAATTGATTGATACAAGATAGACTAGAAAGCTACCAAAAAGCAAACTGAAAACGAATGGAATTAAGATCAATGGCAATGAAAAGAATGACAATCAAAGAGTATGGACAAGCTTGTTTTCCCGTGGTTGAAATTTCTATATGACATCCTTTATGTGGTTTTGCATTTCCATTTCTAGTGTTATTTTTTAGCATAAAGGTTGATGCACTGTCTTGTAAAACCATAACAAATATACAGTAAATTACATTAATTTTTTAATTAGTAATCAGAAATATTACAGTGTGTTAACCAAACACCCATGCAATTTTTCATATTCATATGGTATTGAGGGATTATCTGTAGCGATCTATAAAATTACTGCCGTTTATGGACAAAATATAATCACATATCTGTAGTTTTATAAAATTATAATTAAAATTACAAAGTATGTTCTTTGCCAACAACAATGTGGGATTAACAACACAATAGTGAATATGCACGAGTATCCAATGTTACAAATGAGATAACTGTTGATACGTCATACACAAATCGCCCTAAAAGTTAAAAATGCCCCCAATATCTCTTCAACTACAAGTGAACCATTTGCTGTTTAAAGATTTGCTAAATACAAAATATGACGCAAATACCTTCAACTGCCTATCACATTATTCTCCCCATTCATTAAAACGTGAATTTTCAGATTATCGAAAACTTTTAATCACAGTTAAATTTCATGATAAAGGACATCCTTTTCTTTTTCTGTTCAAACTTTGAATGTTGCTTTTATTTTCTTTACTAAACTTAGTGACAATAACTCTCATTGTTATTTTATTATTACTCCTACTATTATTATTACACGTTGGTGTGACTCTTAGTTCAGGAAGCTCACCAGTTTCCACGGAGTATGAGAGTTTTCCTAGGAACTTTAAAAGGTTTTTAGTAATTCTACCATCGTGTACTACCTTCCATTTTTGGTAAATTCCAATTCGTCTAAATGTGTCATGCTTGTTTCCTATTGCACCAAAGACTACCAGGATTACTCGAAATTTTTAAAGTTCTACAATCTCTCTATGTCTTCTACTAACTCCCTGTATTTGTACTGTTATATTTTTCCTTGCTTTTCACATTTTTGTAATTTCTTACTGCTATGTCTATCCTTTATCTAATACTAGATTTCAGGTCTCATTGCATTATTAACTGTATGTTGAAGTCGCACAGCATCCGAACCTTCACATTCCCTATGAAAATACTACTCAAATCTAGGTGTTCCCCAAGGAATTATGTTAGGACCCTTTCTATTTACAATATGAGTCAAGGATATTTGAAAATCTTTGAGCAACAGAACTATTTACCAATACCCATAGGAAACTTACCTACTACAAAGAGCAAAAAAAATCCGTCTGAGGCAATCAGATATTAACAAAATATATTAAAAATCTCGTTATATATTTCAATGAAAATAAACTACAAACCAATACTGACAAAACTCATCTAAAGAACAAAGAATGCTTACTGAAAATATTAAAATTAATGTTTGTGATAACGAAATTATGCAACTCATATGTACTAATAGAGAATGGTTTAAAATTTGATAATTTTTTCCTAAAAATTTAAAAAGATGGCCTCTGGAGGAAAATATTTGGACCATTTACGCCATGCACGAAAAACCTTACATGTAGAACTAACTTAATCAACTTAATTACTGTGAACTTCATTTTTGAAAATCGCATCCCAAAAATGCTTAGAACACTTAATTATATTGTTCATCAAATGATAGATTCGCGCCTAATGACATTATTCAGTAGCAATCTTTATTCATGAATTAATTCATTAAGTTTTCATAATAATAACATCAACAAAGAAATAAAATACTATTTGGTATACATATTTTCCAAGATCCATTTCCTTTTAGATGTTCAATCTTATTGAATAAATTAAGTATTGATATCAAATGCGAGAAAAACTATACCACTAAGAGCAAAAATAAAACATCTTTTTATTAGTATAATATACATTTTTCAGGGATTTTACTTTTACTTGCCGATTCCGGGTATGCACTTCATTTTTCGGCAAAAAACCACTATTTGGGGAAATTTATAATTAATTGTTATATAATATAATATATCAAATACACTGACAACTACAAATTGAGTGAATGCCGAAATTATGGACTCTTGCACAATAGTAGCTGTATTACATTACATACTTGTAGCTGTGTAAATGAAAACAAATACGGTTGATGCCTGATAGATCGGTCAAACAGTCCCAGAAGAATTGCGTAAAATTTATAGGCATTGTGATTTAAATTCCAACTAAAAATAATGAAATCCTTTAACAATTTCCATGGATTTTTCTTGTGTTTGATCATATTTGGCAAAGATAATTCGTTGTCAGGGCACTGACACTTTGTTTCAAGGAAATGCTTAGTTTTTCATTGGACAGAGTATTAAGCAACAGCGGGCAACAATGCGCGATCCACATATATGTGTAAACTGAATTTTGGAAATTTTATGTATAAATTTTTATTTTCGGGAATTTCGGACGAAGTCACAAATCTCTATCCACCCCAGCATTGACTAGAATTGTTCAATTTCACCTAAAACGCATTTATATTATATTTCGGCAACCGCCGAAAATGCCGAAAAATATTTTATCATAGTTATTAGGCAAAAATAATAAACTCATGCGTGGTCGAATCATTTAATTACTACAGTAAATATAAATCGTTTCCAAAAAATTTATGGCATGTGTTAGCAGATTTCATATATATTTTAGCAACAAATTAACTTTGACGCTTATTACTATTATTTATTAATTTATGCATTAATAAACAAGCAAATAACATACATTTATAAATGCTTAGCTTTGAATTTAATGTAAAATTGGAAATACTTACGAAGCTTTTGCAACAGAGGTCGATCACTCATCATTCAATATATATATATATATATATATATATATAAAGCCAATCTTAGACCAATTTTAAAGCCAATCTTAGACATAGTAAAAAAGCTAAGTTAACAACAACAATTAATGCATCACTAGTATGTTCTATAAGAAATCAATAGTAGTAGATAATTGGTGATTCTAACGCTGGTTAAACGTCATTATTCTGAAAAAAACATTTTTCACCCTTTATGAAAATCATATTATATTAGATTAATTTAAATTGAATTTATCATTAAGAATTATTAAAAATGTGAAGAGAATAACTAATTTTTTTAAGTTAGTGGAGTGGGATTCATTCAATATTTGTAAAACTAAAGTTATGGGCTCAAAATTTCTCTAATTCTGTAGCTGAGTAGGATAAAAATTCAAATTTTTGGATAAGAAAAGTTTTTTTTTCAAAAGTTTTCTTTAATTGAATTGGTGTAAGTTTAAAAATGAATTTGCAGAAATAAGTTTGGTGAAACTCTAGCTTACCTTGAATAATATCAAGATTTTAGAGTACTTACATTGATATGCTGTTCGAATAGGATCACTGTAATTGGGGGTTTTCTTCTTCGATGTAGCTGAGCATGTCCATGTCATGTCATTTGCTTTGTCCTCATACTCGTAGAACAAAGAGCGTTTGATGGAGAGTTCAGAGAATACCGTAAACTTTCCTTGTGGCTTGACCTTTTGAATGTAGCGCGTACGGGCCATGTTTTGATACACACGGTGTGCGTTGAGACGAAACTCAATGACAGGTTCTAAATAGGAACAGAATAAATTAAAGTCTAATAAGCTAAAAACGCTATTTTTCAAGAATTAAGTAGATTATAACTTAATGAAACAATAAACATTAAAAGATCACAACTAATTAATATTCTCTGAAAGAAGTCTCAACTTTGTACTTTGCAAAATATAATATATGTTTAGGGGTTTCAGAATCAGGTCTAGTTTTTGATAGGCTAATGCTAGAATAAACAAAGCGAAATTAGGGTGTTTTATAATATTTATAAAATTCCTATTAACTCTTATATTAATTTGACAACTAAGTGCAAAAATGGATTGAATTAACAGCCTATTGTTTTGATTCATATTTTAAAATGTGTCTCTTTCATTCTAGCATTCTATCTGTAAGAACATGTTGCGGCTTTTACAGATGTACTTCAAATAATCCCATCAGTTTTGTCGCTCAATTTAACGTATCTGTTATTTTGAAAGTGAATTGAAGTGTTAAAATATTATGAAAGCAGAACCTTCAATGCTATCTATTTCACAGTAAAAACTTGCAAACGCCATTTTCTGCAGAAATTGGAAAATAGATTACAATTTTATTTGTTACATTTTCTGAAGAAATATAACTTTAAAAAATGCCGAAAAGTAGGAACTTCTTACATGAGTCGCTTTAAAACATTATATATATATATATATATATATATATAATTTTTTATTTAAACGGGAATTTAAAAATTTAATAGAATCGAAAATAAATTACATTATCTGGAAAGCAATTGAGACAAAGAAAATAAATTCAACTATATCTATACAAATTTTTATTAGAGAAAAAAATGACGAGGCTCTCATTGATCCCTTTTGTATTTTTATACGAAAATTGCAGTTTAAAAATAAGAAAAAATTATTAAATTGAATTCAAATAAATGCCATCTCAAAACTCACTGGTTTACAAAATAGTTGCATAGTGATGCCATCTTTCGTTGAAATTCATAATTTTTAAATGTAATTAATAAAATGCTATTTTTGATACAATAGTTCAGAGCACGTCAAATTATTTTGCTATCATAAATAAACACAACTTTCTTTGCTATCTAAATGAAATATGCCATTTATAGAAGTATTCACCATTAGCTTTTAGCAGCAGTTGTAGACTTATATTTATAATGATATATAACCAGCGAAACTAAAATAATATTAATGAAAGCTTTAGAAATACATTCTACTAATTTTTTTATTGATATGATCAGAAATATTTCAAAAGTGAAAAATGGCATGCATTAAAAATAAAGTTTCATACAATATTTAAAAGAGCCCTTAAATAAAATTTTAAACTAAGAACTATTCTGTAATCTAGTTTGCAGAGTTATTTTGATTCTTTATAGCAATAAAATGAATTATGCTAGAAAATAACAATTAACAGGCTTAACTCTTCTACATGCTTGCATTAAGCTTTGCTTAGAACAAAACACAAAAATTCTGCAGTGAAACATGCTTTTGCAAATCCAATAATGTAACCTGAAATCACCTAGGAATTTTTGAAAATTCCAGACCAAGACGGGACAAAATAGTTTAGGTTAGTTTTTGCTCCCATGCGCATTAGAGCTCCTGATTACTTTATAAAAAATTGGAATTTTCAATGAATTTTATCAAGTATTTCAGCTACAGCAATATACTTTTGCCCAAATTTCCAACAGCATGCGAGCACGTTCACCAAAAGTTGTAGAAAAATTTCATAATAAGCTTTTGGAGAAAAATGCTTGAAAATTTGGAAAAACAGTTTTCTTATATAAAGGACATATGAAGTTTATGGTGAATCTAGAATATGAAATACTAATAAAAACTTTAATTAAGTTGATACTGTTCGAAAAATGTCAAACCTAAACTACGTTTGGCACATTTGTTAAGATCAATAGTTGCGAAAAGCATCTAGAGTTAAAAAGTGAAGGTACAGTGAATGCTAATATCAAAATTTCTGAGAAATACTGAATTAATAACTGCAATATTGAAATACCACAGTATTTTGAGTGACCAGTCAAAATCGGTAATGCCGGTCATACATCGAATACAACCAGATGCCTTTGGTTTTGGACAAATGTAAAGAAAAAGTGGACAACATTGTAAGAGTTGTTCAAGACATAGTTCTGTAATTGATTTTCTACTGCTGTATTTGCAAGTAAACTCACTAGCTCCTGTTCTACATGCTAATTTTATATCGATAACCCAACGACCACGGAATTTCGAGGTCTCATGCTTTAAAGGTCTATGGAAGATAATCTAGAAACCTAAACCTCTCTAGTACAACGAAAAATTTAAATTTTTTGTCTTTCTAGCTAATTATCTTTAACTTTATAGTATGTTTATTATTTTAAATCGAAAATTCCCTAGACTTATAATAATACCACGGTGAAATAATTACTGGCATGAATAGAAAAATATATAAAAATTATTCAAATTATGAACTCCGGAGTTATTTCTCTGTTCAAATATTTTCATACAAAAGAAAGCTGACAAATGATAGACAAAATATCGTGGGAATTACACTTTTCAAAATTCAGATAAGAATTCGATCGCTTAGCGCTTTGAAAATTAATTGTGCAAAAGATGTGTTATCTTAAGTATTACCCATACCTGCTGAAAGGTAAGCAAATTAAAAAAACAGTTTATAGAACAGATTTTTTACTAGTCCACAGTTACAATTTAAATTTAAAATATATTTAACTATTTTGTAGAAAGAATTTCAATTGAATTCAGTGGATGTACATATAAACAAAATTGATCCTTTTTACCAAAAGTAGACAATTCATCTCTTACGAAGATCACAATTAAAATAAATTCATTTAGCAGCGTAATTGTATGAAGAATTTTAAAACAATAATTTGATGACTTCCTCCCATCGAAATTAAGAATAATGACAAGTGGAGACAAACATCTTTGTCATCTTCGATATATAAGAAAATTATTTTTTAAACTTTTATTTAATAATTAGTGGCTTCTAATAACAAAATGGCAAATAACCATTAACCCTACGATACACAGATCCATTCTAAAAAGGTAAGACATTTGGTGTCCAGGCCCCTTCTATCTCCATGGAAGCTTTGTAGTAATTTTTTTTGAAAAATATATTATTCCGAGAAGTGACAAAGCATTTGTTAAAGGAATGATTCATTATTTTTGGATTTTATGACGACAATTTGTGCCTTTCTTTATATCCCAAAAACAAATACCAAATTTAGCATTAAAAGATAATTTATCCATCAATATTCTACTAAATTTTTTCAATTTTAAATTTATACGCAAAGTGACGTAATATGCGTTAGAAAACACTTTGTAGTGTCTACCTTTAAACTTTTCTTTGCTTGTAGTTATATTTATCATAAAAAAGTCTACCAATGGTCTTAGCAGCTACTTGGCTTTCAGATTTAGATGAGTTTGTGCTGAAATTTTTATTTAGGAATTCAGGATTTTTTGTATAAGCCACTTTTTTAAAAAGGCGCTAATTTTTTAAGTAAAATAACTCAAGACTTTTTAATAACTCTCTAGATTTTATTGGACTAATGCAAGAAAAAGGTGGAACTCAGTGTAAGACTTGTTCTAGGCTTAATTCTGCAATTGTTTTCTATTGTTGTATTTTGAAGTAAATTCACTAGCTCCTTTTCTACGTGCTCCTTTTATATCGATAATGCAACGAGCACAGAATTTCGAGGTCTCATGCCGTACAGATATATGTAAAATAATCTAGAAAGCTAAACCTCTCGTATAACTAAAAATATTAATTTTTTGTCTTTTTAGCGAATCAGATTTTCTTTTTCTGTAAATATACCACACAAGCCCTGTATAGATGCTCCGTTAGCAAAGTCAGAAGTCGTGGTTAACTTAGGCACTGGTCCAAAAAGCACTCTTCTAACTTGTGATATTTTCAGAATTTGATTATGCTTATAAAATTTTTGTGATATTAGGGTTTAAAATTTTTTGAAGAAATTATAAAAGATTTTTATAATTTTCTGGGAAGTTTGGCCTTAAGAAAGATGTATAACTATCATTTTGTATATGAACTAAGAATCCCCCACAATACCTTAGCTCAATAATTTGGCTCAATTAAAGTCGCTATGAATATGTTAGGGGAAAGATTTCTCTATTTTTTTTAAGAAACTAGGACAATTAAGTGATAATAATAATTTTGTGAAATGAACGGAGTTTCGAATTGCAAAATCATCATAAAAAGAAACTCAGGAAGGGATTAACAATCTTATTAGGACATCTCAATCGTGATGAACTAGTGACCAAAAGCGGGGCGCAGTTGCCTGAAAAAATCAAAATATTTTAAAGACACAACCTAAAAATACATCTCATCACCTTAATTCTTAACATTTTTAATTTTTTTTGATGTAGCTGAAAATAATAATGAAGAAATTGTAAATGAACACCTGCATGTTAAACAGTTGTACAAAATTATATAGGCTTTTATAAAGATACAAAAGTAATTAAAACATGTGACCAAATTTATTTTTTCTAAACATTTCTACAACAAATACGAAAGGCCTTTTCTATTCATTTTTAAATTATGTTATAGTTGTATATACCAAACATACTGGTTCAATGTCTTTTATTGGCATAAATAAAAGCACGAAAAATTGACGAAGTAAATTTTTAGCGAAAAAAAATAACACAAATTATTTTGGTTCACCGCTTTTTACCTTCAGTGTTTCCAATGAAGATGAATTGCGACATTTTATCTAAAAATACCCAAATCTCTGTAACAAATGAAGACAAAATAATTTACAATTTATGCTTTACAAGCCAATTCTCCTAAAAAGTAAAAAAAATCATCTTTGAAAGTGAAAGAATTAAAAACTTTAATACATATTTAAGGGTTCATAGCTATAGATAGTTTAAAGAGACAAATTCTATTGCATTGTGTTGAATTTTCAACACTAAATGTTTAATGGTAATTCTTGAGGATCTTTGATGTATACCGAATGTTCTAATCAAAAAACATCCATGAATTATAGATAATACTTAGCTGTGTCATTCTATCGAACGATATTGATTACTTCCGAGTATTATATCAAATGAAATGAAGACAGTTGTCAATCGATTCCACTCGAATTAACTTTTGCCAAAACCCAATCTAATTTCGTGATAACAAATCTTCATTTGATGGAAATTTTCAATAAAATAAAGGAAAATTTTGACGTGTCATGAGAGATGAGGTATGTACATTATATTGCATTCTGTCGATGACAAAAGACAAATGTCATTTCACTTCAGATTTTAAAGGCTTACCAAAAATTCTGACTCCATATGACAGTCACACAAAATTCATTCGTTTTCAGTTGCCTTATAAACCCATCTTCAAAAATCATCTTAGACATATTACAACAAAGCAATGGTGGTAGTTGTAATAAACAGCACCTGGAAATTTAAAAGCAGGAAAATTCAAGGTGAAAAAATTCAAGGCGGAAAATCCAAGGTAGGAATATTCAAGGCGAGAAAATTTGAGGTGAAAAAATTCCTTTTAAAATGGCTAGGGTGAGAGTTGAGAATAGGATTAAGAGTCAGGCTTTTAGATTTTATTGAAAACTTTGAATCTTTTCGTCTTAAATTTTCGACCTTGAATTTTCCGTCCTGCATTTTCTCACCTAAATATTTCACAGAATCAAGATCAAGGAGGCCAATATTGCAATGACGATATTTTTTATGAATGTTGAAAAATACAATGCAGTATTGCTTGGCATCTATTATTCCACTATTAATTGTTTAATACAATGTCTTGATTGAGTTAATCTTTAACTAAGGAACAACAGACTTTTGGGAAATCTTTATGAGTGACATAAACATACTTATAGAATATACTTTACCAAAAGGCTAGCTAATGTAATGTAGATTGGCAAGCTCAATCTAAAATAGCCCAAGTCGAGCCCAGCCTTTTTCATTTAAGCTAAGGACAACCACATTTCCCCAAGAGGTTCAACTAAACATAATGCGAACACAAACTAGTAATGTAGATTTTAAGGTTGGAAGCGGGTCATTATTTTTATAAAGTATCCCAGCCAATCAGTTTCTCAAGATTCTGCCCGACTGAAATTTGGCATGATTATTTTTGCTGATCACCATGCTTCCACTCTTGGAATATAACGCTCAACGCAAACTTTGAAAACAAGTAATGAAACACGTCAAAAAAGTCCGGGCCTAAGTTGAACTTTAGATTGATTTTCTTGTAATATATTATGGCACTCGGATATATTATGGCACTTGAATCAAATTTGTATACGAAGTCAAAGCTGAAGTTCTATATATAGGTCTCTGTATTATCCCGTCCTATGAAAAAAACAATTGAAATCCAAGAAAGGCACATATTTTTAATCAACATAATTACCATTTACATTAATGCACATTCGACACCGCTCAAACCAGTTATTGAAGGCTGAACGCCACGTATTTGCTGATATTTTTCCCAGCTCCTCCTCGTACGCAAGAACAGCGTCGTCTGGACAGCCAAACTCGCAGCCTCGCAATTTTTCTTTGACACACCCAAACAAAAAGAAGTCAGCCGGTGAAAGATCCGGAGAACAAGACGGATGTGACAACAGTCGAACACCATTGTCAAAGATGAAGTCTGTGGTGACGGCTGCGGAATGCGCTGGGGCATTGTCATGGTGAAGGCGGAGGTGTTGAAGCCCGTCCCTAGGACGACGAACTCTCCATGCGTCGAAGACAGCAGGTAGTCAAGTTTGAGAGTACCACTGTTAATTGACAGACTGCTGCCCAGGTAGTTGAACATTGGCAACAAGACCACCCTTGCAAAAGAAAGTGGCCACCATCTTCTTTCCAACCCAGGATGTTGCTGCAACCTGTGTTTCTGGAGACTCATCGTCGAAACACCAGACCGCGGATTGTCTTCGGGATTGTTTCGTTCCCAGTAACAATATCCCAGACCATTGGTGAATTGCCGTTTGCAAAGGTGCGAAGCATCATCTGGCAAAAATCGACCCTGGCCTCCCTTTGTCTCGCATTCAGTTGGTGAGACACAAATTTTGCTTGGATCTTTTTCATTTGCAGATGCTCATGAAGAATGGACTGGATAGCATTTCTGCCAATCCCAAGTTGCGTCTGTAGACGATTGTAGGAAATCCGCCCATCCTCCATTACCAGCTCTTGGACGGCCTCGATGTTGTCAGTTGTGCACGCAGTCGCTGGTCT
>CABFPE010000002.1:4562376-4577713 GCA_900660155.1 Hofstenia miamia
CAGGTTGTCAGTTGTGCACGCAGTCGCTGGTCTGCCTGAGCGATTTTGGTCTTGCAAAGATTCATTCCCACCTCGGAACCGCGCAAACCACGACCTGACTGTTTCATAAGAAATTGTGATGTCTGGATATGCAGCATGCAAACGGTCATGGCATTGCCTTGCCGACAACTTGCTGTGAAAGTCGTAGTTGATGAGAAGACGCAGTTATTGCTTTTCCATAAAACCAGAAAGAACACGTAACTATGATTTTTGTTTGTTACGTCACCGCGCTTATATATGCCTGCAGCAAAAAAAAGATAGTCCGTCACACTCATCATTAACGCTACAACTGTTGTCATGTTTTAAATGTTGTGTGTTGTGTTGCGTGTTAATGGTATGCAATAATACAGAGAACTTTCGGGACTACCTGTATAATAGAATATATAATGTTGCTAATTAATGATGTATTAGATGCAATTTAAAAAACTTAAAAATGCACTAGATAATAATCAACCACTTGAGTGGTGCTAACCAATCAGTTATTCATTAAATTTATTCATGCTTGTCATCAAAATTTGTTCTGGAGCTACAGACTTAACACTGGAAGTAATTGAATGATTGATCTGGGTTAAGTTAGGCATTAATTAACAAATGTTGTGACATTTTTAATAAAGCTGCAATGTCGTAACTACAGGAATGCCTCAAAATGCTGGTTCAGCAGCAGTGAGGATCATAAAAATTAATAAATTTCAAATTGACATAAAAACTTAGTGTGATTCCAGGTTTTATTACGAATGTAACTCAATTCCGCAAACCAAAAAACTCGATCACTGAAAATTAAAATAGTACCTGAAGTTTTCCCTACGTAGAAACAGAAATGGTTTTACAATGAAATCATTTAGAACTTGTTTTTCTTATAAAATGATTTACGTAAAACCCTAGGCTGTTTAAGTTGGGAAAGGGTATATACTCATTTTATTCAACAACGCTGCCCGAAAAATTCAATTGAAAAAACGAATGATCTGATTTGCTTAGTCAAATTTACAGGAAAGATATATATATATATATATATACAATTTTCACACTTCTATATAACACGCTAATAACATGGTTGTCTATGTAAATGTGTGAAAATTAATAGGTATATTATCTTGATCTTTAAAGCCTACAGTAAAACGAGTTTTTGGATGCTAAAGTAGAAAAAAGAAGTATTTCGATTTCACATCTATGCTATGAATGTATATGTCCATAAAAAAGCCAACTCGGATGAAATTACAAAAAAAGTAAAAGACAAGACATATTACATAAACCCTTATTAAGTTATTAGTTGAAATTTGTAACTAATAATAAGAAAATTTTTAAACATTTAGCGTTCACCAATAAAAATCAAGAGAAAAATTCATGCAGTAAAGCAAAAATTAAACGAATTAAGGATGGACTATTTAGTCACAGGCCAAAATCTTCAATTCATTTTAAAGTATTAATTAAGACTAATTTAGCACTTCTATTAACTTCGATTACTAACAAAAATTATATTTTTTGACATACTTAACGAAAACACTTTGGAAATTCCATTAAATATAATTAGAGAAACTAAGAAAAGCTATAATTAATTTAAATGTGTTATAATTAATAGTTAACTGCAATATAGTTTATATGTTAATCTAGCATTGCTGTAGAAATAAGAAAATAAAATTTTAGTTTAGGTAGAAAAGACTCCAATAATCGATGAAAATACACAATAGTAATAAAATTAAAAATTTCTTATTTAAATGCTACTTTTAAAAACATTTCAAAATAGACATTTTTATATTTAATTCTTGAAATAGAAAATGAAACGACCGTTATTGATGTTCCTCTTAGAATGTGAACATTCTTAATCGAAAAAATAACTATGACGCCAATGCAAAAATGTCTTCTGAATGTCATCCAATATAGTTACCTTGTAAAATAATACAATTGAAGGTCTAGGATGTGTTGGGAAGTAAGGGAATGTATTGTTTAAAAAATTGTATTTTGCGTAATATAAAAAGATAACATCATTTATTTTTTTAAAAAAATACTCAGTGAAAACGTAAATTCTATTAAATGTGGAACATTAAATGAAATTTAAATTTTCAGTCAATTGAAATAGCTTAGTTGGAATGTGGGTTGCTCAAAACGTATTTCAGCAGTTATTAAGCCTCCTTCATATTTTGTTCAAAATTAACCAGAAAGTCAAAGTAAAATTTTCCTTTCAAAAAAAAAAATTTGCGCACTGTTGTAAAATATATATAAGGGTGAAATAAAATATTTGAAATCAACAATGTACATGCATGTACTATACCAAATATAAGAAATATATCATGGAATGAAATAAATTTGATATGCCCCACCCATTATATTTCCTTAAAATTTAATAATTAGTTTCTGATTTTTTTTCAATGCGTACTAACTCCAAAAAATTCAGGAGTCTTGAAAATTATTTTTGTCAAAAATATTATATTTCTTTTATTAAGCTTAATAGAATTATATTAATAAACAAGTTTATGAACAAAGAGAAAAGATTCATCATGAATAAAGGGAAATGAGAGAAAATGTATAGTAAAAAAAGTTATTTCAATTCTAGAATGAAGCTTGTTCAGATAACTTAGTGTTGTAAATGCCTGGTGAAAGATCACTGATAGTGATAATCTTTGATTTTGAGATACAATTTGCTAGTAATTAAAGTAAAAAAGATCATTTGAACATGAAATACTTCTCCAATGCGATAGAAAATATACAGATATTTACCTCTCAATGTTATCTTTTCAACTTCTTATGAAAGAAATTGACGCAAATGCAGTGTTTATTAATTCGCCTAGATAATATAAGATAGCCTTTAAGATTAAAAAATGTTAAGGGATCATTAAAGATATTCAAAGCAAATCATAAGAAAATTTAAACTATAAAAGGGAAATAAATGAACCGTTACGTATTATATACAGAATTATTTATCTTTTCGATTAGTTTTATCCACAACTCTAATTCGAAAATAAAAATATTACTCGAAAGAACGCATTTGTAAATTCACCAATTTTGTTTACTTTAACATAGATCTCTATACATTCGCACCTTCAAACATAATTTTAATAAATTAATTGGACACTAATATTCAACCAGGGATGGGATTGAGCAAGGAACTTCATACCCAAAATATTGCTTTGTAGGGACAACACTTTAGCCGGGGACGGATGCAGTCAGATTCCGTAGCTAACAATTTATGCCAAATTGCTGGACACGGTTAAGAATAACATACAAGAAATGTTTTTCCAATGGTAGAAGGTGCGAAGGTCTCTATACAGCATGCCTTAATAGGGAATGGTTAAAGGCCGATGAAAGAAAAATGTAAAGCCGATGGCTGGGAAATAAGCAAAGAAGCTTCGAGAAATTTTAAAACGAATATTTTTCAAAAATCTAATCTAATAAATAAATCATAAAAAATTTCTTGATTTTGAAAAATCCAAGGAAGGATTGCAATATCAGCATCTGCAAAAAATTTACAAATGTATTTACCGGCATCTGCAAGCAAGTTTTAAAATTCGATCCGTTATCAGCACTTGGAAATGTCTACTTCAACTAGTTTTGCAAGCAAAATAGTTCAAACCAAGATAAAGCAGAAAATAAATGCTCCGTTTAAATTTGAAAATCAATTATCTTTTTAGTTTCTGTTTTCAAAGCGAATTGTTTTCATAACAGTAGCACTGGCATTTTTCATTTTACTAATCCGTATCCATCCACACAATTTAATCGACGTCCAATAAATCTTAACATAAAGAAGAAATTACTCGAAAGATAGCGTAGATCGAAACCCGTGGGTCATCATTTAGATCTGTAAAATTATGAAGTTGAAAATCTAACAGCCTTAAGGATGTGTTAAATGTAATACTATATATAGTAGAACACAACATAAATTTTTAAAAAAAAAATTATAAATTTGGGGCTAAAGAATTCTGCTTAGCTTGAAATTTTTGTTGGATTTTTGCAGCTCCCCTATTTCAGTGAATTTAGAAGCTATACATTTCTGATTCATAATGTTTTAGCACCATTTCGAGTGAATAATCGTATAAATTTCACATAAGAGAGCAAAATAGCTTTTAGCAACTTTCAAGTTAATGGTTTGAGTAAATAACACGTATAACTAAACTTGGCATGGCTTAACTTCCATGCTATATTCTCTGTGTAAACGCAAAAAATTGTTAGTATATTATTGAAGTAAAATTAAGCTATACATTGTTTGAAATATAACTCATTTTATGATTCTATTTCGTTTAGAGTCTATTTCAAAATGTAAAATTGGCAAAAGAAACCAAGATGAAATTTAAGTAATTTCGTCCAACGGAAAAAGCATGCAGAAATACTGTCAATCAACGTTGATGAATGTTCATGTAAAAAAACAATGAATTTTCATGTAAAAAAACATTTTAAGAACAATAGTGGACACATCTAAAAAATATCTTAATCATCTAGTATATTCAAGGCTAAGTTCTTGTGTGCACAACCAAATTTTTTAAAAATGGACTCTGTTCCTAACCTAAATTCTGTCGATATCGAATGGAAAAGAGTATCTGAGAACTGCGAATTCATCAAAATCCGACAAGTAATGAAAATCATAATTAGGTAAATCTTCTGCTTACTGACCACCGGGTAGACAAATTACCATCTTTCAATATAAGATTTATATCGTGTAACTTACCAATTTTAATAGATTGCACTCTTAAACTATATCAGGGTGTCTTAATTTATCAATTTATAGGCAGATCAAGACAATTCCAAGACAAACCTAGAGCAACCTTCATGCAGTAATTAAGTATAGACCATTTCATTAAGCTGCAATTACTTACCCAATCTTTCAAACAACATTTCAATCTCGAGTACTGTCAACAGTTTGAGTGACTCCAACCATTACAATATGTACATGTAGACCACCAATTCTACTCAATAGAAATAAAATATGGAGTTCTTTCAAACTATTCAAAGTAACCAATTCAAATTTCCAGGCAGTGGGAAACCCGATATATTTTTTTAAATTATTAGTATTTACAATATTACTATCTATGTATATTAAATTGATACAAATTGTAAGATTGCCGCAGATTTTCGAGTGTGCATAGCATTACAAACGAATAATATCAATTTACAGTTGACTGAATATTAGTTCCACTTCAGCAAAAAGATATGATAAAATCACAATAAATAGAGCATAAAACCCCTTACAACTAGCTTTTGAAGCCGCACTTAAAGAGTAAACACTGATATCGAGATCATGAACTCAGTAAAAACAACACTGGGCACAAACTTTTGTGATTAAATCGAACTAAAGTGCTTGATACCTTTGAAAAAATTTCCTTTCCAAATCAATTGACTGTTTGTCAAAACGAAGGAGAAAGCCAATTACCTTAAAGTTGAAACTGTTCTTAGAAATACTTTAATCTAGTCATAGACATTAGGGTAGTTTCCTTAAATCCAATGACTTAAATTCTGACAATGAATTACTTTTTCATTATTTTCAGACATTCTGAATACAGAAGATTATGATTTGGTTTTTATTGACTAAATTTGGCATTTATTTGAAAATATCAACGGTGAGGAATATAAATAGAAAACTTCTGTAAGCTTCTAAACGTACTTGACTGAAAAATGTTGTAAAGTAAAGTTGACTAGAAATAGGCCTAAAATTGAAATTTAATTGGCAAATTGATCATTTGTTCAAACCGGGTCAACAATTTGGCGAAACGTCGATTATACTTTGAAAACGTTAGGAATTGGAACACAGCTTATTAAAGGGCCGTTTACAGTAACCTGTGCCACCATTGTTAATGGGAACAGTCTTTTATCGTGTAAGCAATATATGAGAATTAATTAATGAGGCAAAACTACCAATTGAATGCTTGTTTTATTTTATTATTTTAAATGTTAAGCAGATTTCGCTTATCTATGCTATGAGCATTAAGCAAACGTGTATTTCTTATAATAATTGTGAATCTCATTAAATTAGACCTATCAAATAATCCATCACTTATTTTAAAAATTAGCAAAATTTGGAGCAAGATGAGAGATTTTATTACGCGACTATTGGAGATGCGCTTATAGTACTAATTCTCATGCATCTTGATTTATGAAGAAAGAATTGAATTAGTCACAATTTCCGTAGACCTTAAATATTTGTTCAATGTAGCAACAGATTGCCATTACTTATTACATTGAACATTTAAGTTTCAGAACTACGCTTCCCAAATGATTTGTTGATAAAAGTTCTGGGTACATATGCAAGAGACAGCATTTATAAACTAGTTAAAAAGTAGAGGTTCAGAATCAAATGGATTGTTTTCTTTAGAATTCAAAACATTTTTTAAAGAACTGTATATTTTGAAATTTGCAATAGCATTTTAAATAATTCTTGATGACTCAAAAGTCAAACAAACTGTATAAGTAAGTAAATTCTAACTTAGGAAAAATATCCACTGTTTATGTATAGCAATCAAACATACCTGTATCCAAATAGAACCAAATCATTAATTATGTGAAACTAATCTGCAAAGAGGCATGAAATGCTAATATTTATTTACAGTATTTGTGATACTGACAATGATTCGTAGTAATCGAAACAGGTATAAATTTTTAACTGTAATATTTGCATATTCTTAGTACAAAAATATTGAATAGCAATGTAACTCAAAGTTTAGGAAATGAATTTTTCATTTTATTCCAGTTACTTATTCAAATTTAAAATAGTTTTATTTATAATTAATGGAAGTTGCTTTGTGTGAAAAATATTTGGGAAATTTCTGACACTTTGACATGAAAGAGAATAATTACTTTTATTTACAGCATTCAAATTTGAATTCCGATTTATAGCTTTTTGAGAATGGAAAAATCTAGAAATATGTAAGCCACATTCTCTTGTGAATGCATTTTAAAGAAATTATAGAAAACATTAAATTGCGATGACATTTTATCATCCAAAGTTCAAAAAAGGTGCGTTTGGTGACATTTATCAAACATAAGCTCAAATAGTTCATGAAAAATCACTTATGGATAAAAATTCAAAATGACGTTTATTATGATGCTATTTTTAAGAAAAAATTCAAAATAAATTTCTTAAACTTACATCTT
Source organism: Hofstenia miamia (assembly GCA_900660155.1). Taxonomy (NCBI): domain Eukaryota; kingdom Metazoa; phylum Xenacoelomorpha; order Acoela; family Hofsteniidae; genus Hofstenia; species Hofstenia miamia. The sequence continues at coordinate 4,569,490 of CABFPE010000002.1, forward strand.
GAAGCAAACAAAGAAGAATTCCAACATAAAATGTTCATAACATTTTATTAAGAATGCATTTGCTCCAAAAAATTTAGTTAAATTTATATTTCATGTATTTTCTTTGAATTACATAGTACATGAAACATTATTTTGAGGATGTGACAGAGTTATTCTATAAACTACAAACTACATTGTTATTTCATGTAGCCTACATAATTTTGACTTTGATGTTAGCAATTACTTGTCTATAGCAGGAAACCTAGGTGGAAAATGCATTACATTTTAAGAGCTGGAATGAGTGAAGTAGTTGTAAATTAACTAAAGCCGTTTGAAAAAGCTCATGTAAATTATTTATTATATTCCTTTATAAAACGGGGTTAACAGCTGTAACAGATTTTACTAATATCTAAATCTCGAGTACAATTTAAATGAAATCTGTCCAAGACTTTTATGTTTTCATGTCCGGTTACAGAATTGCATTAAATATGCTTAACAATACTCTTTTCCTTAATGGCTAGATGATCTGCTGGCATTTTTGCCGATCACAATCCCTAATAAATTTTAAAATAAAATCACCAAAAAACCTGTTTTAGACTACATATTTAACTAGTTTGAGGGGGCATAGTTCAAATCAAGTCAGGTTTTTATGCATTGGATCGAATCAAATCGAATTGGATTCATATCGAATTCAGATCAACTTTCTCCAAGAAATTAGATTTTCGTGAATATTAATTTCGCACAAAAAAATATACCATTCAAAATTCTATATAGAAATCTAAAGAAATCAGAATTTTGGATATAAGCATCAAAACTTCTTCAAAATTTCATAAAAATTCGGTTAACGGTCATAACATTTTGATCAGGCTTTGATTCAGCGTTGGTTACCTATTAAAGGAACCTAAAGTAAGGCGTTTGTTTTTGACTAAAGGTTTTACTTACAATATACGCTTTCGAGAATAAGGGGAGATGTATATGAAAAGCAGACTTCTATTTCATGAAAATTGTAGATTTTTTATCCTTCTCAAACTCATTACGCAGGGAACAGTGCCAATGTATTTGGTAATGGTAGGATAAATTGTGAATTTCAAAATGCTCTCATCTAATAAATGAATGGCAGAGGCAATTCGAATAAATGAATAAGTAAATTCAAGATTTTTAATTACAAATCCATTGCCACACAATTTCGTAAGGGATTGCTTGCCTTACATATTTTTTACTCTACTTTTCCCTTTTGTATAATTTTTACAAAATGTCAACAGATTAATTTTTCTTCAATGTCAAAAACCGGAAAACTAGTGAAACATTCCCAGCTGGAATCTTAAAAAGACATTAATAAATATATAACAACCATGATGGGTACAAAAAATAATAATAATATAATACATAAGATAAAAACTATGCTGTTGACACTAAAAAGTAATAATGTGTGAAAATAACACCTGTAAAAATTTACTAAATAATTTACTACCCAAATGTTTCCCATTTATTAACATGGAGTACAATACAAGAATGAAAATATTTCAACATTTACGTTGGGATTGAATTAATTTTAAATAATAAATTAACTTAAACACCCGGAAAAGGCCTTTTCTGCGATTGATTCTGTGATACACGAAGGTTAAAAGGATTGAAATGCGTATGAAATTCCTGTATAATATTTGATTCTATATGCTTGAAGGATGTTATTATCAATTTTATCTTAAAGTTTTTAAGGCTTTTGGCTAATCTATTAAATCCAAAATTAGATTATTTCAATATCCTACATTGATTTTTTAAACTTTAGTGCCATAGCAAATGAACATTTATATATTTAGGGGTATTTTCAATTATTGCGTCTTGAAATATGAGAAAATATGCAGAATTGAAAAAAGGTTAAAATGAAAGTATTCTAATAAATATATAGATATTCTTACTAGAGAGTGACAATATGAGGTAAACATAGACCCGAACCGAACACGATCGCAATATTTACCACCCAAACTCGTTGACTCTGATTTGATGTTATAGATCTCCATTCAATCAAATTATCATTAACATCAATAATTTTTTTATAGAGCAAGCAGTAAATAATTGGTATTACTTAACGTCTTGGATCTTTCTCAAATCAATCTAATCTTTGTACCCAAAACCGACCCGATCTGACCCGAAACCCGAAATTGGGTACCCAATGTCACTCTCTAGTTCTTACAAAACCATATTTACATTAAAATTATTGTAACCGATACAGAGTGTTTTTACTCGCACATTTGACATTATAGTTTCGAATTTAATTCTATACAAATATTCAAAATATAATAGTCGTTAAATGACTGGAATAATAGCTTCATGTCATATTAGAACCATTAACCTTGATTTCATAAGACATTATGATATACATAGGGATAATATATCACAGATAGTCAATGTTAATACTTCGTTTTCCAATTACAATTGACTCTGTTATTAAATACCAGATAATTAAAAAATGCTTGCGAAAAGCAATTGTATATTTATATTTATGTTTAACAATTCCAGACTTGATTTACTTTATGAAATATTATTTACAAATGTTTCCCATTGCTAAAGGGAATTGCTAAAACAAAGTTTTGAAGTAATGACAGAGTAATGTCTTGTAAATATACTTTGGAGAACAAGCCTCAGAAGTTTTAGATTGGTTAAAGCTTAAATAAAATATATTGTAGGCAATAAATCTTCTTAATTCCAAGAGGTAAGATACCGGTTTTGTCAAAAGGGATATGATAGGGTTTAAAAAATGTATGCTAAAACCTTTTAGAAATAAAAATCACTTTGGTCTCATAAAAGATATTACATAGGACTCCGACGTTGATCTATGATTTATTTACTGACGGTGACGTCTCATCCCAAAATTATTTAATGCATTAAATGCATTAAATTAACCCTCTTCTGCAGACCGTTGCCATATGACAACAAAGTCTTGGAATTATTTTCTTTAAGAAGCAATTTGACTGGTTTGTATAATTTTGATAAAGTAACATAACAGACAATTGTTACCAAGTGAATTTTCAAAATTATCTGAAAGAATTTGTGCTTATATGCTTTGACAACTCTTAAAAAGGTATAATGTTTATGAATATTTGTCAGGTGGTCATGAAGAAGACCAACAATAATATTATAATTAATTAAATACTTGAATTTATCAGAATTTGAACAGTCCTCAAAAATGATATGTTTGAAAAATGATTGGAAGTATAAAAATAAGCAAAATTAAATAGATACATTTACTGGACTTATTAAACTGAATTTCATTTTAGAGCACTCGGAGTAAAGGTTATTAATAGCGGCATTTAATTAAATAATGGTATGAAGAATATTTACATTGATTTATTTTACATCCTCGAGGGTATGAGTTAATAGAATAGACTCTAATCTTAGATCATAATGAAAAAACACATCATTGAATTTTATAAATTAGTATGAAGAATTCACTTTTGATTTTGTAACTTCATAATTTTTAGAAAAATAAAAATTCACTAAAAAAGCATTACCTGGAATACCATTAGCTTTGCAGAGAAAAACTAGTTTCTTGATAGAAGAATTGAAAGTGTAGATTGTACTTCCGTTGAATGATGTGACATTGTGTGGAGAAACGATTTCCAATATCACTTGATTGTTAGCTTGTTCCGCTAAAGACATCAAGTTAAAGACGACTGCAGAAATAATAAACCATTGCAATTACTAATTACCTATTGAGCAATCAAATGGATTTGATTAATAATACGGACAATCTATTTTGACAAACACAAAACAACCTTTAAATTGCATATTTCGGCAATATTTCAAAAAGCACAATTATTAATAAAACTTCTTCCATCATCACGACAAGTGAAAATGTTATCCAAAAACATCAATGGGAAAGAATTCCTTGACATGGAATGTGTGGTCTCCAAGATGTGCAAAATCGTCAGTGGATTGCTCCAGAAAACTTACACAATTATTCAATCGGGGATTAGTAGATATTTGTAAAAACTATATTCAAAACACCATAAATACACCATTAAGCATGGTTTATTTTTGAACAACATGAAAAAATTCTTTATATACAAAGGAAATTTATCGCTTCTTCAATCAATCATTGAATAATAACATTTGTGCAAATTTTTATTCGAAAAATAAGTGAATATATATATTTCATGCTTTCGAATCACTGAAAACTTCGAAATATCATTTGAAGTTATTCAAATTAAAAACGATAATAGGACAAAGGATTGAAAATAATTAATTTCATGAATTTTAAAACTGAATCACACATTCACAACAAACTACGATGACACGAGAATGACCCAAAACCTATTTCGAGATAATATATTAAAGTTTTGAGTAATATTGTTGAAACACAAACAGTAGGTACACGAGGATCATTGTCCTAAGTAAAGGAAACACTCATTTATGGTAATACCTAAAACTTTCTACATAATTTTAAAATATTGGATATACATGTACAACTACTGTGAAAATCTGCAGAGGCATCTAATAGTTCTGCAGTTGCTACTTTGCATCAGCACATAGGCATTTATAGAAGAACGACCAAAATATCAATACAATAAAAATGAAAATCCTCATCGCCACATATTTATTAATTTTTAATGTAAGATTATCATTGCATCCAGCTCGTTTCAGTCACAGGTGCCTATTTATATCCGAATTTGAAGCTTATTGGAAATTCTTATTAGATATTGGATAAGGTTATAGAATTAATGATTTTTTCATTAACTATTAAAATCCGCGAATAAAAAATTCTAGAATTTACATCTGATGAAATCGCGAAGACAATTTTTTAATTATTTGTTATATTTCAGCACTTTTCCAAATAAAAATTGGCGGCATTGTACAGACAAGTCAATGCCATTTCAGAAAATTTATTTGAATTCCAATTAAAAGGTTTTCACTTGAGAAAATTTCCTCAACGTTTTTATTAATAAAATGGAAAATTTGGATTTTATATGGATTTATTGAACGTTGGAATTCTTCAAGGGATTTCAATTTTTGAAGCTACTTAGCTCCGTTCGCGCGTGTAATTTATCGTTTCCTAGAATGAAATTAATCAATATTTCACACTTTGACAAGTTATTTACAGCTAGCTGAGAATATCTGCACCCAGTTGACATGCAGACGAAGGGAAACGCTTTCGGTTACTCACACAGAATTATCCATCAGCAATCTTCGTGTCAACTTAATTAAATTGTATACACTTTCAAATTAATCTAGAAGCCCTAATGCATGCAAATTATAGGCAAACTAATGTATACCATACTATGTTTCACGTGGCAACCAAAATTTTGGAGAAAATAATTTTCACCATTTGTATTAGGGAATTAAATGAAATTTACAACTCGACTCATAGTTTTATGGGCGGATTATTGATGCTTTTTGTGTTTACGATAAACATAATTAAATGTCTGTTTATGAGAATCGACTGACAGATATAGCTAAATCAAAACTATTAGAAATTAAGAGCAGAAGTGAACATAGGTTCAGTTATCACAAAAAAAGCATTTAAAGAAAGCAGAATGAAAATTTAGTAGAAATTTACACTATTATTGCGTTATTATTTTAATATTATTATTAATATTGTCAATAAAATTTTCTAGCAACTACTCGAAAACAGATCCAAACAGATTGGATGTGAATATATCAAAATGTCCGTGACTGTGCAGGTATCATTGAGCACAATTGTCCACACTTGATTGCAAAACCTACGAGCGTTTGCACCTCATTGACTGGCTATGCTCCAAAAAGTGCTGGCTCTATATTGATTGCAGTAAAATATAATACTTACTATCACTAATCTAGTCTTGATACAAGATGACATCAGATCTTTTGCAAATTTTGCTATCAATTATGAAATGTCTTTCAACCTTGATAAGAGTGAAGCGATTTTGTTGTCAACTACTGAATCCCCAGCTGTGCTTACATTAAACGAGCATCAAATATCTTTCAAAGATATGGTAAAATATCTCGGGATGATTAAGTGTCTTTTTGTTCTACGGAGTAATGTTCCCTTTTCTGCACCAACTACAACTAAACGTCGTCTATATGAAAACGTTGTTCTTTCACTGTTATTGTATGCAACACAGCAGGCATTTTGGCGAAATCGACTACTTTATGAACATAGAAAAATTTGAAATCAATGATCTTCTTTATTTTAACAAATTTCTTAATCATTACGTTGACATCGATACATTAAATTACGTATCATATAATGATATAATGTGTGGAGCACGTTCTGACATCCAGGTTACCCTCAAGCTTGATCGTCGTAAGAAAGTCACTTCATTTTTCAAGAAGTTACACACGTAAATTTTCTTACATGCCATACCAATTTAGATGTTTTCTCCGAACATTATATATTTAAGATGAACCTGATTAAGATGATCGTATATGATTTCGCACTTAAGCTCGTTTGATCCGGAGCAACTGTGTAGTTGGTTTCTGTCTTGCAAATGTCGTCTGAAATCCTCACAATATTCACGATATTATCGTGTAGATATAAAGCTTTTATTTTAAAAAATTCATGATTTTTTAACTTTAGATAACTAAAGCCATTTATTATCATTATTATTATAACTAGCAAAAACTGAAAGAAGTATTAGAAGAGAATTCTTAGATGCACTAACTTGTTAATAAGAAAATATAGTTGCAGCCTGCCGCAATTTATAAAACAACACACTGGTAGAGCATTAAACCGTTAGGATTTGAACAAAAGTGACTGCATGATGAATGCGAAAGGACTAGCTGTTTTTGTAAATAGAAGCCATTCTTTCGTCTAATAGCTCAACATTTCAGGGACATATGAAGACCAAAATTAGTCTCCCTCTGGATATGAACATTTATCATTAAATAAAAATGCAATTGCCTTCGTCAATCTAGAAAGCCATGTTAATTGAATTTAAGAAGAGCTTGCACTTCAAATCTAGTGAAAATAATAAATAAAAGCAATAGCTACCCAGATAAATGTTTAATTTTCCTAATTAAATTACCTCCCAACAATATCCCAAAAATAGCTCAAAGTTTGCTAGTAATTTATTTTCTCTCAGAAACCTAAATTTGCTAATGATAAATGAAAGACGATCTCACTTCAGAAACATCATTTTTTACCTAAAGCCATGCGTGTCATGCTAAATATAAGGAAAAATTTCACAGTCTTTGAAACTTAATGACTTCTTCAAAGAAATTGTCAGATTCGCTTATTTGACGAGAATCTATTATAAGACATTGTTACTAGCTTTTGTAGTCATAACAAACAATAAATCACAATCTTAAAGTAACACTTGAAACAATAATTATCAGAAGTAAAGTTCAATAGGGTGCGCAAGAGAACAACTGCAAATTTGAGGCTACAGTAGTGGCAAAGACGTAAAAATTTCATCAAATGCTAATTCCAAACTATACCTAAGCGGTTTTAGCAAAGTATTAATAATAGCACCACAAATTTTTCCTTTAAATAGAAAAAAGTTTTAAGATGAGAAGATAATTGGAGATTAAAATTTATAATTCTGACTTATATATGTAGCAATTGATAGAAAGTTGATGTTAAGACAAATAAAATATTAATTTTCATTAACACATTTAATTAATTTTTTAGGGTTCTGCATTCCCTTGAAAATAGAACTGATGCATTATCTTTCCACAACATAAAACCACTTAAAATTCAAATTATTAAAAAAATTTAAGAAATGAATTACAGTATTTTAAATATTTTTTCGTAATGGAAAAACGTCGTACTGACACTGACAGCGCAGACGAAATTCAATGTTGCAAAACGATGCTAATTAAATATATTATAACACAATTGCCCGAAATATAGATTTTCCAATTGATTTTATGTATTTAATTATGTCATTCATAATTTTACAAAAATTCTTAATTGATCCATTGTCAGAGTTGATATTTTACTTATTAGGCATGAGTTAAAACCAGCAATTTTAGAATCGCTAATCTTTTTTAGTAACGTTTCCTTCTCTTCCAACTGATTGCGCGATTTGCCATTCTTCGAGCTATTTCAATTATTCAATTCCACAAAAATGCGGCAAATAGTTAATAGTAATTCGTCTGAAATTTACAAAACCCGATGTTTTTTAAGAAAACCTTTAATATTGAATTTCAAAATGTCTTCCACTGTTAACCCAAACAAGTCGAGATTTTTTATGAGTATAATTTCGAATTATACATATGCACATCTATGTACAGTATATATGACTATACATATATATATATATATATA
>CABFPE010000002.1:4609715-4658528 GCA_900660155.1 Hofstenia miamia
TATATATATATATATATATATATATATATACATGTATATATATATAAGTTAAATTTTTATATTCTATTAATATTTACTGAAACAATAGTAGATTGACTTGGATTGTGAGAAACTGTATACTTCAAAACGGTTTTCACAATGCACCCCCAGAATCTACTAGTGATCTAAATTGAGATTAAATATGAAATTTTCAAATTATAATATGAGATACATACTGATTATTTAAAATTTAATGGAATCTTAATTATCAAAGATTACAAAAAAATATACTTTTTGGTAAAATCTTTTAAGTATCTCGATCTCAAATAGTAAATATTTTACAAAATATATAACATGTGTTTATGGTGGACACTTGTATTTGGATGACAATATAAGATATTATCATTGGCAATCTTAGTTATAAAATAAAACATAATTCTTCTAGTAGAAATATTTCAGAGTAAAAATATGAATAGTAGATCTCAAAATAGGTCATTAGGTTGCCTATATTTTTTAGAAGTTAATTAAGGGGATTTTATACATCAAAAATAAGTAAATGCTAACGTTGTGACTAATTAAGAAAACTAAAAAATCAATAAAAATGCACATTCGATGTTGCTATTGCGATAAATTTTTTCTATCATACAATGAAAGATGGAAGAAATAATTGATTTGAAGTCAATTGGACGAGGATCTCTTTATTCTGCAATTGATATTGAAAATATATTCAAATCGTCAAATGGTCCGTTAATAATGCGTGATCATGATCCTTGGATCAAATTTCTTCCACAAAGGAGCAAATGGCAGGGTGAAAAGTCATAAGTAAAATGAAGGTCAAGAAATGTGCGTCTTCCAGGAAATGATTAAAGTGTAAAACCAAAAGATGGGGAAAATAATCTTTTACACAATGGTGTAAAGTCATATAAAATTTCAATATTGTCGAAGAACTGCTAGTAATGTTATTTATTTGCCATGATATATATATATATATATATATATATATATATATATATATATTTAGTGAGTGGATGATGAGGTATTATGACATTGACTACATTATTTTCAGGTACAATAGCAATGTAGATATCAGATGGAAGAATGCACTTCAAAACCAAGCACATTCCGTGGTGAATGCCCCGTGTACCATATATTTTTCGCATTATCACTCGCATTACCCTAATTTCACACTATATAGAAATGTTGAAGATTTTTTCTCATAATGATCTCAAAATGAACTTTTGCAAAAGTTGATGATAATTTTAAAAATAATAAACCTCTACTCAGGATATAAGCAAAATGTATTATATATAAAATGCGGCAAAAGATTTTGTAATGTAGCTGATAATCCTGGAAATATCAATTCAGAGAAATGTAAGAATACAGAGTATTTCAAAAGTCTTGGGAACATTACAAATGCGTATATCTCATGAACTATTCCAGGTAGAAAAATGAAACTGGTGCCATTTTAAAGAGTGTGTTGTCTTATCTTTCCAGATGAAGCAGTGATGGCGTTCTCTCAACAAAAAAAGGCATTTTGCGTCATCCAATTTGCAAAGACTGAATCGTGCACACGTGTACAGGGTGCATTTCGCAAGAAATTTGAAAAAGAGGCTCTGAACGGAAATCCGTTGTCAGATGGCATGCTAAATTTGTGAAAGATGGGTGTTTGTGCCCAAGTAAGCGAACAGGTCGCCCTTCAACTTCAGAAGATGCATTTGAGCAAGTCCGAACAGCCTTTCAGCGAAGCCCCCGTAAATCAGTGGGAAGAAGCCAGCAGGGCACTTCAGCTTGCTCCAACAACTGTCTAGCGTATCTTTAGGAAACGCCTGCAAAAGGTACCTTACAAGCTAAAGGTGGGAACCATTGACATCGAGATGCTGGAACACGTTTGGCAGGAAATGGACTAACGACTAGATGTCTACCGTGTGACAAATGGTGCTCATATTGAGCAACTCTGAAGATTCCCCACAAAACTTGAAACTTTAACCTTTCCAACGGCACCCATTTTATTTTTCAACTCCTAATAGTTTTTGAGTTATTAAAAATCGTTATGTTCCCAGGACTTTTGAAACACCCTGTATAGTAGTTTTATAAAACTAGCATTTTGCATTATGTTTCGCTTAATTAACCCTTTCAACCCGGATGGTACATATATTTAACATCTTTTGTCCCTTATAATAGTAATCATCATTTTATAAAACAACTTTACATTATATGTTTTAGCCATCTAGAATCTAAAAATAATAATAATTACAGAAAAAAACTTTCGGGTTAAAAGGGTTATATTTGTAAATAATGAAAAACAACTCAAACATTGAAGATTGTCCCTATGAATTCAAAACAATATGCACTTGAAAATGTCGTTTTAAAAACGATAAGTTCAAATTTGTAGACATGAACTGAGCTTCACACTACATTAATTGTAGCTTTTAAGATAACACAATATGCTTGTTTTAATCAAATTAAAACGTCATCGTCATGCAACGCCATTAAATTTATCTCTATGGAGATTTGAAAGAGCAATAACCTTATAACTTATCATCATTTGATAAATTAGTGTTTCCAGTTAAAAAGTTACTACGTCTCATAGTTTTTGAAAATGGTTAATGAGTCCAATTAAAAAAAGATGCTGAAGAACTAGAATTGCGACCAAATTCTACATGGCTTAAATACTACAGCAAAGCATTGTCTACTTTTCCTGATATAAGAAATTAAACTTTCTAAATCAGCAATGCAGGGATGTCGGTAATAAACGCTACGCTTTGATCACATGTCAAAAACGTGGCCGCAACATGCTTTCTAAATGTAGTCAATACCCCTGTCGTATTTGCATTGATATAGTAACAATTGTACTATATGACCTGTGTTATTTGATCTGAAAAACACATTTTCTTACAGTAACAACTGTTGTGCTCCTTGACAATGCTAAGCCTCACACAGCCTAGTCATTTCCCAAAAGCGTGTTTACACTGTGTATTTGAAGGCCCTTATTGAACTTAACACTGTTGCAAAAAACATTGACCAAAGCAATTAACAAATCGTTTAAGGAATCAGAGTATGGAAATTAGATGTCAAATTTCATTATCATTAACAAGCTTGCTGTTCTTAACCGTCATATTTGATATATCTTTGTTTATAATACCATAAATGACAATACGTCTGGAAAACGCATGTGTAATATTTAGTACATAATAAATCACGAAATCAAGGATTTGAGTATTTAGTAATTGTAAATTTTATAGTATAATTTAACCCTGAAATAAGTGATTATATTAAGAATATGACAATGGTTACGTAAATTTACACCATTGATGCGAATACCTATTTTGAATATTTCATTTTAAAGCATGCCTAGTAAAGTTTGAAGTTCAACTCAATAAAGGTAAAATTTTTTTGGGTAATTGTCCCTCCCAAAACTGGCTAACCACAGAACTCCAATTCAGTGACCTAGAAAAACGCAGTCAATACTTTTTCATAACTAATAAATTAATTAACATTATATTCGCTATTCATTTAACTAGAATTAAATTTCGAACACAGCCTTACAATTAAACCAAATATCTATCTTTGGACATCAACATGCCCAAAATACATTAAATTCTTAAATATGAATAAAACTATAAGATCACAAGCACATTCTAACCCTTTAATTTTAAAATGCTCATAACTTGCGAAGCATTGAAAATACCAAATTTAAAATGGCTATTAAAGGTCAGATATAAATTATAAAACGCAAAACCCAGACTAAAGTAATAAAAAGTATTAATTTATCAATGATTAATACAATTTTTTAAGAATAGGAATCAAATGCCAATTTTTATATGAGACAAAAAATTTATTATTAACAAGCTCGATACAATGTGTACATTTCTGATGCAGATGAATTAAATTCGCGTATAACGAGGAACTTCGCTTATATTATTATGAAATGATATTAATATTGGCATTTCCTAATGAAAATATCAATATAGGGGAGCTCATTAATCAAATTATATAAAAAATTCACACTTGAGTTAGCGATTAAATGTTGTATTCCATTAGAGTGGTAGAGAATTACTCTCTACTCTTGCAGTCGGTTTAAAGTGATTGCACTGAGTAATTTTAGATTTAAAAACTTAAGAATCTCAGCAACCGCCGAGAGAAAATGGTTGTTTAATAGTCAAATTTCAAGAATAATTATGTTTTATCTCACTGGCCTTGGACACAAAATCTCATAACAGATTTTTGCTTTTACTTTACAAACAATTTCAAAAACTCCTAGAAATTTAAGGTAATTGCAAACAAGTGTTTTTGTAGGAACTAACAGTATGGTTAAATGGTAAACTTTTGGTTGTTGTAATACTGGATTATCACGAAGATGTGGGATATGCATGAATTTATAAGCATTTTTAATATCTTGGTCACAGACATCACAAGGACAAGTCCAGGTAAACATTGACATTTCATGGAAATCAAGCAATATTTGAATTTTGGCATTTTTAACAAAGAAAATTTAATTTTTTTAAATTTTAATTCATACTGCAAAAGTTAGTCACTTCGGATTTTAAAACACATATTGCATTTTTTTAATCTGAAAAATAACAATAAAAATATTCTTAATACTAACTAAGAATTTATATATATATATATATATATATATATATATCAGGATTAGCGAAAAAGAACATTAAATTAAACAAAGATCACTTTCAATAGTCATTAATGCCCTAAAATAACAATTTCAATAGACATCAAGAAGGATATCGATGATCCTAATCATCATTTAAATGAAAGAAAATTTCTTAAAATGATGATGGAAAATACTAGAACATTACTAAGATCAAAACTATCACCTAAAGAATTATACACTAAGACCTTCAACCCAGCAGGTATTCAATGAATAAATAAAGAGCAATTTTCAACATATTTATAGATATTTATGAACATATACATGTATATTAATTTTCTATTTAAATTTCTAAAAAACATTTTTACGAGAACAAAAACTTTTCATGAAAAAATATATAACCGACTTAGTTAGACCAAAATATTAGCAAGGTCTTTAGTACGAAATTTACATGTATCAAAATCAACTGTCCTATATATATATAATATTTTCAAGATAATAGAGATGTTCAATTAAATGCTTTGTGTTTCATGATGATCACAACAAATAGAAATACTGCTAGTTCTCAAATAACATTTCTAAGAAGTAAATGAAGCTTTTGATTGCTCCCTATCAAAATTTGACAATTACCCTTTGAAAATAGCTATCGATTTGCTAACACTAATTAACTCTACGCGAATACAAAGACTCCAGAAATTCAATAATTTTTAGTAGGTTAGTGGGTAAATTTCCAGATAACTTTCTTTATCGCATGGAAGCTTGTGTGGTGCATTGCATTCAGATTATGTGCTAAACATCGATCATATATTGAATTAAAATAGGCCACTTTCCGCCAAAAATAAACTTTACAAAAAATGTGAAAAAATCGAGGTAAACATTTTATAATATTATAGTGAATGTGTGAAATACACTGCTTGCCAACATTTATTTTGACTTAGATTTGTAAGTGATAGTGACCCTCTAAACAAGGCCTGGAAATAATATTAAAACAGAGTAAATCAAACTAAAATATATCTTAAGACTCAGTTATAGTGCCTATAAAATTTAATATATCGAAAGAAGAAGTGTTCGCAAGTGACAAGGCGAATGAAAACTAAATAATTATATTTTAATATTTAGCCTACACACTAAAATGCTTTGCCGAAGTATATGGTAATTAATTCTTTGCATTTGGTTTCGTCTTAAAATTCCAAAATTCTTCTAACTAACTAAATTAAAGCTGAACTCATTAATAAACAAATCATACGCCATAAAACTAATTCAATGGACACTTGTTTACTCTGTCATTAAAACTGGACACAAATCAAATCTTCAACAAGACTCGATGTTCAATTATTGAATCATGGAGCGCAATTTGTGCGAAAGTTTGAAAATGTTTTGCTTGTAAACGTCAAGTTGAAGATTGTTTATGAATTTACACAAATTTATGAGTTTCGCAATACATGTTAAAGCAGACGTTATTTAATCAAATTTTAATGTTGACATTTACTCAATATTATTTGTTAACTAAAGTCGTGCCAAAGTCTAAATACTGAATTAATTTCACTATTTAGAGATTAAAGAATGCAATATATGGAAAATGAAAACCATCAAAATCAAATAAACATTACTTTAACTATTATTCTGGACAATCTATACCATGGCATTTATAGCTGTTTTAATAATTTATTAATAATTTAGTGAAGCACCCATACTCATCCTGATACTTAGAAACTACTACTGATATAAATATATCTAATAGTCTTTGAAATCGTAATGTCTTTGAACTTTCATCAATTTACATGGAATAGAATAATATTTTAGTAAAAATATCAATGTTTTGAGCAGTCATATTTGAAATGAATTGTTGTAAAAAATTAAAAATACTTTGTCAAACCAATAAAAAATCGCAAATTTGAACGCAAAATAAGATGTTACGCCATCTTGTGTCAATCTGACGGTTTAGCAAAAATAATGTTGCATTATATTTTGATTCATCAAATTCTTTGTTAAAATTCAATAAGAGAAAATGGTGCTAAAATTATAATCAACTTGTATTGATTACCCTCAGTTTATTTGAAAGATCATAAATTTTTTATTCCGTTTTTATACAATTGGAATAGATTTTTGAATTTCAATTCGGCTTTTCCTTTAATCAAAAATTTTCATTTCCATTACTAAGTTTATTCATATCAAAAATAATAAATTATTAAATCATGCAAAGTTTCTTGTTACAAAGCTAGATATTTCTAAAAACATAATTTAAAATGAAAATAAAGAATTTCACTGTGAATGAATACGAAAGACTAGGATGGCAATTACAAAGAATAACAACGTTAAAAATTGTATAAGACTTCAAAAGCTTAACTTTAAGCTATTTTATCATATTGTATATACTTACATTTCTGCTTCAATCTCATAGTATCCAGCATCTTTTTAATAGCACGCCGAAAAAATTGTACTAAAAATTTGACACAGTGCACAAATAGACAACATTAAATATGTGAAAGCAATCAACGCTATTATTGAAAGATTTAAAGAGAAAAACTTATACATAAATTATATGAAAATAAAAGAAATTGTCATTATGTATCATAAAGTTAAGAATCAAAATTTATTAGAAGTTATGAAACATAGCATTACGGTGGATGGCAATCAAATTCAAAAAGTTTGGAATTATAAGTACCTGGGTGTAATCTTTGATAATAAAATACCCTGGCACGTACATGTAGTATACATTGTTAAAAACCTTATCATCTGATAAACAGTTTATCATTCTTTGCAACATTTTCAAGTAATGTAAGAAAATGGTTGATTCTTAAAATGTATATTGCGCCTGTATACCTATATGGATCTGAAGTATTAGCTTATGGATTGAGTGATAAACAAAAGAAATATCTCAGAAAGCCAATTAAATAACAGAGCAAAGTATCGAAAATAGATGGAAATATGTTGATTAAGTGAATTAATGATGAATTTAGACGAAAGTTTCAATCTGCTGTTAATAGAACACAGAACATAGATCATCCACTCTATCAATAACTTAAAGCGAATATATATATATATATATATAATTTATTTATTTATATGAAACTTTATAATAAACTACTGCAACAATCCTTCTTTTACAAAATAATTGATTAATTCATCATTTTCAATAAAATTAACAAAAACTTTATGATTTTTTGAAGTTCTCGACTTTTCAATAGGGTAAGTTTTATGATACATTGTGAATTGACAACAGATATAAAATTTCGGAATAAAAACTGTAGTTTCTTGTAAAAGCGCAAAAAGCTTAATCAACATTTTGAAAATATTGTTACAAAGTCCTACAGCAAGGAAACGGGTGGGCGAAGTTGCTTCAAATTTGGTCAGAGTAATTCTCAATCTATAAAAGTAAAAGCTAGGAAAACACAGACATATGCGGATTTTTAAAAGCTAAAATTTAAAAAGTTTACAGGGGAATGGAACCAACCGCCACATCTGTAGCAAATATGGTCAAGTCACACTCAATTCACTATCAATTAAGAAAAAATTCATATTCTCCGAATTTCCTTAAGGTTAGTTCCAATGTAATTCATTATTGATTTCTTATCAGCATGAAAATATTAAATTACTTTACAATATCAACGGATATAATTTAAATGTTACATCCCCAAATAAAAAATAAAACTTAGCAATATTTGCATTGAATTTGAGATGAAATGTAACATTCCATTAAGTATCAATGATTACATAATAAAATCATGCATAGTTTATTGAAATGCAAGTATCATTGTATGCAAAGCTAAAGAAACAGCCTATTCAAAAATAAAATTAATTTCTAGGCATATATATATATATATCGTTATGAATTTGAAATAAAATGTATCTTAAACGCCATCTATCGACTAGAAATTACAAATTTAAAAAGGTATGAAAAGAAAGTTTTATACCAATTAAAATACCAAAATCCAAACGAATAATTAGAAAAAATTATTAAAAAAATTTCTCAATATGATCTGTTAGAAACCGCAAGTAGATTGCGTGTAGTTCTAATCTAATCATAGATTTGACATTGATTATATGATAAATTTGTAGTTAAATTGGCTAAATATTTTTAATATTCTTGTTTATTCGAATATCTAATCAAAAATGAATTTTTTTGTAGTAGCAAACTTATCTTAAACATATAAAAGAGTTATATTATTTGTCGATATGTTTATAAAACCCTTATATTTAGGCAAAACCCAACGGCAGCGTAATAAAGTAAGACTCACTAAAAAAATAATTGTAGAGATTAATTAGATTCATGCACTTTGGCAATTATTTTTAAACAAGATTTTATGCGTCATTTGTTTATAAGAAAGTTATTCATTCGTATTGAGGCAATTGAAAATCCATACGGCAGTATTTGCGTTGATTGTATTGCCTAACGTACACTATTTAATATCAATTGCTAAGGTCTTTCTCTATTGATTTTTGAGTTATTCACTGCGTCAGTTTCAGGCGTTCCCAAAAGTAAAAATTAATTAAATCTGTCGGAAAAAATAAGAACATTTACGTTCCAATTATCGGCGAAAAAGCAAAACTTACACACTTGGAGCTTAATTATTCGAGTGAAATCATTGAACTATTATTTTTAAAAGAGAGCTTTCACCTTTGCGAGCAAGCAATTCAAAGTTCACATCAAACTATAATTTAATTCAATATATAAACATCATCCTCGGACCAAATTTCAGACAAAATTTTGGAATACAGTTTTAAAGACAAACTCAAACAATCCACAAATACTAAATTCTATACAAGCCTAAAGGTTACTCATTAAATGTTTTTATAATTTTCAATTGCTTTTCTATTGCAGTTGTAGTTGATTTAATATATCAAAGAAATTAGCAGCAAAAAACGCTTCAAAAATAATTTTAAGGTCTACTTCTAACCCTATCCCTCCAGTTTTAAAAAAATTAAGTAAAACCCAAAACATCTACTAATTAACCTTAACGTACATAGGAATTCTTAAACTTTTTATGGTGCATTGTAAGAAAGTTAAAAACTTGAAACCCACGTGCTAATAAAAATATCCACAAAATCTGAATGCACTACAAAATAAAGAAGCGTATCCGCTTTCATTTCCGTTCCGGCCTCTGACTTTGCATACATCACGACTGAACATTAGGAATTCAGAGAATTTAAAACATTTTTTAAAAATGGGAATTTCAATGAAAAATAGTCAATCTTTTCAAGTATTTCAGTCATAGTATTACACCTTAGTACAAGTTTTCAACACTACATTCAAACAGGTTCACTATTAAATGTGTCCATGACTCAGGATTTCTAAGAAAATTGCTTGAAAATGTGGAAAAGGACATAAAGAGTTTTAGGTTTAATAGATATAAACTGAATGCAACTATGTTCTTTTTGTCAACGTATCATAATCTGAAATGCAAAAGCTCTTACATTGCAAACAATTCTTGAACATACACCAGCTACTCATTTATTTGTAAGTTTCTAATCCCGTACTTGAGATTGAAATTTCACTTCCTAGTGTAAAATACTTTAAAAATTAATTTTTGAAAGCAAATAACACCTATTATATGCAACAGGGTTCAAAACTGTATTTATGAAAATGGGTTTTAAAAATAATTTTGAATTAAGAATCGGATAATTTTAATTGGAAAGCTCTTACTCGATAATAATAATGCACATCAGCATGTAGACGGTGCCCGCGGCTAGTATCTGTACCAGCCTAAGCTGTCTATATCTATTTAATAGAGCATATCGTTCTTAACCTTTTCGACCCTGAAACGTTTTAAAATGTCCACTCTTCCTTTCTGAAACGTTTTAAAACACCATCATAAAAATGCAGCGAATTTGTCAATAAATAATCACTGGAATTCTTGGACAGACTTTCTGAAAGCATGGGAAGGTTTCGGGATTAGTCATTGGTATTTCAAAGAACCGGAGTACGACCCCTTCCAGTATCTGTAGCCCATTTTCCTGAATTGATTCCGCCCAAACAACTCAGATGCAGGAATTGTGCTACCAACCAAATTAGAAAAATACTAGGTATCAATGTTCGGGATGCAGTGATACTGCTTTGTGTATTGGATGTTTCAAAGACAACGACTTATAATAGATAGCGATTATTCAATCGATGCATGTTTTGATGAAAGCCTACAATTCATTCTTTCCAAGTTCTGAATAAATTCACAAGAATTTGTTTTCTTTAGCATTTAATTTTGGTCCACGTAACAGTAGATATTGAAAATAAAAAATAATCAATTAAATTATAGCAATGAAAAACAAGTTTACAACACGTTTCCCTGATGAAATTTAGAAGATTCAAAATTTGAATTTTTATTAGTATTTGATGGGAATTCCCAGGCATGCTATTTTCAGTGATGGCCTCGAAAGGATTAAAAAAATAAATATCACCGTACCTAATGTTCAGGTAATCAGTATCCTTAAGGCCCATGGAACAAAGCAACAAATAATCAAATGTTTTATAGATAAACTACCATAAAAATATAAATGTATTCTTAAGCAATTTGAGGTTAAATTTTCACTATTTTTTAAGTCTGCAAAATGTAGACATATGGTTTGATGAAGTTGTAGAAAGTGTGCCTAGAATAATTTTCAAAATCCCGATTTCACCAAAATTTTATTGATTCCAGTTTCATTTAGTGCTATGAACAAATGTCTGGTTCCATGCGATCGCATTACTTGACCTGTATTTTAGCCATTGTTTCACGTCAATACCAGTCCCGTTAAAATATTTAGTCCCACATCCGAATCCCATTGGACTGGGATTTGTAAATCGATTTGGGACTGAATACTTCAGCAGAAAAAAATTTTTATTCATAGACAAGATTGGAGGACTGTCCTGTAATATTAAATATAAAAATAAAATCACTAAAAGCTAGAGCTATTGCCTACCAAAATAAACATTCACGTAATTAGATCCAATTTTCGCGTTGTCGAAACAAAATTTTTAATGAAGGTTTAAGATCGCATGTTATATACATATATAAACCATTTGTTTAATAATTTATGGTTATTCGTAAATTGATTTATGCGTTATTAATGAGATGAGCAGGAGCTCATAATTTATATTTAAAACGAACATATCAAAAGATTGATTTTAGATAGCGTATATTCAAATTTTGATACATTAGTGCCAAGATAAAGCAATTCAAATTTAGCGACCCAATAAAATGAAAAATCGCCGTGAAATAAAGAAACCAATGCGACAGACGACAAAATTATTCCATGTTTGAGATAGCAGAAATCATTATAAAACAGATACAGAAAATATCTTTGTAACATAATATGCTGAAAAATGGTTTTAAAAGCGCAATTTATAAAAATATAAATGTTTATTTTATTATAATATTTTAAAACATGTCTTTCGCTCGAAGTCTCTGTCTGATAGCTAACTCATTTTAACTGGGCAGCGAAATAACACAGCTATTGTTCATTAATTTAAATTTTTGTTTGGGACATCAGTTGGATGTAACTTTACCTATAACTATCAATTATAACAATAAAAGGCAAATTTCCCTTTATTAGTTTGAAATTGATACAGTTACGATCATAGTTTATCTTAATTGAATTCAGGCCAAATGTGAAATGACCTAAATTCGAAAGAAACTAGCATCAAATATTGCTAAATTGTATTTTGACAATAAAAGTGAATAAGCAAGTAGTCAAATTAACGATTCATTTAAAAGACTTAATTCAAATGATCTTTATTTTATACTTATTATCACCTGGACATTAACTTTGTTAAAATTTAAATACTTTTATTATAGTTTTATACACTACTAATCTTAGAGGTTGTGTGTTTCTGTACAATTTAATAAAAGCGAGTTGCATTTTTATCTTTTAAATAATCAAAATTGAAGTAAAGACGTACAAAATGAAATATAAGTTAAGACTCGGGATTTGACAAACCAAGGCTGCAATGATACTAAATTCTAAGCCAATTCATGAATGCAAAATGAAAATCCTATATTTGATATCCGTTCAACAATAGTTATTTGCATAAGATATGTAAGGAACATGTAAGACCTTACTGAAAAATTCATTTTCGGTAGCATTTTATACAAAACAATCCAACTGAAAAGATATAAATTCCATAATCATTTTACAGACTTTTCTCCAAAAATTGCATCAATAGTGAAAAAGACCTTTGAAAAGGATATTCAATGACAACCATTACAGAGTATAGACATAGGAAATCACGTAGCTTAGAAGCACTGGTATGTTTATGATTTTACATCTCATACATGCCTATGAACATCCTGAAATTATGTTTAATGTGCATGTAGAATATGCTTAAAAAACATAAAATTAAGAAAATTTTATGATTATGAAAAATATTATTTCAAAAAATGTGGAAACAGAATACATTTGATAGTGATGGGAAAATGTCTAATGACAGCTACGCAATTGTAGTTTGGTTGGAATATTCATGATAAAAACTAAATGAATTATGGATAAATGCCTTAGGTGATTTAGCCAAAATAAATCACTTCCTTTTCCAAAAAGACAGTCCAAGTATATATTTAACGATAACTGGTTGAGGAATAAATAACACGTTATTCTTTCTATGTATAAACGAAGTACTGAGGATTAGAATATAAAGCAAAAGCAATTGATTTCGGGAAATTCTATTATTAAATTTAGCGACGAGAATGAAATTAATTGTTACGTTTTAACCAGCACTTCAAACAAATTCTGAATTTTTAGAAATTCTTAGCAATACTTTTAAAATGCCTTCCCTAAAAATCGCATATGATGATTTATAGGAACTACAGTAGGAGTGGAAAGATAAAAAGTTCGAAAGAATATTGCCAAAAATGCAAAATTCCTTAAAAAATAATATTGAAAACATCGAAGATTAAATTTATAGCTTTGAGAAAACAAAATATTTTTTGGGGCAAGAGAAAATCTATCGGTAGCAGCCCCATTTAAAATTGTCAAAACGTAAAATTTTTTGACAGCCTTGATTTATGATATTCAAATACAATGTTAAATAACTCTTTCTACATGTTACAAGAACTTCAAGAAACAATGGAACGAGGTAAAATTTACTGTTAAGGATATGGACCTGTAGCAACACCTGCTTTTTTTCGTTGTTACATTACGAAACAAAGTCTCCCGTGCCTTAACCATAGGGTCTAATAAGACTCTAGGGAGGATAACAAAATTATTATCTGCATTATAAAAGTTCCTAAATCATTTGCAAAAGTTAAGAAAAGCGTTTATCTTTATCATTTTGAATTTATTCTTTGTGCAATTAATCAGGAACAACTCAAGAGAAGAACTAACAGATGTTTTTCCTAATTCTATTGTGGATAACATGATTTTACCAGGAAAAAGTTAATTCAGATACCAAACGGAAAATCGGACAATTTTGTGTAAGCAGAAGAAATTCCCATATAGAAATGGGAACGAAAAATTTATTCTCACGGTTTTCCTGTGATTTATGTGATAGTACGTGAAGTCTCTTAACACAAGTTGAAAGATTTCGAAGAAGTTTTTACTCGGTTTTCATGAATAAAACAAAAATTTTTTCGTAAACTAATAAGATTAAAGTGGGAGTGTCATTAAACTTCAAAATAGCTTATTATACAATCGGCAAAATAGGGAAGGAGGCGATCAAAAGGAATAGGAAGAATTTTTCCCGCATTTCTACCAAACTTTTCGGGAATTTGGCTAAAAACGAAAACTACACTTAAAAGATGAATTATGGAGGCAAAAAAATTTTTAGAAAAGAGAAAAATCTTTTTATGTCAACTGGGTCTTGAATATTTTCACCATTGCTTTAATTTTCACATCAAATAAAATTTTAAACCTCAAACTAGTGGAAACGTAGTGTTCACAAGTATTCTTCTCTCAATTTCTGAGAAAAAGACGAAATACACAATGTAAATAATCATATAATAGGTAGGTACAAAAATACAATAGGTATCAAAATTATTAAAAAATCTTGAAGCTGGTATTATTTTTTCAAAAACGGCATTTTCCGGCAATGCCGGAAATAATTCTTCCTAAATATGATTATGGAAATGAGATAGACATGAAACGGTAAGCTCTTGTCCCCTAAAGGCATGATACCTAATGACAAGGGCATTATACATGAAGCAATGCTTCGAGTGTTAAGTATGTATTGGGTCCATTTATTGAAGATCATATACTAAGAAAATAAATTCATCTGTGCATCAAATCTACCTACCTAACAATTTTTCTAAAGAACTACTTTAAAACGCTTGTTTGAGTCAAGTATCGGTGGAATATTGATGAACTCAATTTAAGAATAAATAAATTTGATTCAAATATTAAATTACCGAAAAAAGCATTTAAAGCTACAATCGTTTTAGTTAGAAAATGAACAAATAACAAATTTTACACACAATACTGTTTTGTTTAAACACGACTGGAAATAAACGTTTTTTATAACTAAAACTGTTTCCATTCAGTAATAAACAAAAAATAACTGTTATCGTAAACAATTTCTACATAAGTAATTGAAGATAGATAGATGAAGATGTATTAATAAATATGTGATTAAATGATCGTTTTAGTGATATTCTATTCGTGTATCATTTATAGTGTAGAATGCTCTACTAAAATAACAAACAAGCAGTAAAGTACAAATTAACACTAGAAAGCCTAAAAATTCTATGTCTTAAATTCATGTAGGAGTCAAAACTTACCGCATTAACTAAAACTAGCGATGACAAAAAATAGGGATAGAAAGCTATCAGAAAAACAAAATACCGCTAAGCTTTTTCTATTTAACCCTTATCAGTACTTGTGACTACAATTTGTAGTCATTCACTTCATCTATGTTTGGAGTTATTAGTGAATTACTTCAAACAAGTCTGATAATTGCAACATATCTAGATTATTGCTATGTAAACACCTTAAAATTGGTTTCTTACATTTACGCCTAATAAAACATGTTATAATTGACCCAGCATCTTAGACGTACTTGTGACTACAAATTGTAGTCGCTAATATTTAATATCTAATTTCAATCAAATTATGTGGTTTATATGTCTTAGCTTCTCTTTGATTTTTTATATGAGTTTAAGAAGCCTTTGCTATCTGAATGTGTGTGCTACACATGGAATTTTGATGGAAAATGAGAAACAAGGACAAAGTGATTCTGATAGTAATGAATTCAATGAATTTTTTGTTGCATCTGTTCCAGATGCTGTAGATAACAATGCTAATGAACATGATGATATTTCAATTGCTGAAGAATTTTCTTAAGAGTAGTAAGATTTTATAATGTAAACATACGACAACACGACAGCAAAGGAGAGAACTGACAAATATGCACTCGTTGTGAAAGTTTGGAATACATTTGTGCTGAATTTACTCAGAATTTATATGCTTGATGATATTCTTACAATTGATGAGCACATACATGCCATCAAAACCACGAAAGTATGGTCTAAAAATTTTCTGGGTTTGTGACGCAAGTACAGGTTATATGCTGAATGCTTATATTTATGGAGGTCGACAAAATGGACAAAGAATTCATCGAAATTTGGCTTATGATGTTGTTATGTTCTTGGTAATGGGCGTGAAATTTGCACAGATAATTTCTTTACCAGCCACAATCTGGCAATTTATTTGCAAACAAACAGTTAGCGCTTCTTGGTACAATTAGGGCCAATCGGAAGGAAATTCCAAAAATCACGAAAGTTCGCCGGGCTATTAGACACTCTCTTTTTGTTTGATCACGCAAATATAATAACTATTGTTGCATACCAAGCAAAGCAAAACAAATCTGTTAATCTCCTCAGCTCATCGCATACAACAAGACAATTTGCCTCCCAAAACAACAATAAATCTGTCATAATTTTAGATTATAACAACGCAAAAGCAGGGTTAGACTGATGTGATGAAAACTTGGAAGAATTCAGTGTTCAAAGGAAAACAGTCAGATGGCCACTTCTTGTTTTTACAACATAATAGACAGTGCGACCAACAATGTTTTCATCTTGATGCACAAAAATGAATATCAATGCTCAAAAAATGTTCTTGAAGAACTTATCGTTCCAACTTGCCCATCATTTTGTCTCAACTAGGCTTGCTTTTCCAAGAATTAAGTGATCTGTTAAGGATGCTGTTATAGACTTTGGGTTTATTCTCTGTGTCGCACAGACACAACAAGGAGCAGCATCAACACAAGGCCTTCTTATAAGAAGGCTTTGATCAACGCCAAGAAAATGTTACTCATGTCAGAAGAGCAATCGGTCAGATTGTTCCAGATGTGGAAAACCAATATGCCCATTTCACCGAAATTTGAAAAAAATTGTAGTTTGTCACATTTGTACATGAATATACTGCCACTGATATCACATTTGCCTCAATTTGAATTTTTTTATATTTCCATTGTCATTCTCTTGTAAATAAAATGATTTTTTAAAGAAATTTTGCAATTCTTTATTGACTACAAAATGTAGGCACAAGTACTATAAAGGTTGTAGTTTTAAACGTATTGATAAGGGTTAAATTCTAATTACATACGGTATTACAAATGCATGTCAAATCTGACAATTCAGGCTTTCAAATGTTAAGATGAATGTCAATAAGCAGCGAAAACAATACAAAATTTGATGCCGACAGTGAAAATTTAACTATTAAACTTAAAGTTGTACCGGAAGAAAGTCATTGGCAACCAAACCTAATACAAACTTAGAAATTTGTCTGAGGTGAGAAAATCAAGTTAAAATTGAAAATGCGAAATAAATAAACCGTGTCGAAAAGAAAATTAATGTTCCCATATTCAAAAAGTTGGTCACCTTGCAGCACAGGAAAGTAATTTGTTTTTGAAAATATAGTTTATAAAATAATGTACATTCAAAGAAAAAGACGAATTAGGGTTTATTAAAAATGACGTAATTTACAAACTTTAAATTAGTAAAATTTGGCAGAAATAAATAAAGACGATTTATAATCTCATTTTGTAAACTGAACTGTAAAGCATTCACAGTACATAAGAAAATACACACTACCCGAACAAATGTAAACAACGAGAAATTACATGTCATCACTTATCAGAAGGCAGAAGAACATAACAAATAATCCGTAACAATTGTTTACAATGATTGAGAGTTAGTTTAAAGTTTTCGCTTGGCATATAATTAAAAAGTTTTAATAAAACATTTATTGCGACTATACACAATTTCCCTTAAGCAATATGTCTACTAAAATATTGAAGCCAATTCACATGGCTATATATTCGAACTCCGTGAATTGAATGCCGAAGATTTTCGGATGTCGGAACAGATAAAAGAAATTATTTTCGAAGATTTCCGAATCAATTAAATCAAAGCCTCAGGAAATGCTTTTACCTAATTTACAGATAAATTTACATTTTTCTTTAGAATTAATGCGATTTATCAATATATTTCACAGCAAGATTTCTACAAGTTATGATAAAATTTGCAATGAAGTTAAAATATTGAACTCTTCAACTCTTCAGAATAATAAAAATTCCAAAAAGTTGTTTATTCCAATTTCAATGTCAGCTTTTGGCGCGAGACTTGGGATAGCAGATATCTATTTGAAGACTTGATCAGTAAAAGCACACTTTCCAAATGAAATAAAAACTAAGGCTACTTTTAAGGAACTTACTATTGGAGCTATTGTGATAATATGATTATACATTTTGGTTTATCGAAACTATGTTCAATATGCAACAACTACCGCAAATTAATTTTTTTTATAAATGTTTTACCTATTTAATCCAGTGAATTCTAATATTGGGAATATACTGTATGTTTTTTAGAGTTTATTCCTCAGAGCTCTGCAAATTTTCAATCTACTATCACAAACTTAGTTGAAAAACACAGAAAGTTAAAAAAATTTTAGAATTGTTCAATTCGCTCTTTTAAAAGATTATTGTTTTTAGAGTCAATGTTTTCGAATAATTTATACGGCAGCACAATTTTTGTTACCAAATATATATTTATATATATATATATATATATATATAAATAGAGAGAGAGAAAGAGAGATCATTTTGATTGAGAGGTATAAGAAATTTGGTATGAGTTTGAATTGAATGGTACCATTTCACAAAAAATATTTCATTCGCTATAGTTAACTTCATCCAGAAAATTAGAAGTGAAATTACAATTTAACGCATTTAAGATTTTCATTAGAAAGCATTAAGAGATGTTAATATATTTCTACCTTAAATCCAACTTAAACTCCAAATGCCAAGAATAGTTAAGTTTTATTGTTGCACAATGTGTTGAAATTTATTAATATTTTTATTGCTTTACGAAGGTTTAATAATTTTACAATATGTAGCAGCATGCAGTCTCCCACTCTCTCAAGACTCTTAAAATTAGAATCAAGTTTACAACATAATTAAAACTTGATTGCCTTTCTAAAATATAGATCAAATCTTTTAATAGCCTATAACACATTTCTTCATGATATAAGTATACATTATATCTATACATCTATATCTCTATATATATAAATATCTACATCTATATATACATATATATATATATATATATATATATAAATGTACGGAGTGCCCCGAAATATCTTCAACTTTTTTGTTTTGAATGATAAAAAGTTTCAATTTGTTTGAATTCAATGGAATCGAAATCATTTGAAAGCTTAAAACTTACCAAGCATTTCGCAAACAAAATTGAAATAAAATCTTACACTGCTTAAAAGAAACAACCTTTTGAAGAAAACAAGAGTTAACGAACTTTGCTGCTTTGCTATTCGCAGATCAATAATTTTCAAATTTGAATTTTTATGAGCCTCAGCGTGCAGAAGAGAGCACTCAGTAAGTGAAAGGACGAATCTGGTTGCAGCAATGGTTGAACTTCACGGTTGAGGAGGCCTATCTTGTATATTGGGCGATTGTGCATGATAATCGAGAAGAAAATCATTAATTTGTTCTTTATCCGATTGTTTGGCACATCTTAGGCTTTCAAATGATGTAAATTTTGATGAAATCAGCTCACTGGAACACTTTTTATAAATCAAAACAAAAAAGTTAAAAACTTTTGGGCCACTCTGTATTATACAAGCCGCCCTAAAAGTTTTTAATTTTTTGAAGAAAATCTTAAATATTTGTAGTTTTTGAATTACTTTAATAAAAACGCAACAACTTTCACCAATATATTTTTATTCTGAATTTTATTAAAAGTAGTGTAGAAAATGTGAAAGAAAAATTTTTTAATTTTATACAGGAATTTGCAATCATGAAGAATTGTTTGGTAACCCAATAATTTAAATTATTTCTATGACTTTAGTAAATCCAAGTGTTCACATTTAAGTCAACATTTTATGTGGATTTTTTGCTATAATTGAAGTCCTCTCAACAAGAAAACCTTCGAAATGCCAGACCTGAGAGTATGCCAATGAATGCAAACTATGCTTTATATTAAAATATTTAGGTAATCCCCATTTACATTAAAATTAACTTGAATTGAATTTGACTTTTAAGCTTTCAAAACATAGAGTAAATTAAGGATTTGTCTGTTGCTTAGAAATATTATTCCCTTATCAAACAAGTTCGCACGAGATATTTCTTAAAGAATTTGCATATGTATAAGAAAATTAGGTTATAAGATGTCAACCAATAATAGAACCATAAATACATATACAATTTGACAATATGAATTAATAGGAATAATTACTTTAGTAACATCTAAATCCAAGATTTCTTTTTAGCCTAACAGTAAATTGTATAATTTTTAGCACCCGCTATACAATTTTAAAATAATCAGGCTTCGAAAAAAAAATTCAATTTTTGTTATTGCTAAATTAGTCAAATTCGTGAGCTACTAAAGTTGAAGCCTTGAACTGTCATCAATCTTTATCGTGTGGGTATAGTTTATTCACAAACTAGGTTTAAGAAAATATTTACATTTTCCAATGTGTTTTCACAGGAAGCCGTAAACGAATATTCTCTATTTACAATAATTGGCTTCACAAAAAGAGAAATGTGTGAATAAATTTTAAATTTTTTTAATCCTTTCATTCCCAAAATTTTTTTGCGAGTAATTTTTAGAAAATGTGCTAACTTGCTTCTAATGGTCAATGTAATGCTATAATATCAACCAAAAATTTTTATTTTAATTGACTAAGTAATTAAGTAAAAAAAATATTGGTCTTTTATGGTGGGATTATATGTCCCAGTGGTAATTATTAGTCCAGTTGATACTTAATTTCAGCACTTTCAAAGGTATAAAAAAACTTCAAAATAAGAATTGTACAAAATTGTATGAGATTTATAGTGAAATTATATTGGTAGGTATACAAAAATCCAGAAATAAAGAAGACAAACTTTATTGTAACTAACATTCCCTGTAAAGGTACAATGCATGTTTATCGTTGTACAAGTATAAAAAAGTTAATGAAGAAAAAAGAAAAAACTTTAATTGTGATAAAGTGGGAAGCATGACAAATTTCGTTCTTTTCTCAATTTTAGGTTCAAAGCATCTTACACACCTCCTTCGAACTTGTTTTTCCTCTGGCATATGATCTCCGATGTTTATCATAATTCTTGTTCTTTTAGATCTAGGCACTTTTCGATGAGGAGATTTTCTGCGAATGCTAGCTCTTTCTCTTCCTGTCATTATTAATTCCTCTGCTAGTTCAACAAAAAATGAA
Organism: Hofstenia miamia; assembly: GCA_900660155.1. NCBI lineage: Eukaryota > Metazoa > Xenacoelomorpha > Acoela > Hofsteniidae > Hofstenia > Hofstenia miamia. The sequence continues at coordinate 4,630,930 of CABFPE010000002.1, forward strand.
TTATGTGAGTATTTACAACTGCAGACAGTAGAAGACGGTAAAACACTTTCTTCCACCATTTAGCTGATTTTCGATCATAATCATAAGTGCTTACTTTCTGATCAGAGAGGTCTACGCCTCCCATTGTTTGGTTGTAATTTGCAGTAGCTGTAGGGCATTGAACCTGGATTTTGGTGCCATCCATTTTCTTCCTGCTAACTTCTGTAACTGTTTGTCTATGGCAATTGATAAGTACAAGAACTTCCTTGCTGCCCATCCATCTCGCAGCTATAATGCCAGATTAAGTATTTCGGAATTCAAAGTCCCCTTTTTTCAATATATAACAGAAAGCTGTAATGTATAGAAGATATATTGATTCAAATATAGTATTTTTAGATGGATGCCAAACTAATAATATACCTTACCTTTATGACATGTGCTCACTCAAACTCAAAACACATAATCTAATGCAACGTAGGAGAGTTTCCAGATGCTCGATGCCTACCTAAGAGTTAAACTACCACTCGGACTCTAAACATATTCGTTTTATCGCAAATTCTACCCAATAAGATTTTTTGAATTTTTGTGGACATATTATCCCAATGGGACTGAAATGGTTAAATTACCAAATTTGCTGTACTGAATAGCTATTCATATTTACTACAATATAATCATTCATTTCTTTAATATATTATAATCGCGTATCTATTGTAACTTATATTTTTTTATGTGCTTAAAACGGTAGCACTTAAGTACTAGATGCCTCTTTGAGGCTCGTTGTAATACGTAACCCAAAATAAACTTGTGCAGTATAATACAAAGTTTCACGATCATACTTGTACTTCATATATGAAAGAGTGCAAAACTTGCTCTTAAAATGAGAACTTATTGCAGTTTTTTACTCACTGTATCTGAAGTATCTGATGGATTTTTGTCAATTGCAGATATAAACTTTTTCAATTTCCATATGTACCTAAGTTCCACAATATTGTTTGGCAGCGATCTTTTCTCTTGGAGGAGATGTATCACACACAGGCCGATACTCTAGCTTGTCGACAGTATTATATGTAGAGATGGAATTATTACTAACTACGAATAAATTCTATTAAAAATTAATACTATACTAACACTTTTCATCGCCAGAAAAGAATTCATGTTACTATTTGAGCTTAATATATATATTTGTTTGATATACTGAACATTTTACAATGACTGTTTGGTTCTGTAAAAGTTTTTATGATTTTTAAGAAGATATTTGCTAGAACAAATTAATGCAAGTGAGAGCCTTTTAATGTAAAGATGTAATAACTCTCATAGTAAAATGGACTCAGGTGTCAGGATAACATAAATCTTTTTGTTATCATTTACTTTCTTAATATATAAACATCAAAAGTTTTCGGCTAGAATGTCCACATCAGATATATAGTAATAAAAAATTACATGAAACAAAAACTGTCGTCATTAAATGGAAATATTTCTTATATAATGAATATTAAATTGCCTCTGTGAACAATTAGAAAAAAATAGTTTGTTTATATAACTATTAATAAATGATAGTGTATGAACGTGAACCAATAATTTAGTTTAAAAATGTGCTACCTCTCATTTTTGAAGCGAATAGTTTGTTTCTACGTCTGCAGTTATTAACTTATGTGCGTATTTGAAGTTCAGACGAATCCAACTATTTTATATTAAAAAGTTCATACGCATTAAAATACATAAATCTTTCAAGGATTATTCCTACAGGTACGACAATACTGCTGATTTTCAATGTAGTTACTTTGATTGTCTCGATTAGCTTTATATATTAAATTAATGATATTTGAATATCATTTTTCCGATAAAATCTCGGTTACTGACACTTATAATGATCGGAAATTGCAGCATCAGGTGCTGCATGAAGGAAATGGGGAGCGAATAAGTTATAAACTAGTTTCAGGTTTTTGGTGGAATGCTCATCAGCAATTATTAAAATACAATGCCAGACATATTACAAATAACAAAAATCCTCCTCCGCCTATTTTCATTCCTTTGCTGTTGCAGAGTTGTTGAGCAGGGATATTTGACTTCAACAAAATAAATAGCACCAATTTTCATACCCACCTCTATAATGCAAAAAACTGGATAAACCAGGATTGGCTTAGAAAAGGTTGACCTGCGTCAAACATATAATTTGTTAATTTTGTTTACAGAACGTACTGAAGAAAGCATTATATTGTAAAAAATGATAGTACCACGAACATCTTTGGAATACAAAGAAGTTAAATAGGGAGACCCAGCAAAAATCTACACAAAAAAATTTCCCAGTAAAACGAAGTCAACTTTTTGCATTTAATGATGATATCTTTGCAAAAAACAAAACTGAAGGAACATAACAATAGGCTGTCATTACTTAAAAATATAAAATCAACATACGCTTATTTTTAGTTGACATCTTCTGAAGAAACAAAATTCCAAATAAGCAAAGAAAAGAATGGTAATGTCTTTGGATGACTACTTTAAATTTCTGGTTGTAAATTAATATAAAAGTCTTTCATTGAATGTGTGGTAATAATCAATTTAAAAGAGCGGTCTACAAGAGAATTTTCTTGGATTAATATAGAATTGTTCAAACGTAGAGACGTGGCGTTGTCACGGAAACGGTTGAACAGCCAATGATATCACTCAGAAAATAATTGTTTAACAAAATAATCCTTTCGAAATTTAACATGTCTTATATCAGCTCCCACCACTAATCGGTAAATTATTGAAACAATGATGTGAAAAGAAATAAAATTAATAAAATTTTTATTATTAATAAAAATATATTACCACAAAATGATAATCTTTATTGGTCTACAAATCAATTAAACATTATGAAATAATGCACAAAAATGGAATATTTTGCATTTTTCAAAGATTTTCTGTACAATATCTGTTTCTATAGATATTTAATTACTAGGAAAAACATTTGAGGAATCTGTAAATGCATATTGAATTTCCTGTATTACACGAAAGACTCAAAGAGAGTTTATAAAACGTTTTCAAGCCAGACTTAAATTTCAATTTAATAATAGTGATGAATTTAGCTGTTTTCAATAAAAAGGGAGGGAAAGAAAAAAATCAATAAGTGCCAATTCTTTGTTGCATAGGAATGAATGCCTCAATGCTTCGATTCACTCTTCAACATACATGTACTTCTACAAACCTATAACCGTCCCATATTTGTTTGTGGATATATTGACATCATTTATTAATTCAGAAATAAATAACAAATGGGAAAGCAAGAATACATACAATAGTTTTAGGCCTGAATATACATCTAAAACGTTATTACGCCAAAGTAAATTTTCAAACAGTGTATTTCTGAAACGCCTAAAACAGTTAAGAACGTGTTTTCGTGGTCAACTATGATTCCTTGTTAATAGTTTAAATTGGTTATTAAAAAGTAAGAGGATTATTAATTCCAATATGACAATTGTTGCGGATTCAGTTAAATATAAAGCTTTCAATTACATCATGAGCAAAGACAATGGGCTGAGTTAATGAACTAAAATTTAAATTTTTCGTCACCATAGCGATAGAATGCCTTGCCACGTAAAGTATGTATACAAACCAAACCACTATCAAACAAAATTAACAGTTGCTTGAAAGAAGGAGAAAACTTGTAAAACTGCAAATGGCCAGCCCAATACAATGATTGATAAAGGGGAAGGTTACTTTACAGAGGCACACTTAGGATTTTTAAAGAACCCATAAAGTCGTCCTTGTGATTGTATATTTATCTAAAAAATGCATGTCTCAATACTCACGCATGACATCTAAACTTATTTCTCTGAAACTGACGGTAGTTGATCTGCTGTAAGCGCGACATTTGTAGATTCCTTTATCACCAACTTTAGGTTTCATAATCATTAGAGAAGCATCACACTCATCACGACAATTTGGTACCATGTAAGGCATTTTCGCCTTCGGGAAGCCTAAATATTTCTGCATGACTAAGGATAGTAAAATATTACATAAACTACACTGAAAACAATGCAAAATTTCAAAAATCTGACATGTTTAAAATATATTCTTGAGTTTCCTTCAGTATGCAGTAATTAAAAACTTAAAAAATTCTTTAAAGAAGTAAAACTGAAAATTAATTACAAATATCAGTATATTCATTTTAACAAAATAAAATATTAGGCAAACGTGATAAATTTACTAGAAATACATAAAAAATGTAACTTCATATATCCACTGAACTTTTTTATTGAATTTACTTGATACTTCGCGGAATTTTAGTAGTTTATATTTTTTTTAATGATAAGCCGTTGAAACTTTTTTTGGCATGCGCAATTTCCTCACTTAAATCAAAATTATGAAAAATTCTGAAAGAAATTATGATTTTCTACAGAATAAATTTGATCACAATGCCCATTTGATATTACAGGTAACTGATAGGGCTGTCTTGAAGAACGATGAAGTACCCGTGTGCATATTTTCCAAAAATACGAAAACATTGTAAGTGAAATAAAGTTCCTAACTTTCGCCGCACCTGAAAGCAAACTGCAATTTATGAATGCTTAGATTTGATTTGTTTGAAATTCAGTTTATGTGACGACTAATTTTTATATAATCTGTTCTGTATTCATTTCATCGATTAATTATAGAATCAAAAGATAGAAGAATATCAGAACAGAAAAAAAAATTCTATGAAGCTTCATGTTTCAATATTGAGGATTGGCAAAAACTATATCCGAATAAAAATGAAATCTTATAATGCTTTAGCACTTTTCCAATATTCTCTGCCAACGAGTTTTATAGGTTTAAACAACATCTGTTGGACTATAGTATTATGTAAATACTAGGACAACAACTTCTCTGTTCGTTGAGAAATATTGAATGAAGGATTTCATAAGAAATTTGTGGGCTTGTGGATAATGGGCAAGCCCAAATGTTTTAGTAGAAGGGAATTACAACACATATAGAAACCAATCCAATTAATCAAGGAGTTTAATGTTGTAAATTGGCTCTTCTATTTAAATCATACGAAATTCTTTTATCACAGAAAGAATTAGGCGCCAGTAATTCTGAAACCAACAAAAGCGAGTAAGTGACAGAGTTAATTGAAATTAGTTGTGAGCATTAATTTTTATACTTAACTGTAAGGTCACTTTCATGATATGTGAAATAAATTGAGGAATAAAGCATCGATTCGTACTCGAGGCAAGGAAAAGCGAAATTTTAACAGGTTGCTGTAAAATTGTCGTTAACAAGTCAAAGACCATAGAGGTTTAAAATCCTTTGATATTGCTTTGAGTCTAGGCTATGTCTAAGGCAACAGTTAACAACTGGTGCTTTATGCAATAAATTCATTAAAAATTAGATCGATTCTTTTTTCACTTATTTAAATGCGACATGTGCATAATTGAATGTATGCTCGCTTGGGAATTTTACGAAAACGAGCTGCTCAAAAGGCAAGTGATGTTTTAAATATAATAAGATTACGTTGGAATAGAGTACAAGTCAGTCACTATATTCCATTAAAGCTAGACAGGCAAAACACTTAGGCATATGAATTTATCAATTTTAATATTTAAAATACCGAGATATCCCCTCCTGCTATTTGCGGAAGTTACGTCCCTTCACCCAATGCAAATCCCCAAAATCCGCGTGTGATTAATGAAGTTATAAAACGTCTAGGTGCAACAACAGTTATAACATACAGCATAGTAATAACTGGAAATTACGAACATTGATAGCTTAGAATAATATACCAATTAGAGTAATAAATTGTTTAAGCGATACAAAGATTTCAGAAATTATACAGAAAACACTTTATGCGGAAATTATAAACTACCAATGGGTTTATAGTGCAATGTATAAAAATCAATTTAACTGAATCAAATTATAGAGAACCCTAAAAAGTATTTAAAAAACATTAAAAGGCAATCGATTAAATTGTAAAAAATGAAGCTAATTCAACTATATACCGCTTTCAAAAGGCTCATTATAGGATCAATTGGCCATGTGTTGCTGCTAATGTCGTGCGCTGGAGGTTGCATGAGATGTATCATAGCTGCAGCGTTGATATTTGAAGAGAATTATGTATTGACATTTAAGGAAGTGATGGTAGAAGAAGTAAGGAAACTATTTTTCAAAACATATTCTAATTTCCAACTAAAATCTACAGAAAGATTTGTGTCCTGCAGTGCATTAAGTTTCTCAAAAAACTGCCATCTCGTGTCACATTTATCAATTTGATTAGCAATCTCATGACAGCGTAATCCGTACGCAAATTACAATAAAATTATTTTCCAAATTCTAGACTTGCTTAGCAAAACATTAATTTAAAATTTATATTAAGTCTAACTTTGTAAGAGCTACAGAAAGTTATTTAATAATGCAATGCAGGATGTTTTAAATACTTTCATTTTTCAAAATACTAAATCAGTGTAATTATAAAATTTAGTAAGAAATAAATCATTACAGAATCATTAAAACAGTATTTGACTCAGTCTCTAAACTTCACCGTGGAGAATTTTTTCAAACTTATTAAGCTTTTTTAAATTCATAAAGTGATTTTTATATTGAAAACGAAAAGAAAATTTGTCCACAGAAAGGTTACAACAGGATTGCTGGGCCACTATTCGGTTTAAGATTTTTGAGTCAGAAGGAAGACGCCAGGTAGCAAAATGCGTATCAAATGTTGCACAATTATTGAACAATTTGGTAACCTCATTCTTATAAAATCGTGTTTCCAGCGAAAGCATTTTGACATTTTCTTCGTTGTTTTATCAATAAGATGTCATTTGTCCATACAATCCGTAGACCTAACTGTAACTGCCTATATAATCAATTGACCCTGCGAAACTGCATGTAAACTCTCTGCAGCTGGAAATTCAGCATTGAATTCAATAATAGAAGCACAAATTAGGTCATGAAATACGTTTAATAAGCTTCAATTTTGACTCAGTTCAAATCAGGGTGCTTGAGTACAGAGAAAGCTGATGCGTGAAAATAATATTCGGGTATTTTTAGAAATACTGTAGATACCTCTGGAAAGGTGCCTGCCTGCACACAAGAATGGCAAGGATAACCGGTGTTAATAAATCATAATTTTATTCTTCTATTATTAGTTTGCTTAACAATGCACGATTGTTATTAGGTTCAACAGGTCACCTATTTTGCAAAATTTGTAACACATTACACGGCTAAAAATCTCAGCAAATTACAAACCTGAAGGGCTATGTGTTACCTCTCATCACATTCCAAAATTTGCATTTGCATTCTACTGTCAAATGAATTTTACAATGTTTCTAGTAGAGAGTTTGTTTTTTGTCTTTTAACTAATATTAACCATTCTAAGGTCAACCAAAAGATATCTTGTAATCGGCGCCTGTAGCTAAAAATATTGAAGAATACGCTTTTGGTATATGCGATTCCAGTTTGCTAATGATTTCAAAATATTTTAGTTACAAACGGAGTTGAAGGTGAGGTGTGGCATTGCGGGGGTATATTATTAGAGCAGCGTCAGGTGAATTAGAATAAAAATGGCCTTATAAATGTAAATCTAAATTGGACAAATAAAAAGAGTAAAACGGATAGACAAATAAATTGAAGAGTTAAAGATTTAATATACGTCATCATTTGCCTATAAACAACATTTGCTACATTCATAAATAATGACTGAGTTAGTTTACGTGGATTTCATGAACAGAAAACAACTACAGGTATTAATATAGAAGAAAAAGTAGGTAGAATTTGAATAAACGCAAAATGCGACTGTGTGATCCCGTTGAGGCACGCATTTATGCATAAGCACGACGACATTGACCTTGCGCACGACGTGCCTTAACGAAAATTGGGGCTATTTACAGATAAAAAAATGGTTCTGGTCTAGTTTTCACTGCCATGGACATTAGACCACCTTGTTGTCTAAACATTAGGTATAAAAAGAATTGGAAAGATCTGATAAAAATGTTGTTTTCATTGAGCAAAAGTCAATAGTTTTATGTACTTCAAGCGAGCAAAAAGATTTTATGATAAATTTTCACCATAAAAGGGGAGCACATTTAACCATAGCTGTGTCCATATCGTAGGATTTTCAAATTCTCTATTAGACTTGCGATAATTGATTGAAAATGTGGATAAAACAACTTGTATCTTTACAGATATTCTGTGCTGTTTAGGGTTATTAACCCATACCAGATCCAATGTCTTAATCTTCATGTAAGCTGATAATTCCATTAAATTCTACATTGGAAATCAAGTGTGTTTCTTAAATGTTTTAAGGAAGATTACTAATTCTTGGATTAAAGAACTCGACTCGATGAGAAAATTACGTTCAGAGCACTACATACAGGTTCGTTATAAAGTAGCTAGGTATTTCGATGGTTAATAACTGACCAGTATGAAACTAAATCATAACACACACATATTTATTTTAAAAAAAAGAATGTGGATTTACTTAGCATTATTGTTTTAGCTTGTTCGAATTATGGAGTCTGTGCAAAATCGAGTGGAAATTGTCAATCAATTTTATGAGAATGGAGAATCACATACAGAAACTATGCAAAGAAAATCTTTTTACTTTATAAACCTGATGAAGAAATTTGAAGATGTAGGCAGTGTCTTAGATCAGTCTAAAAGTGGTAGAACATCACACTCCATTTAATCTATAAAGCAGTGTAAAACATGGTTATTGAATGGACATATTGAATATATTAATCTTGCGTGTTTATAAAATCCCAACCCTGTTTCAATTAAATACAAAGTTTGAACTTTTCTGTCAAATCTTATGTTTTCATGAAATACCTAGCTACTTTATAGCCAACCTGTACATTAAAAGCTTTGGAAAGAGTTTTAAGTGAAGAGTGCATTATTGGCTGGACCTTTGGGTTTACTACATGATATTGAAGAATTGAATGAAACCTTTAAACATTTATAAGTGCATATGAACTCTACAGATCCTTGCTTAAACTCATTTCCACACCTTAACTGATTAATTATCAAAATATCTCCGATATATACATTAGTAATGAAAAAATTAAAATCTTTGCTATAAAATTCACTTCGATTTTGCCTGCTTTGAAACTAGCAATCTAAATTTGACAGTGCCGTTTGCAAAAATGCAAGCCGAAATTGGTCAGCAAGCAAATAGCGGTTGTTAATTTTCAAATCAGACAAAATGGAGCCGTTTTCAACGACACCTTCGCACTTTCCGCTCTATTAGGTTTAACAAGCGACAGAGCGCCGTCGCACAAATCAACTCCTCAAAAGCATTGACTTTTAAATGCAGGAGAATTGATTTTGCACGCCTCAATATTTAAGTTCGAAAATTTAAATTTGCTCTCGTTAAAATTCTAATTACTTATTTAGAATTGACTTATTTACAATAGCAGCAAAATTAACAAATCCGTTACATTGCATAACGTCCGGTGAGAGACAAAAGAATCACTATCGAAGGTCACAGAAGTTAGTCAATCTTCACCGTAGATAATCTTTTAGTCTTGAGTTCAACGGGAAGACATTCCCTCCTTGAGAATATACAATTCATTGAAAGAAGGCACCCATTGCAATTCTTCAAAATAGGATTTCAAATATATACAAAGATTTCTGCTATATATGCATAGCAGAAATCCATTTTAAATTATTCTCATTATATATATATATATATATATATATATATATATAAAATTTACGTGAATTTAATTGCTACAAAGAATCAATGAAAGCTGAAACTTCAAAAATTTTTGTCAGCAATGAAATGGATTTCATGAGTATAAACTTAAACCCAATCCTTTTTTGTGTGAAGAATCTCACAAATCATAACTACTTTTTGAAAAATATGACATTTTTAAAACTTGCAAATAAATATTTTATATTTTTTGGTAAAAATTTCAACCGCCCTATCAAAACTTTTCTAGTATCACGTCTGGTTTACTTCATATGCTTCGATAAAATTCTGAACTATCTTGATAAACAAAAATGCGATTGCGGATAAAATTTCAATGTTTTTTATAAAAATGCTGCGTCCCAATATTGCTTTACAAAAGACCCAAGGTAACTTTATTACCACGTTAGAAAAATGTCAAAAATCAGAAGAACAAATGATGAAAAGGCATGCGTATTGAAACAATTAGGGGAATGCTAATTAGTGATAGGCGTTCGAAACCTGTTGCCAATGTTCTTATTGCACTGCATCTGTCTGCCTGCAAAGAATATTGCATGTAGTTGCTAATTTTAGACAAAGTGTGTTATATATTATGACATGCTATACTCTCACATGCAAAAATTACAAAAAATGAGTGCATCGTTAAATTATACTACATGTAATTATATTCCTCAATAACAACAAGGATCTTCAAGCTTGTGGAGAGCCTGATCGAAAGAGACTTGACGAATAATCTTGCGACTGTTATTGAAAAAATGATTGAAGGGATTACTTGAACTAAAGACCCCTAAGAGTAGTTACGACAACACTCTGGAGCCAATGCATCGAGATTATAATTAGTTACCCAACTTTACAGAAAAAGAGATAAAGACTGGAGAATCAAAGTCCATTCGCGATATAGTGATTGACTGAAGCTCCATTAATAAATATTTAGATTCTTTTTCGCGATAGTGCCTTTCTCGAATGTCGCCTGTAATTGAAAACCATCCGTATTCCAAAAAATATTTTAAAGATTAACCCTTTTAAGGATTGTTCTAATCTAAGGGGTTTTCACAAAATTCGTTAATGATATCGCACATGAAAAAATACCGACAGTTGTTTATGATTTGAACAATATTTGCAAAACCAGTCTTATATACAGCTTACCAAAATAATGTAATTAAGTATGTATAAGTAATAAAATTTATATGGAACTTTTAAAACTGTTGCAAAGTTTGAGACGTTTTCAAAATAAAATTTTGGGATCGGTGATATAAAACTATGCTAAAATACATTGAGAATCCCTCGCGTTAATTAGCTCAAAATTGCATACTAATTAGCATAATGCTTTTCACTGTTTTTTCAATATTTTATTAGGCAGCTAACCTTAATTTATCGCAACAAAACCTAACCAATTTTAATTAATTAAATTTCACTTTATTGTAATAAATTGCTCAGCGGAACAATGAGAAAATATCAATTTAATAATGTTCCCCCGTTTATAATATCATCAATATTCATTGTATTCTTTATTTCAGAATTAATACAATAACAGAAACTTACAGAAAACATTTTAAATTTGAGGACTAATATTTGCAGCATGTGACGGCTGCTTCACTAATTAAAACACATGAATTTATAGATATTTTCTTCAAAACATTTCATTGCTAGTATTCTTACAAAATCGAATAACGAATAATAGACATTCAATTTAAAAATTATGGAACAAAAATTGAAGGGAGGGGGGCTAAAAGCATAAAACATTGCAATTATCTCATTTCATCAATAGATATCTATATCCTAAAACGAATCGCTCAAATGAAAAAAGATTTTACAGATCATGATTGCAGAATTAACTAGATTTCTTAATTTATAGTAAAATGATAAAGTAGAGAACTAAATGCACAAATTAGTTGTTTTTTGTGGTAATTTGTAGAAACTATTTTAACCCTATTTCTACTAGTGTTACTTTTAAGAAACAATAAGATTTTTTCACATTTGTGAACAATTTTATCCAAGACCGTTAAGAAATATTGACATTTCTATGTGGTTGAACCCGCTCATACAATAATGCTGGTTTGTTTTAAAACATTTTCGAGCCTGAAATGAGAAATCCAATTTTCATAAAAATATTCAAACTATTTTCATACCTACATGTAATGTACAGATAAAGAGTCGGGTAATGCCCATGGAAGCAACAAAAACCCTAAAATATTTTGTTTTTTTGAGAAAAACAATGTGGACCCCGCTCAGGCACACCGTACGCAAAGTCAGAGGTTGTCGCGTTCTAGAACGCATTGGGCGGGAAACTCTCACTTCGCACAATGGCCCACCTGTACGGGATGGTGCCAGAATGCAAATTAAAGTCGAAAAATAAAGTGTGCTGTTTTCAGATTTTACATATAGCCCCTTTAAACTTATTTGAGGAAACCACAGATCTTGAAAAAGTCCTAGTAGAAATAGAATAAACCATTTTGGTATTTTTCGAAAACTATAACAATTAACCCTAGAACGGCCAAGGTTCTGCACACCCTAAAACGGCCAAGGTGTGATCAATTGATAACAATTTATTTTTCTCTGTAAAAATGAACGAAACAATGCGAAATGGATTCTCTTTTTTCAAGAAAGTAATTTCAACAAAAATGTTTTATTGTCCACTGCATTTCGAGCACTGTGGCCTGGAATGTGCACCACGGACGGGTTCACGACAATAATTGCAACAAATCTTTGAAAGTTGCAGTTTTTCCGGGCCTTCCAGACTCCTTGCAAAGGCAGCACCAAACTCGATTTGATAGCTGAGTTGAGTTATCTGTGGATGTGGCTGGAGATATTCCAAGTTGTTCCTGGCCGCACATACTAATCGTGCGAATCTTGAGACATACATCTTTTGCTTCTGTGCGCGCGTGCGACGTTTGTTTTTGTGTATATGTAAGAATATTGGAAAAAGTATTTCATGATTCGATAGTGTATATCCATAAAGTAAAAGTTACTAACTGTAAAGTCTCACACCCTTATACTTCTAAATAAAATTTAAACTTTTTTTCAAGGGTGATCAATTGATCGTTCTAGGGTTAATGCATAGAAGCAAATGAAGAGCCTTCGAATTCATTAGTGAAAGAAACATTTTGTCAATCATTATGTTGAATGTGAGCAAATCAGATTTCATATTGGAGTTGGAATAAAAACAGCAAATGTTACCGCATTATGCACTGCGTCGAACTACGTTATTAATATTTCTTAATTGGTAGATATCTGAATTAGGTGTACTTGATTGACAGATTGCAGTACCCTTTGCATCTACACAACTCAAATTTGCTAACTTCATTTCTGACTTTTGCATAATCCTCTCTACGCGAATTTGATAGACGGAAAACTACTGATTTGCTTCGTGCCTGTTGAACACAATCAATGCAGCCAAGTTAAGCAACTCTTGCGAACAAAGAAGCACGGAAAAAACACCAAGTTAAAAGCAACCAATATTTTTTCAATAGTAGAAAGATGGCCTCGTGTGATTATGTTTTCTGTACTTATTCATTAAATAAAAAAAGTAGGATATATATATATATATATATATATATATATATACATCTCCTCCTAAATGTTTTTTAAAAACCTCATCATGACCACAGTTTCGAAACAGAAATCCTTGAAAATTCCAGGTTAGTGTCTTTTTATACTACCTCCCCCAATAGTAAATATATTTAAGTTCGAGGGAATATTGCGGGAGCAATGGCCAAAAAAAGTATCTTGGGAAAAAGGTGCGATTCCCACTAAATGCCTTATAATTTTCAGACGGTTTCCTGCCAAATATAAGGTTTTTGCATTTTCCATAGCAAAAGGCGGGATATATATATATGTATATATTTGAAATGCTCATGAACAATTTCAGTTCAACAAAATCAATTGGGAAGGATTTCCAATTAATTGGCCAACACAATCTCCTATTTTCACGTCACTACATGATTGGTTCTCGCAAACTGGTTACTAAACAATACTTATTTTTCGAAGTGTTGTTATACCAAATATTGAGGAGGTTAAAAGACGAATATCTGTAGAAATGTCTCAAACCATTATATTGTAGCAATTGACCATTTACCTGGTGATTGGAGCTGTAGTAGAATATAAATGAGACATTGCTGAACATTAAATACAATGAAAAAGATACTTTTTGTAATTAATTGTTATTATGATATGTCCATTCATTGCACCGTTTTGTTCTGATAAACAATCAATTTGTTTAGAAATATCTATGTATTTTAGTCTTCATTTTAAGCCCGTTTGAATTAAAGGTCCCATATTTTCCCCACTAAATTACTGTCAGTTATTTGAAGGTGAATTAATCTTGTGTCACATAAGAGAATCTTCTGCTTTGTTAAAATCAACCACATAGCATTTCCATTAAAACACAGTTGATTTGTTTGGAACAGAGTCTTCGGCAATAAATTAATTATAGTATTTCCGTAAAGTTTTCCAAGGAGATTGAGTATACTCAAAACTAAATGATAATGTGAAAGGAATTAATTTTTATTAGGAGCACTTCAAATAATTCTCAAATTCTTCACTTGAAAAAATTGACTGCCTCATACTTTTGAATAAATTGGAAATTTTTAAATTTTGAAAATATAAATTTTTTATATATGAGAAAAGTTTTTTAAAAAATTTAAATTTAAAAAAAACCCCTAGTTTTTAAATCAGTATGGGGGGGTTAAGACTTTCATAAAATTAAATCTTTTTTTTTGGGGAAATTTGGGCTTTAATTGTATTTATAAAAAAATTAAAGTAAAAAAATAAACCCTGAAAAAAATTTTTTTGTGATTTTTTAAGAAAAACTGATAAAAAAAATGCATTTCATAAAGCGACTAAATTTATGAAAAAAGCAAAAAAAAAAAAAAATTCGTGAAATTTGAAAAAAATAAAGAAATGCAAAATATAGTGGAAACAAGGAATTGCCTTAAATATGTTTATGATTTGGTTATTGATTATAAAAACTGTAATTACATAACTTTAAAATTTCTTTTGGAATTTTAAAATTCTTCTATTGCTAAGACTTTAATGATATTGCTTTAAAAGTCGAATTTTACGCATCGTTTAATTGGAATACTTTCGATTTAAAAAACTATTATTTCTGACAGGCATCATAATATGAATTACTCTTTTCGTTCTGGAAATATAAATTTGAATTTCAGATTTTGAAATGCACCAGTTGTTCACGAAACGACTCAAGAACAGAAATATTAAATCATACAAGAATCACTAATTAAATTTTTAGCGAAATAATTGACGAGGTGCAATTCCAAACCTAAATAGCAACAAAGAAAATTTCCCAAAAGAAATCTTTGATATCATTAACCTATCAGCATTTCTGTAATCTAATCACTTTATTCACGCATGATTTTTAAACTTACCAGCTGTGCAAATTTCTAACCAGTTTTGTGTTCTAAATTACACAAATTAAAGAAATTGTAAGTATATAATCACAGTTGGTAGAAAGAGTTAATTGAAATTTAGAAGGCAATTTGCTGTAGCAATAGAGATGTAAGGTTTAAAGAATAATTTGATCGGTCTGTCTAAGACTTATATAAGGTTGGGTTGGGCTGGTGAAAAATGACCCGAATTCTATCTTGGATTATGCAAGCTTATGCCTATCGAAACACGAGAGCGTGCAATGAGTAGATTTTTAGTGTGTAAGCCAATTTAAACAATTTTAGAGCAAAGCTAGTTTTTAATATGTTAGGGTACTAAGAAGACTCCTCCAGTGATGACAAAATTTTAAGCAGGATGTTTATATCAACTAAGATTCCATGTTTTGCAGAATTTATGACGTTTGAAGAAAATGAATATCTTTATAAATGAGTGCCTAAATAATACTTAATAAACATTGACAAAATAGAAAATAAAATTTAACCTATAGTGCGCACACAGTAAATTGAAGTATAAAGCCCCAGGGCGTATGCACTCCACTTGAGAGTGTATAGCAATTTTGATATTTTTGTTTGCTTATAATGTATCAAAATATGATTAAGGACATAATTCTCAATCTTAATGATTAAGCCCCTCCAAAAACCTAGTGCACATATTTATAGATTTAACATTTAACCTCCCATATGCCACCCCAACCGTAACTGAACATAGCCAGCAGAGGTATGAACGGTCTACTTTCACTTTAGAGACAATCAATACTCCATATTTGGATATGTTGCTGTAATTCAAATCAAAGTACTTTCGTGTTAATGGGTTAACGATTCAATTCGACAGGAAATACCTGTAATCAAAATTCAAAACCAGCTCTAGAATACTACTTTTTTGTTATTTACCATAAAAGTTTTGTTAATTTCTTAATTGTATATAATATAATATGTTATAGATTACTCATTAGCTGATAAATATATAGCACACTGCTTAGTTAGAATTTGTATTATTTTTTTGTAAATATCGATTGACACGGACAAATAATTATTGATAGTAAATAGCAGTCACATTATTTTATATAATTGAAAATAATGCCATCTAGCGAACAAAATAAGGATAGAAATATATATTTTGAAAATTACTGTGCAATACAATTTCCTAGGGTTGCAATTGGGCCGGCCCGCTCCATTTCCGCGGCCGTGGGCCTACGTTACGGACTGCGGGCCGTTCCGGGCCAAACAAAAACAAACAAAAAAAAAGCTCAGAGGTTGTATTATTCAAATCAAATAGAAATTATTACAAAAAAATTACAAATCCTCTTCTGCGTCAATTTCTTATTTTTTGAAAATTGATAAATTCAGTATTTGCCGAAACAAAAAATACTTAATGCAATTCTATAAAATTTTACTTATTACATGCGCATTTCCATGTTCAAATACAAATATGTATATTTATTATGTATATTTATTATAATGAAAAGAGAATTTAATGAACTTTTGGTTCCTCAATTAAAATGTTATAAATAACATATTTATCTCAGAAGACTGCATCTAAACTTGATATCCATGCGAATTTAAACTAACTAACATGAAGGGACAATAATTGCATCCCAACAACACATTACAGCTCAAACAAAAAGAACATATTCAACAATCATTCACAGGAAGTAAATTTTGTCAAACTTAATATCAGTACTTGTACAAAGAAAGTTTCGGCAAATTGGAGTAAATGGCTTTAGATTAGATGAGGATTTTTATAAATGAAGACGAGCTGCAGAATTTAGTGTACGAAACGTAATATGTGGGGTACATTTTAAATATTTGTTCCCAATTGGGTAACATGTCTTAAGTATTATCAATGCTTCAAGAAAGTTTTTTTTAAAAAAGATAGGTTAAAGGAAATTGTAAAATAAGACAATGCTTTCAAATACAGAAGATTAGAAAGTAAAATATGAAATACGAAAAATGACAAATTTCATCAAGATTACAGTATTTTAATCTATATATAAAATTTACTGCCAAAATTTTACAACGAGAATAAATGTCTGAAAAAATATAAAATTAATAAAAAGGGCATCTTAAAAAGCACGTTTTTAAAAGATAAGCTTTTTTCTTATTTTTTAAAAAATCACGGAAATAAGGATCGAGCCAAATGGATTCATATTTTGGAAATGCCATCGTCATAACTGATATAATTTTCATTTAGGCTCTAAATTATTACAATTCAAATCAAAATAGAAAACAGTCAACAAATTACATATTACATGGATTAATAATAATGCAGATGTACTGAGAAGAAACCTATTGTAAAATTGACTATTTAACTATGGATTTATTCAAACCAATACAGAGCAAGTTTTTAATAAATAATTATAAAAATATATAAAAGAAGATAAACATACTAATATCTTAAAATATATTCAATTTAGCTTGAAAGCGCTTAAGTAATTCCTAATTACAAAACTTATAAAAAATGATATTAAATTAAATTTAATGTTTTATAATTTAAATATTTTTATGAAATAATAGAGCAATGCTTTGTAGATTACGTAGCACATTTAATTCACTTTTGCAAAAGTGCGATGACCACACTTCATCACTAGGTATTTGATATGGAAGTAAAGTAAAAATTAATTTACACAGACTTATGAATTTATCCATATCCGATATGTTTGATTTTCCGATATATAGGAATTTTCATCAGATTTAGATAAAGCCTTTTTATGAAAAGTACCTTTTACCCAATAATATCATTGAATAAACTTCGTTTCCAAAATATTGTGTATTTGTAAGATTTCCACTTGTTTGAGCAAATGAACTCTTGATATTGTAGAGCTTCATTTGAGCCTGCGATAATTGTTGTTTTTAACGGTTGCATTTGATATTCCAAAAATATTTGTTAAATATTTTTAAAAAATTAAAACCTTAAAGTAAATTTTTTTAATCTCCTACATAATAAGTGTCAATTAATCTGATCTGACTGTCCAAAAGATTAACTGCACTGACGAAATATTTCCTGCAGTTACTTATATTCCTAATGTTCTTTGCCTACCCTATCTAGAATGTTTTTGCCAACCCCAATCTTGTGAAATAATTGGCGAACAACCAAACATATTCAAAAGAGATAACAAAAAAACAGCACAAATATCCTAGATTTGAGAAAGGAGCTTGGAAAAACCATGGGAAGCGGTTTGTCTATGGTTCCTATAGTCAAAGTTATCGACAGTATCTTGATTTCAAAGTAGAGTGTTGGAAATTTTATTCATTACTGCTTCAAAAAAATCGTGGGACAGGAGCAGTACGATATCGCAACAAATTTAATTTAATATTATATCATATTATATTATATTACATTATATTATATTATAGTATATTTGCCATCATATTTTATATTTGCTACGTAAATATGTATGAAATAACTACATTCAGAATTAAAGTTCTCAATATATGCCACATTTTAGGAGGCTTAATATCATTACGCGATCAGTAATAGGTTCGGGACCAGCAAAACTCATACGAAATCTCCCGGACAAACGGGGACTGAAAAATTGAGCCAGTGCGGAACCCAGGCCTATATTTCAAATTACTATGTTTAACTTCAAAAATATCTTTTACCTCATTATGAAGTGTTCATATGCAAAATTAACTAAAGAGGATCGTAATATACTTCAACCTGAATAGACCGTCATCATGGCTGATTTCAAGTAGTATTAAAAGTAGCAAAATTTAATTAATTGACTGCAATTAACCGTTCCTGACTTCGGTACTGACCAAATTTTTTAACGAATATAACTATACTTAACCCGGGTAAGGATAAGAAAACACTTTAAATTAGAGACCATTACAAAGTTCATAAGTTAATTTTTAAATCAAACACTAAAACGTAAAAAACTGTATAACAATTTGAATTGTTGCTAGGAATATACGAATGTAACGTAACATTTAATATAAACATTTACCAAAAAAATGACATTTACAATAGGCTTTGTAATATCTGTTTACGGAGCGATGAATCTAATTAGGGAAAAATGTTAGAAGCTGAAGCCATATATCATAGAATTTTGTCTTAAAATATTCTATCCTACACTTTTTTTGAAGTGTGGAGATTTACAGATTAAAATATAATGCCGGTTTTTTCTTCATTTAACTAACTATAAAGTAACAGATGAACTTTTTAGGCGTGTGACTTCTGATTTCAATGAGAATTTACACACTACGATTAACATAGAAGAATAAAAATTCACTGCCTATATTAAATCAAACTGTCATTCTAAGCATAACAACACGTGTTACTTGTTAAAACCATAGGTACGATGGCGTACTAACGGTGTAATTGCGGGTAGCATCATTTAACAATAACGTCGTTCGCTTTATAACTATGATAGATTTTAATTGTATATTTACTGACTTTCTTTTGGATGTCTTTTTCTGGTATTCCCAATAAAAAATAACACATAATACACACTTTTTGCAAAAGAAACATACAAAATTCAAATGAATACTAATTGAACTAAGTTGCTTCCGCATGATTAAAGAAATCTTCAAATTTAAGACATTAAGAAACGCATGCAAACGTGTCGGTAAGAAACAAACATCTTAGATTGATCAATGTGAAACTTTACTTTTGCAGTTAAGGCAATTGAATATTTGGAGAAATCTATTTTAATTACTGGAAATATAAAAATTAATGAATAAATTCTAAAGGAAAATAAGGAACAACTATGCGGTTGAAGGTATCTATACTTAGAATACATTTATCTAGTAACCTCCCGCGAAGGACAAACAAATATTAAGTAAGCAGAGCGAAATTAGAAAATAGAGTATTTGCCTGTAACTCCGAAAATATCACCCTGAAGGCAAATATTGTTTCAGTTGAAATAAAACTAGATCAGTAAAATAAACTTGGAATGTTTCCGCGCGCTGCTTAGCGCAATAAGCAAATTTGTTCCGAGAAAAGTCATGCACAAATTTACAGCAAGGTTATTTTCAACTTTCATTTTTTAAAAAATGACTAAAAATCTCAAATTGAATGAGAGGTTGAACCTTACTAAAGTAGACGAATTTCTAAACTATAGAATCATTTAAAAAAAATTCCTTTTCACTTATTTTCAATTAATAATTTTATATAGTAGTATTTGCATTAGGTATTGCACTTAAGTGTTTATGGTGATTACTTCTATTGAAATAAACAGAACAAAGCTGATGCCGCCAAATATAGTATAAAAAATTCCAAAACTAGGTATTAGATCAAGTATCTATGCAGAATTCAAAGCCTTAAAAATGTGTTTATTGCTTTTCAAGATCCATTGCTATGTAAAATTGAAAATATGCAGCAACTATAATGTTCATAGGGTTATTTTAAGAAATTGATATGGGTCGCAAGTTTAGGTCCGAGCGTAAGTACTTCAAATTTAAAAAAATAAAAATATCGGCATATTAAAAAAACTTGAAAATTGCATAGAAAAATGAAAAAATATTCGAGCCTAAGAACTGTTGAATTGCCTAATCAGGTAATGAAATGCTATGTGATTATAATTTCAATGTTATCCATTGTTGAGCAATTTCTTAATCAATTACGTTGCAAATTAATCAAATTACATGGTAGCAAACTACGGCATTGAAATGACCGTAGTCAATCAAGGCTTCGTTTATGTAATATCTAAGGTGTAAAACAAATAAAATAAATATTATTTCAAATTGAAAACTATTATTTGAATCGAAGCTTGAGCGACTTTTGGTTATTAGAATATTAAAAGAACGTTTCTACAACAGAAAGTCAATCTTCGAATAGACCTGCTTTTAGATGAGGTCGATTTGTATTCCTTAAAAGTTAAGCAAGTTTCAAAAAATCTCAGTCATTGTATGCATATGTCGTTCAATTTGAGAAACTTAAAATGAAAAAGTATTGACATTGGATTGTAAAATAGTTTAAAAATTTTGCGAGGTGTCATTTGAAATAATGCCCTAAATTCCCTTTCTACAACGAAGTATTAAATGTTACATTTCTGATTGTCGAGTACAACGGTTGTTACATGCAGTTTGTATATATTAACCATAAGTCGAAGTTAACTTAAATTTCGTTTCAAAATATCAAAGTTGGTAGAAATTATGTTGCAAAAGTTTCTCTAATATTTCATAATGGTCACTCATTCTACAGTGGAACATAACAACCCTAAACTATCCATTGTATCTTAAAAGTATCAAATCGTTTGTCCACATTTTTAAACATTTTTTCCATTTCTTTTAGGAAATTGTTAGTCCTGGAATTTGGACACATGTGGTTAAGTGTTATGATGGAAATTTGTCATAAAAATTATTCAAGTATTTGAAGTAAATTAAAATATTAACTCTTTCTCAATGTAAATTCTGATCTTTGCGAAAACATTCAAATTCTTCCCATACCTAGTGTTCAGATAATAATGCGGTCTAAAGCCCAGGGCGGCAACAACTAACCGGAACGGCTTTACTTTCTGTTAATAGACCACCCAAGTTCCGTCCAAGTGGAGCTTTCAAATTTGAGATGTTTCTATTATTTAGTGAGTTACGAATGTTTAGAATTTATTAATAGGAAGCATCAAAAATTTTAAAAATGCCTGGGTTGCTTAGGGTTAACAATTTTATTTGGAATGAACTAAATAGCATATTACCCCTCTAATTGGCACACTTTTTTAAAGCCGTAGTTATCATAGATCTTTAATAATAGACTTTGGAAAGTTTTATCATCTCTCCATATTGAAAAATTATTCCTCAGAAGTTCCTAGAGCTTTGGCATGTCATATAATGTGCTAGAATATTAAATCTTAGGATAAAGTATGGAATGTTCCATCTCTCATGTCAAAGCGAAACTAACTATCCAAAAATCTTTAGTCTCAGCTTATCGGAAGTGGGAAAACAGGGATTTGTTATGGTATATATATATATATATATATATATATATATATATATAAGCCTTATACCTAGTCCTACTTCCAGGCCTTTTGTACTTTGCTGCAATGTTACGCATAAAAATATAATCATAAAAAAGATAAAAACAATGCGAAAAACGATAAATTAAGGGGCAATTTACTGAAATTTATTATAACCTAAAAATGTCAGTCAGAAATACGGTTGGAGAAATCTGTAATAGAAATTATAAAAGCGACTTAAGCAAGAGGAGGAAAACCTAAATTAACGTCTGCATACAGGTCATTTTCACACTTACAAATGTACATCAATATTTACAATCAATACCCAACGTATCTTATGCCTTCGGTTTATCAAAATTCGAAAGCATATGATACGCAAATGATTTCAAATTGGACTCGGAAGCAAGCCATCAATCAAAATAGAGATAAAGAGCAAAGATTTAAACAAACAAAATATGCATTGAACAATCAAATAAATGATGCTAATAAAATAAAAATAGTTTCAATGTTTGTAAATATGCTACAATTTACTTGAAAATGGTGATTCGTGAACTGAACGTGAAGGGAATTCAAATGTAGCAAAATTAATTGAAAATCAGGAAGTAATAATAACAATGTACAACACAATTTAATGAATATTTTTCAAGAAAAAAATTATATTATTCTGTATCAATATTTCTGTGCTGAAACCGAATATGAAGCTAGTTTGAACATCTAATGAACAATTTTTTAAAACTGCAAACCTAAATGATGAATTTATTAATATGATCTATGACATATCTATCATTCCATTTTCCTATTGCACTCAGTAAGACCATAATCATATCACGTATTCTTCATAAACACTTGCATATTACAATTTCAAGGGCACCTTAAGTCTTGCCCACTGGACGTGGCCCATAGCAACCATATTATGAAACCAATGATTTCAACCAAATTTGGTATGAATAATATTCTCTATATTTTAAAGTCTATGGGCACTAGTGGCTGCCTTGGTCGACAACAAAAATGTTTATAGCTTGTAGTGATACGGATATGAGTGTGGATACGAAAAAGAACGACCAGGCCTTTTGTACTTTGCTGCAATGTTACGCATAAAAATATAATCATAAAAAAGATAAAAACAATGCGAAAAACGATAAATTAAGGGGCAATTTACTGAAATTTATTATAACCTAAAAATGTCAGTCAGAAATACGGTTGGAGAAATCTGTAATAGAAATTATAAAAGCGACTTAAGCAAGAGGAGGAAAACCTAAATTAACGTCTGCATACAGGTCATTTTCACACTTACAAATGTACATCAATATTTACAATCAATACCCAACGTATCTTATGCCTTCGGTTTATCAAAATTCGAAAGCATATGATACGCAAATGATTTCAAATTGGACTCGGAAGCAAGCCATCAATCAAAATAGAGATAAAGAGCAAAGATTTAAACAAACAAAATATGCATTGAACAATCAAATAAATGATGCTAATAAAATAAAAATAGTTTCAATGTTTGTAAATATGCTACAATTTACTTGAAAATGGTGATTCGTGAACTGAACGTGAAGGGAATTCAAATGTAGCAAAATTAATTGAAAATCAGGAAGTAATAATAACAATGTACAACACAATTTAATGAATATTTTTCAAGAAAAAAATTATATTATTCTGTATCAATATTTCTGTGCTGAAACCGAATATGAAGCTAGTTTGAACATCTAATGAACAATTTTTTAAAACTGCAAACCTAAATGATGAATTTATTAATATGATCTATGACATATCTATCATTCCATTTTCCTATTGCACTCAGTAAGACCATAATCATATCACGTATTCTTCATAAACACTTGCATATTACAATTTCAAGGGCACCTTAAGTCTTGCCCACTGGACGTGGCCCATAGCAACCATATTATGAAACCAATGATTTCAACCAAATTTGGTATGAATAATATTCTCTATATTTTAAAGTCTATGGGCACTAGTGGCTGCCTTGGTCGACAACAAAAATGTTTATAGCTTGTAGTGATACGGATATGAGTGTGGATACGAAAAAGAACGATGAAGTACACATTAAACGGATTTTGACTCATATATGCCCATTGTAATCCATTGTGAACATCAACAAAAGCCGAAAAAACTATGACCTATTTCTTTGCACTTTGTATGATAAAAAAGGATTTAAAAATTAAGACATCCTGAAAAACAAAATAAATTGTCGAAACACTGTTATCATAAGTCAAAATTGAAGAAAGTAAATTGAAGAACAAGAGTAAAACTGAATTCCATTATTTCATATGGCATGAATAAGACCTGTAAACGAAAAACGCAAAATGGAACTATTTACACCTTCATTTCATTCTATGATTTGAAAATTTAACTTCTTGAGTCGAAGTCCATCAATTCTCAGCGCACATGAACAGCATTGGTTTACCTTTATAGTGTTACTCCACTCTACTATTGTGGAAGAAGCTGAAACCAACAGGGAAACATTTTTAAATTATACATTGGGTTAGACAAAACAAAAAATAAAGTAACTAGTACTTTGGGCCATCATTTTTCACATTTTGAGAAGTTTATAGCAATGAAAATCATCTCTGAAATAGGAAAAATGTGATTCTACAAAACGTAATTTTGCGGGAAAATCTGCACGTTTGAAACAAAAAATAATTTCTGATTCGTTTTTTCCATGTAATTGTAGACTAAAATCATATAAAAATCCTTCTTGAAAAAAATATAATAACTTGATAATTGTATTGTAGTTTGGGTCTTCCGACTGTACATTTTATATAATTCTCAGGCCACAATGTACTCAAAGCGTCCGAAACATGTAAAGAATGGGAGAGGGAGTCAACGAGGTTTCAAAATTTTCAATATAACACCAGATTTCGTATCTAATTTGCTTCCAAAAATCAAAAAGATTGCGCTTCTAAGATAGATAACACCTAGAGTTTTTCTAGAGGACAGCACTTGCGAATGTCAAAAGGTCACTGTCCAAAATTACTTAAAAAGCCCAGATGGGGCGATGCAAATGCGGGCTAGTTTATGGTTAATCTATCCATTAAGTATTCCACAAGAGCCATTTATGATAGTTTTTAGCAACTCTTGCGATATGCAGGAGGTTATTTTATTAATTTATTAAAAATGTTGGAATAAATTATTTTATATAACACTACATTTATCGAAGTTGAAATTACATCATTTCCTGCTCGAATTTCTGAAACAATTTGTTGAATTTACCACAAGGATTCAGTGACGTTGTTCATGGACTTTACCTTGACTGCTTTCTTCAACTCAACAAATAGATAACTTGGGTGGGTTTTTTTTGGAAATATTGATTCACTTGGAAAGCAAACCATTACTTGTTACTTAGCCAATTTCCACCAATTGTATTACATCTGACACAAGAATGCTGATTTCAAACACAAAAAATCGCAAAAAGTCAACTTAAGCTATCAGAGTCGAAATTGTATTATGCAGGTGATATCAGTATCTGACTGGGAAATTTTGAAGAAATATTTCAGTTTCAACATTTCAGTCTGATTATCTCCTAAATGTTCAGTAATTGGTGCTTTGAATCTTGTATCTGTAATGCAATTCAATCACAACACAAGAATGATTTTAAACCCAAAGGCGACAGAATTTTTGAAAAATGCATTTTGAATAAGTCACGTGAGAAATTTATCAACAACCAGATGTTCATTCAGAGCATTTAGGGGTTAAATTAATTTTTTACAACAGTTTTTACAATGTAGCAATTAGATCCCACTTGCCATCATGTGATGATTTAGAAACCAAAATTTTAAGTGTCATAGAAATTCATTCTTAACATTGTAAATGATGTATTTCGACAAACTTCTTATAAATTAAAATCTTTTACGATTTGATTTACGTAATATTTCTTGCATTTAGTGTTTATATTTTGCCCATTACAATGAATTAATTCAGGGTTGCTTTTAAAAAAAATTTCAAACAAAATTCGTCTAGAATTGATTGATTTTGACGCATGGGTCAATCGTTCAATTCTGTGCATAGTGTTGGTGTTGGTCAAAATAGCTTAGCAGATTCTCGCTATGCTCTTATTGGTCAAGAATAAACAGAGGTATTAAGATCACAGACTTTTCAACTTTCACATGTTGATATAGTGGCTGCATTTCTAAAGAAGTTTACAGTAAGAAAAAATAAGCATAAATTTATAATGAACATCGCAACTACAAATAACGAACTCATACCATAAAGTACTTCAAGAGAAATCAAAGCGAGAGTACATTTTTATTGAAGAAAGCACTCAATATCGATTAGTTTCTATTAAAAAAATTCTTATGAAAATTTAAAATACTAAGTGAATTTAATTTTCCTAAAATTTTTTCGTTTTAATTATGTAATATTAGTAATTGAATGAATTTTGGTAATACTACATCGTTTCATTTTATCTACGCCATTGTTGTATGCAAAATAGAATCTTTATTACTAAGAAGGATTAAAACACCATTTAAATTGTTTGTAAACAAAGATTATTACTAAAACGTTAAAAGCCTCAGATGTTAGCAATGTATTTCTATAAATCTAGTGCTATTTTCATTTATCCAAGAAAAATACTTTTCCTGATATATTGAAAATATCAGCTATAACTTTCCAGATAAGAACAATGATTTTCTAGGTCATAAAACGATTTTTTTAAATATCCAATTGTAGATTTTTTGAAAAATGTGGCATAACTAAACTAAGTATTCTAGATGGTTAAAATTTTCTTAACAAAATTTGAATTCCACCAAGGTTATGAAGTAAGTGAAGCCATTAATTCAATAATTCAATGATTGGTCAATAAAGTAAGAATGTGATAGCAATGAATAACTGAAAATATCTTGCTTTTAGTCAAACATTTTCTTAATGCTCTGGGACCCATAATGTCATTTAGAAAACAATGGCTGACTTCATGTTATGTGAATAAAATGATACTCTATAAATATAAATATCAAAACCTGTGTGAATTTTAAGTGGAATGAATTATGTGATGAGGTTGTAAATATTCAATTGAATCTGCAAGTATGCTGCTATGCTAATATTAAATATACATAAGTATATTAGAAGTAACATAAAAAATATAATTGAAGCCTATTGCAATGACAAAATGTATATTCATTGTATTTTATAACATATATTTAAATGCTTGTTTGTGCAATTCTTTCTGCACAACTCATAACAGGTGCGATCTCGCAATTTTATAGGAAAATGATTATAGGGAAAAACCGTGCGAATATACATATTCTATAGGTCAGCTCAAGTTTTTTTGAATTTGATACATGGACATTTCAAATAACATGCTATTGGAACGTCCATGATTGGATCATATATATTAGATGGGATTGCATATTTTACAGTATTAATATAAATAAGAATAGACGAATTTTATATTTTTACCCGCTTGGATGGAAATTCCTCTCTCTAGGCATAGGAGTCTAGATCAAATACTGTCGAAACCCAGTGATCAATACAAACACAGAGACACACACACACACACATATATATATATATATATATATATATATATATGCCGCTAAATAAAAATTACGTATTTAGTGTCAATTTTAAATGTAATATACAGAAATTTTTTTTCCCTTATACTTATTCAAAATTTTGTATATATATATATGTATACATAGGCAACAGGGCCATTTCAACAAATAT